>SJYA01002805.1:414893-535074 GCA_006410615.1 Neotragus moschatus
TTTTTTTTTTTTCATATCAGGTGTACATGAGTTCCCAATCTTGACCCCCCCCCCCCCCCTACCTCCCACTCCACATCAACTCTCTGGATCATCTTCTCCGTGGTCCTCCTGGCCTAGCTTTCAAAGGTCAGGAACAATGTCTAAACCAGTGGCTCCAAAGACCTCCTCCACAGTGGACAAGTTCTCAGACCAAAGGCAGGATTTGCTGATCTGGATTTAAATCCTGTTTGCCTGTAACTGGAAGTCACTAAAAGGCCCCAGGTTTTGCATTTTTTAAGTAGGGGTAATATTTACCTTGTGGCTTAGGTTAAGTAGAAGGTGTTTTAAACAGAGTGACCCATGTGAGGGCTTCCCAGGTGGCACTAGTGATAAAGAATCCACCTGCCAGTGCAGGAGACTTGGATTTGGTCCCTGGATCAGAAAGATACCCTGGAGGAGGAAATGGCAATCCGTTCCAGTATTCCTGCCTGGAGAATCCCATGGACAGAGGAGTCTGGTGGGCTATAGTCCACAGGGCTGCAGAGAGTCAGATGCAACTGAGCACATGCATAACCCATGAGAAGTTCTTTGCACAGCACTTACTCCTGTAAGTGTTGCAAACACATTAGCTGGTTATGTTTATGACCATGGAATAAGATACCCCAGAGCAGCAGATCTCCAACCTTCCTCGTCATAAAACATCATCCGTTCACTGCAAATCCGCTTTAAGGCTGTGGAGTTAATTTGCTAAATTGCTCAGGGGGAATGGGTCTAATTATTGTGATATGTGAGGCCACTGTGTATTATTAGGCACAGTTCTTGTTTTCTGGAAGAGGAGCACACTGCACTGGAGGTGGAAATGGTCAGTTCTGTTGGCCAGGAGACATGTAGGAGCGGCTACTGTCATCCAATGTCCAGCACATCAGACTGGACAGGGGCTGGGCAGTGCCCAGGGTGTTCACTGCTGGAATTTGATTCTTCAGCAACACAAAGTAGGAGCAATGGGATTACCGAGGGCCTCCTAATGGATTCAGGAGATTGTTTTATGTTTTAAAAATTATCACTGAATGGAGGATCTGAATTAGGATGTTTGATCTGTCTCTAAAACTGCTATTTTTTGTTGTTCAGTTGCTAAGTCGTGTCTGACTCTGTGACCCCATGGACTGCAGCATGCCAGGCTTCCTATCCTTCACCATCTCCAAGTGTTTGCTTAAACTCGTGTCCACTGAGTCAGTGATGCCTTCCAACCATCTCATCCTCTGTCGCCTCCTTCTCTTGCCCTCAGTCTTTCCCAGCATCAAGATCTTTTCCAATTAGATCTTTGCATCAGGTGGCCTAAGTATTGTAGTTTTAGTTTTAACATCAGTCCTTCCAGTGAATACTCAGGGTTGATTTTCTTTGATTGACTGGTTTGATCGCCTTACAGTCCAAGGGACTCTCAAGAGTCTCTCCCAGCATCACAGTTCAAAAACATCAGTACTTTGGTGTTCAGCCTTTTTTATGGTCCAACTCTTACATCCATATATGACTACTGGAAAAACCATAGTTTTGACTATATGGACCTTTGTCAGCAAAGTGACGTCTCTGATTTTTAATATGCTGTCTAGTTTGGTCATAGCTTTTCTTCCAAGGAGCAAGTGTCTTTTAATTTCATGACTGCAGTCACCACCCAAAGTGATTTTGGAGGCCCCCCCAAATAAAATCTGTCACTGTTTCCACTTTTTCCCCATCTATTTGCCATGAAGTGCTGAGACTGGATGCCATGATCTCAGTTTTTTGAATGTTGAGTTTTAAAACAGCTTTTTCAGTCTCTCACTTTCATCAAGAAGTTATTTAGTTCCTCTTTAGTTCCTCATCTCATCCTCTGTCATCCCCTTCTCCTCCTGCCTTCAATCTTTCCCACCATCAGGATCTTTTCCAGTGTGTCAGCTTTTCACATCAGGTGGCCAAAATACTGGAGTTTCAGCTTCAACATCAGTCCTTCCAATGAACACCTAGGACTGATATCCTTTAGGATGGACTGATTGGATCTCCTTGCAGTCCAAGGGACTCTCAAGAGTCTTCTCCGCCACCACAGTTCAAAAGCATAAATTCTTCAGTGCTTAGCTTTCTTTATAGTCCAAGTCTCACATCCATACATGACTACTGGAAAAAACCATATCCTTGACTAGACAGACCTTTGTTTGCAAAGTATTGTCTCTGGTTTTTAATATGCTGTCTAGGTTGGTCATGACTTTCCTTTCAAGGAGTAAGCGTCTTTTAATTTCATGGCTGCAATCACCATCTGCAGTGATTTTGGAGCCCCCCAAATAAAAGTCAGCCACTGTTTCCCCATCTGTTTTCCATGAAGTGATGGGACTGGAAGCCATGATCTTAATGTTGAGCTTTAAGCCAACTTTTTTACTCTCCTCCTTCACTTTCATCAAGAGGCTCTTTAGTTCTTCTTCACTTTCTGCCATAAGGGTGGTGTCATCTGCATATCTGAGGTTATTGATATTTCTCCCGGCAATCTTGATTCCAGCTTGTGCTTCATTCAGCCCAGTGTTTCTCATGATGTACTCTGCATAGAAGTTAATTTACTCTTAGCACAGTTAATGAAGCAGAAGTAGATGGTTTTTTGGAATTCCCTTGCTTTTTCTATGATCCAGCAGATGTTGGGATTTGACCTCTGGCTTCTCTGCCTTTTTAAAATCCACCTTGTACATCTGGAAGTACTTAGTGCACATACTCCTGAACCATAGCTTGAAGGATTTTGAGCATAATCTTGCTAGCATGTGAAATGACTCCAACTGTATGGTAATTTGAACATTCTTTGTTATTGCCTTTCTTTGGGATTGGAATGAAAACTGACCTTTTCCAGCCCTGTGGCCACTGCTGAGTTTTCTACATTTGCTGGCATATTGAGTGTAGCACTTTAATAGCATCAAGATATTTGATGATGACTTTTCTTAAGTCATATTGTTTTATTTTTGGATAGCATAATCATATCCATAGAAAATAGCATTTTTCAGAAATCCTGCTGCTGCTGCTAAGTCGCTTTAGTTGTGTCCGACTCTGTGTGACCCCATAGAGGGCAGCCCACCAGGCTCCCCCATCCCTGGGATTCTCCAGGCAAGAATACTAGAGTGGGTTGCCATTTCCTTCTCCAATGCATGAGGACATAAAATGCAGGAGAGAAAATATAGTTGTATAAATTGACACCTGTGCAGATTATTTTTCATGCAAATATGTTTAATCAGTGAAATGAAAATGAAACCAAAAGAGAATTTTAACCAAATACTGATAAATCTCAAGGCATATTATCTATTCAACAGAAAGATAGGATTGAACCCTATAATATTTCAGTTTTTAGGTTATGAACTATAAAATATCAGAAATAATCATGGCATGCAAGCCTAAAATACATACATTCAGATTTTAAAAATGTGATTATTACGAAGTTTTTTTGGTCATCTGTCAAACTTGGTTTGCTTTCATTTGCATGATTTGGTCCTGTAACCATATTCTTACATCAGATCATGCCCTAACGTAGGAGCTGCAGCGCTGATCACGTTAACTGCAGATCTCAGACCTTCTTCCTGGCCCCAGGTAATGGCTTCAGTGCCAATTTTAGCACACAGCTCCATAACATAGCATTGTTTGTATTGATCTCTTTGTCTAAGAAATCCCTGGTGGCTCAATAAAGAATCTTCCTGTCAAAGAAAGAGATGCGGGTTCCATCCCCGGGTTGGAAGATTCCCTGGAGAAGGAAATGGCAACGTGCTTGCCCGGAGAATCCCACGGACAGAGGAACCTGGCGGGCGACAGTCGTGGGGCGGCAAAGAGTCTGACAGGACTGAGCGGCTGAATCACCACCGCAGCTGTCTGTCTGGCTGCCTCTTCGTGGCGGCACAGGGACTCTCTAGTTCTAACCCGCGGGCTTAGTAATATCAGCACCCAGGCAGAGTTGCACCTCGTCACATGGAATTTTAGTTCCCAGGGGCTGAACCTGCGTCCCCTGCATTGGAAGGTGGATTCTTAACCACTGGGCCACCAGAGAGGTCCCTACGGTACTGTTTGTTATTCACATATCTTTTCTCTGATGCGTTTCTAATCACAGAAAGAATGCCTGTTGACTGCAGGGTGAGCAACCAAACGATATGAAGATGAGTAAAAGCAGGCCCACGTCCCGCCTTCCTCCATTCCCCGCTGAGAAGCTGCCTGTCTCTCTGCAGGCCTCCCCGGGGCCTCCAAGCGCACCTGTGCCTCGGCCTCCCTCCCTCCCGGAGATTCGCTTTCCTGCCCGGTTGGCGGCTTCCCCGGGTGCCCCAGGCTCTGGTGTGCCCTCACACCTTTCTGCTTTGGTCGCAGTGCCAGGCACCCGGGGACCAGCCCGTTTCCCCTTTCATTCTTATAGAGGTCAGACTTTCAGACTGCCTGCAGTGATTTCAGAATTATCGAAGAGAAATGAAAATCCAGCCCCGACTCCACTGTACCTTTCCCCCTTGTCCGGCCACTCTGGCTCCGCTGGTCCCGTGCCCCCTAAGGGGCTGTGGCTTCATTTCTCACAGCACCCTTCCCCATGTCTAATGTAGCCTTTAAAACACATATTTGTTGTTGAGGTCGAGCTTTGTGATCGGGAATCTCTCCTTCTGCCCACCGCTTTCACTTCTCTTTCCGGTTGGTACTAGTTTCTGATTGCCGGCTCCTATATTTTTAATCAGCTCTTCTAATTGTTTTTCCCAAGGCCACCCAGCTCTAGGCCAGGGTCTGTCCCTTCCTCTCTCCTGGGGCCCCTCTCATCACTCCCTCAGCACCTGCTCCCACCACTTCCGGGTTACACCCTGTTCCTTCCTCTCTCCTGGGGCCGCTCTCATCACTCCCTCAGCCCCTGCTCCTATCACTTCCGGGTTACACCCTGTTGGCCACAGGTCTCAGTTTTGATCAAAGTAGGAAAATGTTTATATGTGGCTGTCAGGCTTCAGTTATTTTCACAGATAATTACTTTTTCAATTCAGCAGTGAGAAGTAAAAGGGAAGGCATTGTTACTTGGTACTTGGAGCGACACCCTGGGGGCTGGTGTGACATTGCTAAGGTCTGTCAGGTGCCCGTGAGACTACAGCCCAGATCGCCAAATTCTTGGTTTTGCGTCTGCTCCCTCACGTCATGCTCTAGGTGTCCTCTGAGCTCCGCTTTGTGGCAGCTGGAATGTCAGATGTAACGACAAAGCTCTGCTTAGTTCCCTTCCTCCATTTTACTCCCCAAATGAGGTCCAGTTCTGCCACTCAAAAAGATGCCGTCATCTCTGTGAATGGTACAGATCTTCTCTGGGAAGTCAGATCTGAGAGTCCCTCTGACTTTATTGTCCAGTGATTTGTGTTGACCCGTCATTCAAAAAGTGGAACAAAATGGGATGGGGTTGTTTGGAATTTAAGCACTCATCAGAATCACCTGGAAGGTTTGCTGCCCATGTCTCCGGGGCTCCACCCCTAGAATTTCTGACTCAGTAGGTCTGGACTTGCATTTTTGACAAGGTGCCTGATGTGAATATTGCCGACTTGGGGACAACACTGTAAGAACGACTTTGTTGTTTAGTCGCTTTGGTCATGTTCGACTCTTTTGCGATCCCGTGGCCTGTAGCCCACAGGTTCCTCTGTCCATGGGGTTCTCCAGGCAAGAATACTGGAGTGGGTTGCCATTCCCTTCTCCAGGAGATCTTCTGGACCTAGGGACTGAACTCGCTTCTTCGGCATTGGCAGTCATGTTCTTCACTGAGCCACTTGGGAAGAACACGTGCCCATGTAACTTCTAAATTCCCTTAAATACCAACCAGTTGTGATTGGGAGTGACAGCGCTCACCATCAGTGAGCTGCTGATGACACCAGGTCACTTGGCGCTTTTGATGACGGTCAACTGGAGGCTGGAGATAGAGGGAGGATGTGCCTAACAACACCCCTAGCACTTCCTGCAGGTCTGCCTGAAGCTGGGGTGAATCCAGTGTTGGTCCTCTTTTCCATCTGAATGTACGATGAACTTGGATGGCTAGTGTTTGTTTTAGAAATTTGTAGAGACATAAAAGCCAGTCTGCATGCAATCTGATTCCTGAATGAGCTTGTCACTTAGCATAATAGTGTCATATAATAACCTGCCTGGTGGTGTAAGTCTCCAGTTACCTTGCCTGTCTTGTACAATACTGATCCTTAAGGTTGATGGTAACGGACTACAGTGACTGATGAGTAGGATTTTATTCTGTAATTCTGGGTCTCAGAAAATTACACAGAAAAGGAATTTATTTGGGTTCTGTAGCTGGTTTCTAGTCAGGGCAGGAGCTGCAAAATTTATGTTTCTTATCTATGATTCTGCTAGGTTCACGGGTTCTGAGGGAAATAATCCTATTTTCCTGCTAATAAATACAGGGTAAACTCATTAATTACACTGAGATTAATCTGGCATTTAGCACAGACACTAAAAAGAGCACTGCATTGAGTATTTGACCTTTTACAATATTAACAGTTGGAACGGGCTAAAATTTAACATACAGCACAAGTCCAAAAATAGAATTAGCAGCAGGCTCCAGAGAATTTTTGTATTTCATTCAGCTGTCTCCCCGTAAGAAATTACAGGCAGTGAAACCATCTAAGAAGACATAAATAAAGCTGATTTTCTAAATTGTGTGGATACCATTAAATATATCATTTATTATACTAATTATATAATAGTAATTCTCTTTGGTGCTTTACTAGGTTAGAGAGCTAAAAAGAGGCCAGATAAAAAAGACATTTAAATGGGTGTAATGCAAATTTCAATTTATAACTTTGAAATACATCCAAGAAATCTTGAAGGAAAAGTAAACAGTAAGGCTACACAATATTTTTGTTTGGTTGTGTTTTTTTTTTAGTACACACATCCACACAACATAAACTCAGTTTCACAAACCAAATAATAATTAAGGAAAATTATTATAATATCATGTCCTTTAATAATAAAATGAAAAAACTTGTTTGAGAGGACAGATACATTAATGACTTTTCTTCAGAGTTTATTCATATTTTTGTACCCTAAGAAGTTTCAGTTAAGCCTGTGAACCTTTGGCCAAAGTTCAAGAAAATGTTTACTGCTTGTTAATGGACAGTGCTCAAACATTATCACGTATGTGCTTTATATCAGATCAGGATTTGTTTGGGAGAAGATCTGTTTGGAAATACTCTGGCCTGTTTTTTTTCTTTTTTTTTCTTCCTGTGTGTAACAGAACCATCTTAATAGTGCTGTGGTTTATCTGGAAAACTGAATGAAGATTACTGAACTGTAGAAACAAGTTTGATCCAAATTATAGCACCATCTATTTTGCATGTGGCTACATGTATTGAAAAAGAGCCATGTCTGTTTTTTGCATGGATTTTGCATGGATTATTTCATCAATATTATTATTCTTTCTTTCTCATCGCTCATTTCTTTTATGAAAACTCTCACTGGCCTTCATACCCCTCTTCTCCCATCTTCATCCTCCCCTCACAGGACATAACAGGTGAAATAAGACCACCGTCTAGGTGGTCATGAACTTCCCTCCTCTGAGATGGAAGTTCGTCCCTCGGTGATGAGTTTTAATGTCTTGCCAGCACGTACGCCACCCTTTAGATTATAAAGCACAGGTGCAGGAGCCGAGTCTCTTTATGTGCTGTCCAAGTTCTGACTTCTGATGGCTCTTAATCATAAGAATCGTCAGATGAGTGAGTTAGAAAGTGCTCTTCCAAATGCCTCCATCTTGGCAGTAAAAGGATTAACTAGAGCTTGCCCTGAACTGTCGCTCTGACGTGCTTCCAGGGTGTAAGGAGTCCCCTTACCTTCTGAGAAGAAATGTATTTTGACCCTCCCCCTGTTGCTGAACTTCTTCATTCTTTATTTTTATCCCGCCCTGCAGAGACTCCATTTGGTAGATACCCTGCACCAAAGTTAGAAAAAATTTATGACACAGAAAACGCCAATACCAGTTGGCAGTCTGTGTTAATATCTAAGATGGCAGAGCAAACATATGTGAGACTAAGGAAATTCATGGCTTACGATTTCCTGAGGAAGCTTAAGAGGTAGTTTGGGCCCAGTAATAAGATACCTAAGTTACGGGGATATGAAGCACAGCACGGTGACTGTAGCTAACAATATTGGATTGTATTTTGGAGGTGCTAAAAGGGAGATGTTAAATGGTTTCATCACAGGAAAAATACTGTAATGTTTAACAGCAAAATAAACAGAAAACCAAACCAAAAAACACAAACACGAAACAGTCCAAATGTTTGACAGTTGGAGTTGTTTATATAGATTAATCTATAGACCTACTGCTTGGAATATCATTTAGCTATTATAAGTGATGATGTACAAAGATAGTAATGATGTGGCATTAATATCAGCCATGTTAAGGAAGAGGCTGATTACAAAGTAGTATTGAAGGTAAAATGCACTGAGTAAAAAAATAAAACCAAACAAAAAGACTAGATATATCTTTATACATAAATACAACATGATAGTCTCTGGGAGATGGTTTTAAACACTTTATTTTATTCTCATTTCTCATTTTATTCTCAGTGCTTTATTCTTTCCCCAAATTTTCAATTCCCCAAAATTATTTTAATCAGAAGTATTTGTACTTACAGATAGATGTAAAATAGTAGCTTGCTTGAATAAATATTCTTGGAGAGTTTATAATTTTGTAATTGTATTGTCCTAAAATATGCCAGCTACTGTTTACTGCCTAGACAACTGCCCATTTTGCCTTTTCTCCTTGTGGTAAGAAGCCAGGGTGGAAATATTTTGATCTCAGGGAAGCCAGGATTTTCCTTCAGCCAAGGAGATAAATAGTGACTATGACTAGTAAGTTCATCACAGCAGTTCCTTCCTCTTGGCCCAGTTACTAACTTTCCTAGCCTCCCTTGTCCACAGTGACGCCTATAATATCAGAATTCTGGCCCATTAAATGGAAGTCTGCATGGAAATTTGGAGAGATCTCCTTCACTGATTAAAAAATTAATAAGCCTCATAATAGAAAAGCTTCTTGTTTCTTCCTTTTGCATTTTGAAAGTGAGTTGTGATGCCTGGATCTCTGGCAGTCATCTTGTGAGCAAGAGTTACAAGCATGAAGGTGAAAGGAAACTGGCTAAGCACAACAGAACAGAAGCATTGAAAGAGACTGGATCCCCAGTGTCATCACTGAGCAGCTAAACCCGCAAGAGCCTCCAAATGATCAGGCTTTTTTATATGATAAATAAATGAACTATTGGTGCAAATGTCAGTTTTTAACTTACTTGCAGCAAAAAACATTCAGAAGTATTACAGGAAGTCCACTAGCAAAATTAGATGGTGGGATTGTAGCTATCTTTTAAAAAACTACTCTTAGAGCACCCCCCTTCCCCAGAAACACATTTTTTTGAAAATATATTTGAAAAGAGAGAATATTGTAAACAATGTATTTGTTATAGTGCAGTCTGGAGTTGTTTCTCTTTCTAATGTGTTTGAGATCATGGTATCCGGTCCCATCACTTCATGGCAAATAGATAAGGAAACAATGGAAACAGTGAGACTTTATTTTTTGGGGCTCCAAAATCACTGCAGATGGTGACTGCAGCCATGAAATTAAAAGAAGATGCTTGCTCCTTGGAAGAAAAGTTATGACCAACCTAGATAGCATATTCAAAAGCAGACACATTACTTTGCCAACAAAGGTCCATCTAGTCAGTTATGGTTTTTTCCAGTAGTCATGTATGGATGTGAGAGTTGGACTATAAAGTTGAGTGCCGAAGAATCGATTGCGTTTGAACTGTGGTGTTGGAGAAGACTCTTGAGTGTCCCTTGGACTGCAAGGAGATCCAGCCAGTCCATCCTAAAGGAAATCAGTCCTGGGTGTTCATCAGAAGGACTGATGCTGAAGCTGAAACTCCAAAAATTTGGCCACCTGATGCGAAGAGCTGACTCATTTGAAAAGACCCTGACGCTGGGAAAGATTGAAGGCTGGAGGAGAAGGGGACAACAGAGGGTGAGATGGGTGGATGGCATTACTGACTCAATGGACATGAGTTTGAGTAAACTCGGGGGGGGGGGTGGTGATGGACAGGGAGGCCTGGCGTGCTGCAGCCCATGGGGTAGCAAAGAGTCAGACACGACTGAGCTGAGCTGAATGTGTGTGTTAGTTGCTCAATCATGTCCAACTCTTTGTGACCCCATAGACTGTAGCCCACCAGGCTTCTGTGTCCATGGGATTCTCCAGGCAAGAATACTGGAGTGGGTTGCCATGCCCTCCTCCAGGGGATCTTCCCTACCCATGGATCCAACCCTGGTATCCTGCATTGCAGGCACATTCTTTACCTTCTGAGTCACAAGGGCAGCCACTCTTTCCTAGTAGTGGTGCCTAAAATGTTGTTCCCCTGAGACCCAGCCAACTGGGGGCTACTCTCTGTTTGTGAGGGGAGAGAGGCGGGCAGTGGCTTCCTGCTGTCCTCGGGCACCTGGTGTGGGAGATGCTGATGCACCCCGTTGTAGCACAGTAAGTCTCAGGGTGGTGCTGGCCCCACGGGCTGCCTGCTCAAGGCTCAGCGGCCAGCCTTCATCTCAGGCTTGAGCTTTCAGCTCACATGAATACTACAAATGTCAGTTTTAAAAAGTAAAAAGAAAAAAACTTAAGTGGCCTTTAAAAAAATTTATTTTTGGCTGTGCAGGGTTTTGTCTACGTGTGATGAGCAGGGGCTACGCTAGCTGTGTGAGTGCAGTGGCTTCTCTTATTGCTCAGCACTGGCTCTGGGCACACAGGCTCCAGGAGTTGCAGCACGTGGGCTCAGTAGTTGGGGTGCACGGGCTTAGTTGCTCCGTGGCATGTGGGCTCTTCCTGGATCAGAAACTGAACCTGCGTCTCCTGCTTGGCAAGTGGATTCTTTACCACTGAGCCACCAGGGAAGCCCCAGTGGCCTCTTAAACTATGGAGAAATAGTTGTCTTTTTTTGAATTTTTTTACTGGAGTACACACTGCTTTATAATGTTGTGTTGGTTTCTGCTGCACGGTGGAGTGAATCGGTCACATGTATACATATATCCCCTCAAGAGGGAGGGGGCAGACATGTAGAGCCCGAGCTAAGTGCCCTGTGTACACAACAGCCTCCTACAAGCCGTCTGTTTTACATAAGAGGGGGCATGTGTGTCAGTCCTGCTCTCCCCGAAGTTTCATCTTCGATAGTTTTTCGATAGTCAAATTCCCAACTATGTGGTAGTGAAACAAGAGCCCAGTATTCTCTAACACAGAGGTGACCTTAAATGGGCAGTGTTCTCTGTGGATTAGTCTAAAATGTGATGAAAAGTATAACAGCCAGAGAGTCAGAGATGCGGTGATAGTTCTTGTATCCAGTCGAGCGACTGTTTTCCTACTGCCGCTGTAACGAATGGGCACAGACTTAATCCCTTTAAAAGCACCGACTCTTTTGCAGTCCTGGAGGTGGAGTCTGAAGGGCATGTCCCTGCACAGAAAGGCCAGCAGGTGGCGCCAGCTGAGGCCCGTTTCCTTGCCTCAGCCTGCTCCTCGCTGGAGGCTTATGACCCCAGAGCCTCATCTTTCCTCTGTCAGCTCCTACAGGTCAGCTCACCTTGTTCCTCTTCTGTAGCCACATCAGGTCTCATCAGTCCATATCTTTAACTGAGTCGCCCCTGCAGAGTCTCTCTGTCATGGCAGGTCCTGTGGATTTGGACACGATGGATGTCTTTGCTGCTGCTGCTGCTAAGTCACTTCAGTCGTGTCCGACTCTGTGTGACCCCAGAGACGGCAGCCTACCAGGCTCCCCCGTCCCTAAGATTCTCCAGGCAAGAACACGGGAGTGGGTTGCCATTTCCTTCTCCAATGCATGAAAGTTAAAAGTGAAAGTGAAGTCGCTCAGTCGTGTCTGACTCAGCGACCCCATGGACTGCAGCCTACCAAGCTCCTCTGTCCATGGGATTTTCCAGGCAAGGGTACTGGAGTGGGGTGCCATTGATGTCTTTGGGGAACCATTATCCAGCCAACCACAACAGTCAGACCATTAAGTAAAAACAGTACTGACAACTGAGCCCATATTGTGTTCCACGCATTATTCTAAGACCTGGGAAAATGGGTAAAGTGAATATTTAGGAGAAAAATATTAATGTACTTTAATACTTGTGTCTTTATGTGATTAAATACTATAATTATTCTCATTTGACAAATGAAGATAATAAAGTATAGAGACACTAACTAGTTTACCTGAGATCATAATGCTTGAAGAGGCAGAGTGGTTCTTCAGTCCTAGACAAGAATCCCTACTCCTTCTCTCTGCACCACATGCCACCTTGACCTCCTGTGACTGGAGTTTCATGGGGTGATGGGACGGTGAGTAGAACTAGATAAGCTCTGTATTTCAGGTTCTAATGGATTCTTTCCAACTCAAGGTCATAAATACATTTTGCCCAATGAGAAAAATTCTAATGGTATCTTCGTTGTAGCAGCAGTCATTAAAGCAAATGTTTCAAATTCATTCACTATATTCTTTGGAAAGAGTCTAGTGTAGGGGGAAAGTCACGTTTTTTGAAATACAGACTTGACCGAAATGTTAGTAATGACGTGTCTAAGCTGGCCCAGAGTGAGCTTTTCACAGGTGGGGTCTGAGAGGCCAGATTATGTATCAGACAGCTGATAACTAGTCACTGTAAAAAAGAAACTCCATGTTTTTCAGAGGCCTTGTTCATAAATGAATTTTAAAAATCTAGCATTCTGAAACTATTGTGAAGCCAACAAAGGAAAAGTCTAGAGAAAATAAAACACATGAACATTTTTTATATAATTATTAATTCTGACAAAATAAAGTAACACAACTTTTTGTGTTAAGGCAAGCCTATTAGATATGTATACAGATAAAATACATATGTTTAATAATAGCATTTACTATCTTTCCCAGAAACATAATGGGCAATTTCTGAAGCATAAGTGATTTCTGAAAAGAGGAACTAAACAGAGGAAAAATAAATGTAGATATAATTTAACTTCTTTGTTATAAGCAATTTGAAAATATAATGAGGGAGAGCAGAATGTAATTGTAATGTAGAATGTATTTTAAAATCCCATTTATTGAGAAGCCATTTGGTAAGTGGTGTACCTAAAGAAAAATATTCACATACTTTGAAATTAGGGAAATTCAGAGATTAGTCGCTTTAGAGTTCATTTACTGTTTCAATGCAACAGAAAAAGGAAGCCAAATTGACTCCAAATGTTGTGTTTTTATAGCACATGTGGAGATAAAGAAAAACTAAGACTAGTAAAAATAACTCCATAAAGATAAGCTGAACGTTTCTTTCCTGCTGATTTCAGTTTGTTGCCTTAAAATTGTAATAGGCTGGGGACGGACTCCCACCCCTCGAAAGACGGCTGTTATAATTACCCCTCTTTGCTTTTATATTCAAGTCACAGGACTTGGGGAATGAAGCTGTGCAGCTCAGTTTAGCGGGTTTCTCAGCTGAAGATAGCTGAGATCCAAGCAGTCAAGTGTGAGGAAACTAGCAGAGGCTAGGTCGTCAGGCCGGCATGGATGCGGACGAGACGGGCTCTCGGCGGAGAACCACACCTCGGGTTTACTACGCTCTGTCCTCCGCAGATGACAGAAGCAGCCTAGTTACTCAGGACGGTGATTCTTCATGACCAAACCATTACATTGCAATGCCACAGCCAACACTTGTTGTTAGTTTCCTTTGTAGAGCTAACTCACTTGTTAGGGGCACTTCCTGAGCTTGGATGCGCGTCAGGAAAATATCAGAGATGCTCAAGCAATGCTAAGGAAGTATAGGTATCTTTCCTTATACCTTTTATGACCTTTTTCACAATGAACAGTTTCAATGATTTTAGAACGGTGCTTTTCAAAGCCCATTTGTTGCCTTTGGGGTCATAGGCAAGCCAAAGTTAATGACTTTATTTGTGTATGAAATGAGGTTAGGCGTTCCCAGATTTAAAAATATTGAGTCTTTTTCACATATCGCTGCTGACAAAAATTTTTCTGAAACAAAGAGCTGCTAATTTTGAAATATCTTAATGAATTTTGAAAGAACATGATTAAAGTATTTAAAATTCAAGTGAAAAAAATTTCCTTTTAGCTCACAACTCTATTTTCTTGCTTCTTGGTCAGTATATTAGGAATAGGAGTAGTAGTTAGCAGTAACAGTAGAGGAATGATCTTAGCACTCATTTTAAGTTTATGATGTGCTAGGATTTATGGTTTCTAAGTTGTGTTTACAAGCCAGTGACTTGCTAAAAAGATTTTTAGTTCTATTTTGCACATTAGCAAAACAGATTTATGGTAGGTAAGTTTTCTGCCCATGACTGCAGAGCTAGTATCCCAGTAATGTTGGTTTGGCCTCAAAACCAACGCCCCCATCCCCTCCAAAATGCTACAAAACATGAAGTGAAAACAGTTGTCTCTATAAACTGAAAACTTTAAAAAACAATAAGCAGGGTGTTTCTTTCTAAATTTTATAACATTAAGAATAATATCAATGAATAACACACTATTGTTTCAGTTTATTTAAGAGATTCCAAAAGTATACAAAACAGAAAATAAAAAAAATTCTGTTCTCCTCAAATCTGGTAAGATCCGCTTACGGCATTTTTTGATAGCCGTATTTTCACAAAGATTTGAAGACATTCTAATATGCAAATATTATGTAATTAATACAGTTAATTTTTAAAATTATGATTTTACTTTTTTGAGTCATTTTAACTTCACAGCAAAATTGCAAAGTGCAGAGATTTCCCATGCTCACTGCCCCTACACAAGTGTAGCTTCCCCTGTTATCAACAGCACCCACCAGACGTTATGTTTGTCACAGTAGATTAGCCTAATTTATTTTAGGGTTCACTCATGGTGTTGTACATTCTATGAGTTTGGACAAGTGTATAAAGACATTTATCCATAATTATAGTATCATACAGAGTATCTTCACTGCCCTAAAAATCCTCCTTGCTCTGTCTGTAAACCTCCCCTCGACTGACCCTGGCAACCACTGATCTTTTTACTGTCTCTATAGTTGTGCTTTTCTCCGAATGTCATATAGTTGGAATCATAATTACATAGAAAGCATAGCTTAGTGAATTACTATAAAGAGAACACAATTAAAACCATCATTCAGGTTAAGTAACGTAACTGTGTCTTCCTGTCCTGAACCATTCAATCTGCCTATCCTCATCACAGTCCTCTCCCTCCAAAATAATCCCTGTTCTGACATTTACAGTCGCCACTTCCCTATGTTTCTCTACGGTGTTACCACTCAAGCGTGCATTCCTAGTCACTGTAGTTCATTCTTGCCCATTTTAAAAAAGCTTGACTGCATCTTTTATGTCTCTTTCAGTCCACCGGTTCTCTCTCTCACTTTATTCACCTCATCATTTATCCGTTAAAGACCCTGGACTGACTAACCTGCAGGGTTGAGGGGCCCACAGGCTGGACTCCCTGTGTCACGTTTATATACCTGCAGGTCAGTATATTCTGCTCTTCTTTGTTTGCGGAAAATTAGCGGTATATGATTTTTGACTAAGATGCCAAATCAATTCAGTGGGGGAAAATGAAGTCTGTTTGATTTTTGAACAGCTTGTACTAGAACAACTTAGTATCTATAGAGATTTGAAAAAAAAAATCCTCTTCCTACTTCACTCTCTGTAGAAAAGTCAATCTGAGGTGAATCAAGGGCCTAATTGTAATAGCGAGACCACGGAGCTGCTAGAAGAAAACTAGAAGACAGTCCTTGTGCTCTTGAGGTGAGCAATTCATTCTCAGACAGGACTGAGCACAAAGCACAGAAGAAAATGGTGTGAAACTGGAGCTTTCCAAAGTTAAAAACTTCTGCTCCCCAAAGGACTGCAGTCAGCAAGTACAGAGGCAAGCCACGGTAAGGGAAAGAGTTTGCAATATTTATACTTGCCAACTTATATCAGGAAAATACAGAGAACACCTACAAATCAAAAATAATGAGACCCCAAACCCAGGGTTGAAAGAAGCAAAAGGCTTGAACAGAAGTGGGCACAGGGAAGGATGTTCAGCTTAATACTCACGTCACTGCAGATAAAAAACTGATTTAGAGCAGCACACCCAAGGAGAATCACTGAAGGTGAAATCCTGAAACACCAAGATGGGGTGGGAAACCGCGGTAACTACACGCCCACCTGAGCGACTGATGGAGAGATGAACAACATCACATGTGGAAGAGCCACTGGAACTCTCCCACGTGGTGGGTGGGAATGTAAAGTCACAAGGCTTGGGGGTTGCCTACAAACTTAAACACACATCCAACTTATTACCTAGTGACTCCTCCCCAATTATTTACCCAAGAGCAAGGAAAACATGTGTCCAAAAAGACCTGTACAAGACTGTTTTTCAGTTTTACTCGTGATAATGAAAACTGGGAATAATTCACAAGATGATCAGCGAGAGGACTAACAAACTGTGCCCTGGACAATAATGGGACAATATGCAATTAAAAGAAACCAAAACACTACACCGCACGACAGTCTAAGTATCAAAAATGTGTTGTGCGAATGAAGCCAGAGATGATATACAATGTCTAATTACATTTTTAGAAGTCTAAGAACAAGTTAAACTTCCATGGTGATTGAGGTCTGAAAGGAGTTGTTTTGTGGTAGGGAATTTGACTGGAAAGATACACAAATGAACTTTATGAGGTGATAGAAATGTTCTGTGTTGAGACGGTGGTTATGTGAGTGTAATTTCAAACCTTGAAGATCTGAACTTAACCATCTGTTTATTGTATATAAATTATAACTATAAAAAATTATATGGGAAAACAAGTCAATCAAGTTGGTTTATTGTAAGAGCCTGTATCAAAGTCCAGCGTGTAAGCTGTGATGAAAATCTGCATCAAGAATCATGTTGAAAGAGGCAAATTGTATGGAGGCAACACCTTATTTTTCAGGCTTAAAGATTAATAGATATTTAATGAAGGAATGAACAGAAAGAAGAAATGAGTATAAGACAGTGATAGGTGAGGAAATAAAAAGATACTCACTGCTAACTTCTAGACAAAATAAACTATGTAGTACTATTTGTAATACAAAGTATGAAATAGTGTCACCAAAGAAAAAGAAACATTATGGCAGTTCAACAGGGGAAAACACTGTATTCAGTTGGGGGAATCTGTGATAGAGAAAGCCTTAGTAGAAGAAGTAGAAAATAACTTACCTATGGACATTTGCACTAACAATTAACCTGTATTGTATATTTTAAACTTAGTATATTAAAAATTTTGAGCTATCTTTCCCCTAGCACTGAAAAATAGAAGAGTCTGGCCCTACCTTGATGTATAAGGGTATTTTTTAAAGGTTAATGTCATTTCAAGATGTTAGCATCCTGAGGTGACATTCTGACATTTTTATAGGCATCCTGAATGGAAATAAAAAGCTAAAAGGCAACTCAGAAAATGAGACATGGCTTATTTAGCATGTGGTAAATAATTTTCAGGCAAGTGTAACAAAAATGTGACAAAAATAAAAGTAAAGCAAATAATTAATACATACTTTCCTAATTGTTCTATTTTTTTTTCACATTTAATATGTATTTGGTGAGTGCATATGACATTTTCTGACTTCAGTGATGGTGGCATTTTATTCCCACAAAAAGGATACAGCTGTTTTCTTAGAGAATTCTAGAAGAATTATGCCACAAAGAATTTCTACATCATTTGTCTTCTTCCTTTCAGTTGGTGAGAAGACATATCTCTCAGGGTAGGTTTTGTGCAGGAGTAAATCACTGGTTTTTAATTCATTTCTCTGAAGTATAGGCAGTGGCCACAGGACTGGAAAAGGTCAGTTTTCATTCCAATGCTAAAGAAAGGCAATGCAAAAGAATGCTCAAACTACCGCACAATTGCACTCATCTCACATGCTAGTAAAGTAATGCTCAAAATTCTCCAAGCCAGGCTTCAACAGTATGTGAACCATGAACTTCCAGATGTTCAAGCTGGATTTAGAAAAGGCAGAGGAACCAGAGATCAAATTGCCAACATCCACTGGATCATAGAAAAAGCAAGAGAGTTCCAGAAAAACATCTATTTCTGTTTTATTGACTATGTGAAAGCCTTTGACCGTGTGGATCACAACATGCTGTGGAAAATTCTGAGAGAGATGGGAACACCAGACCACATGATCTGCCTCTTGAGGAATCTGTATGCAGGTCAGGAAGCAACAGTTAGAATTGGACATGAAACAACAGACTGGTTCCAAATAGGGAAAGGTGTACGTCAAGGCTGAATATTGTCACCCTGCTTATTTAACTTATATGCAGAGTACATTGTGCAAAATGCCAGGCTGGCTGAAGCACAAGCTGGAATCAAAATTGTTGGGAGAAACATCAATAATCTCAGTGATGTGGATGACACCACCCTTATGGCAGAAAGAAAAGAAGAACTAAAGAGCCTCTTGATGAAAATGAAACAAGAGAGTGAAAAAGTTGGCTTTAAACTCAACATTCAGAAAACTAAGATCATGGCATCCAGTCCCATCACTTTATGGCAAATAGATGGGGAAGCAATGGAAATAGAGACTTTATTATTTTGGGCTCCAAAATCACTGCAGATGGTGACTGTAGCCATGAAAGTTAAAAGATGCTTACTCCTTGGAAGAAAAGTCATGACCAACCTAGATGGTATATTAAAAAGCAGAGACCAAAAAAAAAAAAAAAAGCAGAGACATTACCTTGCCAACAAAGGTCCATCTAGTCAAAGCTATGGTGTTTCCAGTAGTCATATATAGATGTGAGAGTTGGACTATAAAGAAAGCTGAGCACTGAAGAATTGATGCTTTTGAACTGTGGTGTTGCAGAAGACTCTTGAGAGTCCCTTGGACTGCAAGGAGATCCAGCCAGTCCATCCTAAAGGAAATCAGTCCCGAATATTCATTGGAAGGACTGATGCTGAAGCTACTTTGGCCACCAGATTCGAAGAACGGACTCATTGGAAAAGACCCTGATGCTGGGAAAGATTGGAGGCGGGGGGAGAAGGGGACGACAGAGGATGAGATGGTTGGATGGCATCATCTTCTTGATGGACATGAGTTTGAGTAAACTCTGGGAGTTGGTGATGGACAGAGAGGCCTGGTATGCTGCAGTCCATGGGGTGCAAAGAACTGGAGATGACTGAGCGACTGAACTGAACTGATAGACAATTCTATTAGGAGGTACTTTAGGAATTGAAAATAATAAATTAACCTCTAAAACTAATCAACAGGTACAGTTTCCAGATGGTGACTATAGTAATGAAATTAAAAGACACTTACTTCTTGGAAGAAAAGTTGTGACCAATTTAGACATCATAGTAAAAAGCATAGACATTACTTTGCCAACAAATGTCTGTCTAGTCAAAGCTATGGTTTTTCCAGTAGTCATGTATGGATGTGAGAGTTGGACTATAAAGAAAGCTGAGCCCCAAAGAACTGATGCTTTTGAACTGTGGTGCTGGAGAAGACTCTTGAAAGTCCTTGGACTGCAAGGAGATCTAGCCAGTCCATCCTAAAGGAAACCGATCCTGAATATTCACTGGAAGGACTGATGCTGAAGCTGAAACTCCAAATACTTTGGCTACCAGATGTGAAGAACTGACTCACTGGAAAAGACCCAGATGCTGGGAAAGATTGAAGGCAGGAAGACAAAGGGAAGACAGAGGATGAGATGGTTGGATGGCATCACTGACTCAATGGACAAGCGTTTGAGCAAGCTCTGAGAGTTGGTGATGGACAGGGAAGCCTGGTGTGTTGCAGTCCATGGGGTTGCAAAGAGCTGAACATGACTGAGTGACTGAACTGACTGCCAGTTTCCAGAAAATAATCACCATAGCGAGGCTGAGTTGTCATGAGACATGAGCTGATTTCAAGAACCTTCCTAAAAAATATTCACACGGACCTAAAGTGCTTTTAACCTGAAGCGTACCCTCTGTGCAGGATACCACCCTCTGTAGGATCATGCAACAGCAAATGGCTTCCTTATCCTAGGCTGCCCTAAAAGCAGGCCATGAGGATCAGAAGCCATGGCCACCTGCAGCCTTGTTGCTGGCTTGACAGTTGGGGGCTCTGACTACACTTTCTTCTCTGGAACAATGCTGAGGCCCTAACTGGACACGTACATTTCCTACGTTCATTCATGGCAGGAAATTTCAACGAGTTGCCAGTGACTTTTAAAATTTTTCTGTAAACTATTAAGGAGCAAGAATTGGTCTCTTTTGAAATGTATTGAGCTCAGCAAATCCTACTTCTAAGGATATGTGCTTTCAGACGTTAGATCCTCCCAAGCTGACAGAGTTCTCTCCGAGACAGTGGTCTTAGGCTCTAAGAAGGCTGGTTTTGGATCGGCCAAAATGTTTGTTTGAGATTTTCTGCAACATCTCATGGAAAAATCTTAACTTTTTGGCCAATCCAGTATACAGGTGAGAAAGCCGACAGAAAAGATGTCACTTCTGCCAGATCCATGTGTTAGACTTACATACAGCCTTCCCAGGTGGCTCAGTGGTAGAGAATCTGCCTACCGATGCAGGACATGCAGGAGACACGGGTTTGACCCCTGGGTCAGGAAAGATCCCCTGGAGAAGAAAAGAGCAACCCACTCCAGTGTTCTTGGCTGGAAATTTCCATGGAGAGAGGAGCCTGGTGGGCTACAATCCACGGGGTCTCAGAGTGGGACATGACTGAGTGACTGAGCACCATAACCACAGACTTAATATGCCTGTGCACTCAGCCGTGTCTGACTCCTTGCGACCCCATGGACTGTAGCCTGCCGGGCTCCTCTATCCGTGGGATTCCCCAGGTAAGAGCACTGGAGTGGGTTGCCATCTCCTCCTCCAGGGCATCTTCCTGACCCAGGAATAGAAGCCGCATCTCCTGCACTGACAGGTGGTTTCTTTCCTGCTCAGCCACCTGGGGAAGCCCCTGTTAGACTTACAAAGAGTACAGTGATTAGAATCAAGGGCAAGCGCAAATATCCCCGGAGGCGGATTCACAGTGACAACTTTTCCATGGTGTGAAAAGGCAGAGTTAAGGTTAGAGGAACTGGGACCGTGGATCCCAAACATCCTGAAAAGCAAGCCAGGCTCAGTGGTGTTTCCAGGGCCTTTCTCCGGGTTTCTTCTCTGCTTCCCATCATCCTGTCGTGAGGCCCACCGGAAGTGCCAGGGACCCGCTGCTGTCTAATCCACTACTGGGGCTTCCCCGCACTGCCCACCACCCAGGTCACCACTGTGACATCTCATTTCTCCTCTCACAGAGACACTCAGGCAGAAAGTTCATTCTTCTAGAAAGTGCCCCAAGCCCTGAGTTACAGGACAACTGTGGTTCACAGGGATGTGACCAGTTCTGTCTCTACGTGGTTGGATTACTCAGAGGAAGAATAAGCCTGGACAGATACCCAGAGCTGTTTCTCCCTGCTTTCACACTTATCAGCAGGTAGTTAAAAGGGGATAAATCTTCTCGTTAAAGATGCTTACTGTGAGTGCAACAAGACTTTCTATTTACCCTGCCTGCCAAATGAGTAAAATTCCCAAACTGTGGTCTCATTAAGTGAGTCCATTTGTACAGCAGGAACTTGGTCATACAGAAGACTGGGCCCTTTGCCCAGGAAACATGTTACATGGACACAGCATCAGAACTGGACCCCTCTTCTCACATTAAACAGTGTTTTCTGAGCTTTTATTTATTTATTTTTAAAATTTTTAATTTTTTTATTTTGAGCTTTTTAATCTTTATCTCTTTCTCTGATGATCAGCTCACACCATCCTTCAGTGCATTATTAAATCTTGCAAACTGTTTGTACCTGCTGTTTCATAGTTCAAAATAAATAAATTCTTAGCTTTACAGAACTACCCCCATATCCTTCATCACACGTTTAAAGAGATGGAAGGATTTCTACAATCCCTGTGAAACATATACTGAGTGAGGGAGATTGAAGGTCTGAGCACACCAAGCTCACCGGACCTCAGCTACACCTGACCCACATTTTACAAGAGAACTGTATAGTTCCGAGAGGTGGTCAGCTTGTCCAGGGTTGTGTGAGAAGCTAATGACAGAAGCGAGATGAAAACCCAGGTCTCTCAGCATCTGGAATAACTGTCCGTAGGCCCTGAAGACCACAGGGTCGGAGAGCATAGCGTCACTCTAGTCATTTGGCAAGCCTGTTCTGAAATCCCGAGCTTCTGTCTCCATCTGCAAACCAGGATGTGCTGTCACCCCTCTCACTGCCAGTAATCTTAAGCCAAAGCAGTGCTTCATTTCAGGAAATGGTATCGCTGGGTTTTAAAGCTGAAAAATCAAACTGATGGGGAAAAGCACATTTTTGTGCGTTTGAAAAATAGATATTCACTTTCCATAGACTTACTTTCTCCTTTACCTTCCCTGGGGGCTCAGAGGGTAAAATGTCTGCCTACCAATGTAGGAGACCGGGTTCGAATCCAGGGTCAGGAAGAGCCCCCTGGAGAAGGAAATGGCAAGCCACTCCAGTACTCTTGCCTGGAAAATTCCATGGATGGAGGAGCCTGGGAAGCTACGGTCCATGGGATTGCCAGAAGTCAAACATGACTGAGCAACTTCACTTTACCTATTGACATTAATTCTTACCTCTGCTAGGGAGGCAACACGTAGCCCAGAACACCACAAAATATTTTGCAGAAACCAAGCTAAAATGTTTTGGATATCTGGTAGATCTATATTATGTTGAATAGTCCTATACAATAGTGCTACTACTGAATAGCCACACTTGGTGTGCTAGCAATGATGATGGGACCCAAGTGACACGAAAAGTGGGCGGGATCCAATGACCATGAGACAAATAACCTTCTAATACTTGTTTAAATAGACCATACTCATTTTCAGTGGAGACTACTCCTATTTTTCTATAATTTGCATCATGTAAAATTTATTTCCTAAAGGATTATTTACCAAAATGATCATGGACGACAAAACCTAAATGAGGATGTGATGTGTTGTCATTACAAAGCTCAAGAACTGACTGTTTTTATTCATGATGGGTGAGATTCACTCACACACCAGGATCTGGTTCAGCCCTGTGTGACTGCATGTATGCTAAATATAGACGACCGAGATCTAAGTATCTTCCATACAGTTTAAAAGGAATTGCAAACATTCTTACGTAGAATGTTGGCTTCAGCTACGTGGCAGTTATAAACATGGTCTAGATTTTGTCATGTGATTCTCAAAAATAGCACATTTTAAATGGCAGAGATGCCCAGTGCTTCTTTGGCTGAATGAGAAGACATCGTCTCCTTTGAGAAGATCCCTGACCACAGGTAACAGAATTCTGTTTAACTGTGAGGACGTGTGGCTTGTCATCTGCAGCGGCCACAAAGGGAAATTGGTGGTGCTTTTCAGGAACAGGCGTGTGACTATGTCACAGAGGAGAGGGGTTTTTGCCTCTCAGACATAGTATCTCCTCAGGCTCGCCACATTGCAGCCCCTGCTCACGTGCTCACAGCTGTGTAGGGACCTTTGTGGCAGAATGCCTGCTGGATATTCAAATTAAGAAGAAAAAGTGTTTAAAAATTTATTCTGAACATGAGATTCACAGAGTCACAGCTGAAATCTTAGCAGCTACCCACAGTTACATTCGGAATAAAACTAGGTTTAATATATTTAATCTGGTTGGATATGACTAGTAAATTGATATATATTTCAGGAAAAGTATTGCAAAGTATGGCTGTGTTAATGTTTCTTAAAATGTTATTTTTAGCAACTCTGACAATCACAACCATAGTTGCAGTTACACTCAGTTATTAAAGAATAAATCTAGGGGGTCTGAGGAGCATAGGGATTGCAGTTGATGTATTATGTACTTGCAAGTTGCTAAGACAGTAGATTTTGAATGTTTCTTGTACAAAAAAGGGTAATTATGTAAGGTGGTGGCGGCATTAAGAAATGCTATGGGAGTAATCATTTCTCAGTACAAAGTATATCAAATTAACACATACATCTTAAACTTTCACAATAGTATATTTCATATATCTCATATATAAAGTTTTTAAAATTAAAAACAGATGTACAGTTAAAATTGGTGATTTTGTATTTGGGGTTACTGCAGCCTACCAGGCTCCTCTGTCCATGGGAGTTCCCAGGCAAGAGTACTGGAGTGGGGTGCCATTGCCTTATCCACAACAATATAAGAGATGATAATTTTGTTTTTAGAAGTTTTTTAGTTACAGACACACATACATCTTACCAAATGGTCACACATGTTTATAGTGTATTTTGTGAAAATTTGAGGCGCTCTACCAATGTCTTGGGCTGGCCAAAAAGTTTGTTCGGTTTTAAGTAAAAGATATTTTTCATTTTCACCAAGAACTTTATCCATCAACATATTCCCTAATGGGATGAACTTTTTGGCCAATTTAGTAACTTAAGCATTTTTAGGATAGAGAAATTTAAATGGGGAACAAAAGAAAACTAAGATATATCCTGTAAGATAAATGGTTTACTTGTAAAACCAGTTTATAGAAATATGTTATTTATTTGACATAATAATTTACATAAATTCTATCAATAAGTACTAATTAGTGAAAATAATTCAGAATTCTTTTTTCACAAATCTGCCTTCATTTTTCACAAATCATCACACACACTTGGACTTTTATGATCATGTCTGAAAACAAAATATATGGGCTTGGTTTTGATTTGGCAACTTTTTAAAATAGCAAAACTTTATTTACCGTTAAGAACGGCATAGAATGTTGCTCTTCTCTTTCCTGTTGTAAGATAAATGGGGCATGCCAAGCAGGTTGAAGTGAGTGGGAGAGAGGGACTCCATTGTGTTGTAATGAGTCACATTATTTCTGTACTTACGAATGCCTTGCCAGAAGTGAAAACACAGGGAAGTGAAACCAACTTTTTACCCTCCTGATTTACAAAGTGGGACATATTACAGAAGTAAACGAGACAGCCATTTCTGATCAAGTGCTCCACCCTTGTTACCTGGCAGTGACTGTTGCTGACATGGGTGCATTTAGGAGGCATAGTGACCACAATCCACACTCTGGCTGCACTTGGCGTGGTGTTTTACAAGCCAGCCCTTCTGGCCAGTGTTCCAGATGATCAGTGAGGACCGCTTGGACGGCTTTATTCAGAAGCGCCAAGCTTAAATGGATCCCATACTTCACGTGACTTTAATGCTGGCATCTCCACCTACTCCTTCATTTCTATTTCCTGCAGAACACTGGGAACTTCCCTCCTGCCCCTCTGTTCCCCCACACGGCGTAAATGGAACGGAGCCCTCTAATCTCTTCTCATGACAAGGAGCCGTTTATGCTCCTCAGCTGGGCCCACCCCCACAGGAGTCCGTCATTACTCTGTGTGTCTGAGCTAGGCGGTTGCTCCGGGGTGAGAGGGGCTCCAGAGACCCCTGTGTTCCCGCTGACACAGGTGCACCCCCGGTCCAGCGTGGTTCTGCTCCCTGGAGGGCTGGTTAATTAACCTGCTCTGTGAAGAGAACTTCATGACCCTCAGTTCAGGGGAGACCCACATCACCTTCAGTTTTTCTAAAACTCGTTAGCACTTCAGAAACTGAAGTACAAGACAAGGTGTTGATCTTTAGAGATTTGAGGGTTGCAGACAGGGTCCTCTCCTGTTTAACCCATGTCCGCTGAGGGGGTTCAGGAAGACTGTGCCATTGGAGGGTTTCCTAGAGGTGCTGGTGACTCGGTGCTTCCTTCAGAAACACTCTAACAGAGGCTCACAGACTTCAGAGAACGAACTTCTGGTGGCCAGGGGAAAGGAAAGGATAGTTAGGGAGTTTGGGATGGACATGTACACACTGCTGTATTTAAAATGGATCAGCAACAAGGCCCTGCTGCACAGCACAGGGAGCTCTGCTCAACGTTATGTGGCAGCCTGGATGGGAGCGAAGTTTGGGGGAGAATGGGTACATTCATATGTACAGCTGAGTCCCTTCACTGTGCACCTGAAACTGTCACAACGCTGTTCATTGGCCATTCTCCAATACAAAATAAAAAGCTTAAAAAAATACTCTTAATGAGGCTAATACGTAGACAGGAACCAGGGTACGGATATCCTCAGAAGCAAGTGTAACTTTGAAGCTGAATGTATTTAAAATACACGTGGACAGAAAAGGGAGGAGACTAGAGATGAGTTATAACTTTTCAAGGTGAGACTCGAAAGATCCTTTGCTCCTCTGTGGGGCTGACTTGGGTTTCCCCAGACCCTGTAGGGACCCAGACCCCGTCACCTCTGCTCATGGGGCCGCCTTCTGCAGAAAAGCTTGGCGACAGGTTCTGAGTGATACTAGAACCACCTTTTAGATGGTTGTTGTAGAACAGCCCAGAGTCCAACTGCTGGCAGTGACGGAGGAATGGGCTGAATTTACTTCCTGAAGGTGCTGTGCATGCTTAGGCGCACAGCTCTGTCAGACTCTTATGACCCTGTGCACTGTAGCCCACCAGGCACCTCTGTCCATGGAGAGAGGGGTTGGCATGCCCTCCTCCAGGGGATCCTCCCAATCCAGGGATCGAACCCAGGTCTCCTGCTTTGTAGGCAGATTCTTTACTATCTGAGCCACAAGGGAAGCCGAAGAATACTGGAGTGGGTAGCCCTTCCCTTCTCCAGGGGATCTTCCCAACCCAGGAATCAAACCAGGGTCTCCTGCATTGTAGGCGGATTCTTTACCAGCTGAGCTACCAGGGAAGTCCACTTCCTGATTCAGTTCAGTCGCTCGGTTGTGTCCAACTCTTTGTGACCCCACGAATCGCAGCACACCAGGCCTCCCTGTCCATCACCAACTCCTGGAGTTTACTCAAACTCATGTCCATCAAGTTGGTGATGCCATCCAGCCATCTCATCCTCTGTTGTCCCCTTCTCCTCCTGCCCCCAAACCCTCTCAGCATCAGGGTCTTTTCCAATGAGTCAACTCTTCACATGAGGTGGCCAAAGTATTGGAGTTTCAGCTTTAGGATCATTCCTTCCAATGAACACCCAGGACTGATCTCCTTCAGAATGGACTGGTTGGATCTCCTTGCAGTCCAAGGGACTCTCAAGAGTCTTCTCCAACACCACAGTTCAAAAGCATCAATTCTTCGGCACTCAGATTTCTTCACAGTGAAACTCTCACACCCATACATGACTACTGGAAAGACCATAGCCTTGACTAGACGGACCTTTGTTGGCAAAGTAATGTCTCTGCTATAAACAACTAAAAAAAGTAGATACAGTATATGAAACAACTGACTTTGGAGAGTAGGCTGCATGAGAATGTGATCCCAGACAGAAGCAGAACCCCTGAGGTCTGCGTGAATCCTCCTCTTTTCACATGGATTCCCTAGCCTTTCTCGCCGCCACATGGACAAGGGTAAGAGTGTGAATGGAGGCCACAGCCCACTTCTAAATGTTCACGTGTTATAAATAAAGCTAGCACATTGTCAAAGCACAGATGCCATAGCCCCTGATCTTGACAAATAAACATTATGACAAACCAAGTGTATTGATCTTGCTGCTGGTTACAGTTATTTTGAGAAAATTGTCAAGCTGTACATTCAGATCTTGGTAGTTTTCTAATTCTGTTGATGCATATGAAATTGCTTTGGGACTACAAAAATGGTCATCATGTGGCTCAACTTTGTATATATTAATATATGGTTTTTATATGAATAAATGTCTGCAAAGAATCAAAGTTCACTGATTTTAATGACTGAAATAATCCCAAGTACTTTTTTTTTTTTTAAGCACAAGGAAACTAGATACAAGTAAGGTAATGAAAATGGGAAAATCTACAAACGTGAAAATAGTAACAAACTCTTAAGGAGTGTGAGAATGAATAACAAGCTTGTTTTTTAAATCATTTGTGATCTATTGTAGTAGTTCTTCAAAAATAGAAATGGTTCAATAAAACAGAACTTGCTCTTTCCTCCTGGTACAGCTTCTTCAGGGAGATGAATGAAGGTTTAGAAAATATTAAACATGAAATTTCCAGATAGCTCTAGGTTTAAAAAGATTTTCTCTAGACAGAGAGAGAAAAAGAGGAGCTCACTTCTTCAAAATGTCTATTCTTTATTTGGTCTCTATGTGCATTGATTCTATGTTCACGTGCTCACTTGTGTCTGACTCTTTGCGACCGTAGGCTCCTCTGTCCATGGATTCTCCAAGCAAGAATACTGGAGTAGCCGTTTTCTTCTCCAGGAGATCTTCCCCACCCAGGGATTGAACCTGGGTCTCCTTCTTTGCAGGTGGATTCTTTACCAACACAGCCACCAGAGAGAAGCCATTCTCTCTATAATGTTTCCATTTCTTCCCCTTTGTAATTAAGATGCTTTATTAATTCTGGACCATAATAAAGCAGCTACATTATTCTTTCCGAACTCTTATTTATCCTAAGCAAATTCCATATCACAAATGTGAATAACGGGCTGTCCAATTTTGCAAAGAACTCCTTTTCTTTAGCGATATCTCTCTCTTCTGTTAGAGAAAGTGTTACTTGGGACTTTATAGGTGGCCTAGTGGTTAAGAATCCACCTTCCAATGCAGGGGGAAGGGGTTCGATCCCTGTTCAGGGAACTAAGATTGCACACGCCATGGGGCAACTAAGCCTGAGTGCCGTAACTAGAGAAGCCCTTATACCACTACCAAGACCAACACAGTCAAACAAATAAATAAGAGAAAAAAGTAAAACAGAGGGGGGTATGGCTACCGTGACCACCTCTTTTAACAGGTGGGGCCCGGTCACCTCCTTATAAAACAAGAAAGAAAAGAAAATACATAATTTTAGTTGTTGACAACAAAGTTTTCTTTCAAAGGTAAATACCATGTCAAGGTAGTTATTTAGATGAAAAGGTCATTTTTACTTTGATAAGTTTGCTTTTGACAGAGGAAATGTCACCATCTTAGAAATTTATCTTCCAAACTATTTCCTTTGGTATAACTCAACATGATGATTTTAATCATACAAAATTCAACTAAAACGATCATTATTGTATAATCCCATTGATTATCATGTTAAGTGTACTTTTTAGCTTAGCTTTCCCATCTGTAGTGGAGGCATTTATCTGCATAATATAAAAAAAATCTATTTAGTTATACTAGTAATGGAGTGTTTTTCATAATTTTACCTATATATATATATATATATATAGGTATATAATATACCTGTATGTTATATAGGTAAAAGCCTTTGTTATATATAGGTATCCTATATTCTATATATTATATAGGTATATTGCTGTGCTGTGCTTAGTCACTCAGTTGTATCTGACTCTGTGACTCCATGGACTGTCGCTTGCCAGGCTCCTCTATCCATGGGGCTTCTCCAGGCAAGAATACTGGAGTGGGTTGCAGGCCCTCTTTCAGGGGGTCTTCCCAACCCAGAGATCATACTGGAGTCTCCTGCATTGCAGGTGGATTCTTCACCAGCTTAGCTACCAGGGAAGCTCATAGGTATGTTATATAGGTAAAAATCTATACTATAGTTTTCCCTTCTTTGCATAATCGTTTAAGTTTAGATAAGTAAATCACAGCATCACTAACATTTACTTCTGACCACATACAATGTATCTCTGATTAGCACTGATAAAACTGAGCTAGTTTACTTCAAATTTGTGATAATTTTGCAAGTAAAAGTATCCTGTGAACAGACGGTGGGTGACAACTTCCATATTTTGTTCAAGAAATCTAGAGAAAGTCACAGGAGAAAACATCACAGTCACGCTTACCCACCAAGGCTCTATGCTTCACTCTTCTTTTGGAAAACACTTTTTAAAAATAGCACTAAAGAACAATTTCTCCCACTTAAGAGTGCAAATTATTTAAGTTAAGGAAAACAATCTTCTGACATCCTCTGAAGATTCTAAAGAGAACAAGCAAATGAGGTTGGAATTTGGAAACTGTTCGCAAAGAATTTTCACTTGTTAGCCAAGTGCCTGCAGGTACAGCAGAGCCGCAGTGCACGGTATAATATTTCCAACAGATGGCCACCTGCCACTCTGTGAGCAGAGAAATCCACAGAAACCTCGCCAGGCTAAACTAAGGAATCCCATAGGTGACTCCACAGGAGACAGAGCACAGACATTCACACCTTGAGGGCCACTGAAAAACAAGCTGACCCCAAACACAGAACTTTCCCATTCTATGTGCTTTCAGAAATCTAAAACGTGACTACCTGGTTTTCACTTAAAATCCTAGCCCTATTTTATAATTTGCCCTGATCATGGAGTCAACTGTATCATGAATTCTCATACATAGCACGAGATATTGTTTACTCTTCTGTGTTGTATGCAAATAGGTTGTGTCTGCCCCAGTTTTTTATTCTATGTTACTGACCCATAACCTTCACTCCTAATTATAATTTTAGAATTACATATTTATGTTTATATATATTAAGTAATATATTGATGTTAAATATAGAATATCATATATAGGTACTATATGTTATATTAACATATATTAATGTATTATAGTATATTCTGTTAATATGTTATAATTAATATATTAATATGTTTCATACATTATTTATTCATATGTAAAGGTGGGCCCACATTTTCATGTCCTATTGTTTATATAATTATACAATCATTTATATAATTCAGATAAAAATAAGATATTTTCTTTTTCCAGTAATAGTACAGTAAACAAGATGCTTTGGCTTTGCAGGTGGCTCTAATGGTAAAGAACACACCTGCTAACACAGGTAGAGATAGAGATGTGGGTTCATTCCCTGGGTTGGGAAGATCACCTGGAGGAGGGCAACCCACTCTAGTATTCTTGCTGGAGAACTCCATGGAAGGAGGAGCCCGACAGGCTGCAGTAGTCCATAGGACTGCACATAGTTAGACATGACTGAAGTGACTTAGCATGCATGCAAGGCCTCATTACAGCTGGTGTGAAAGGGACATGACTTAAAAACATTTCCCTGTGTAAGCAAAAGCTGATTCTATTACAAGTAGCAAACTTGAGTTGACTTGCCTCCTATTATCAGCTGGGAGCAGTGGGCCCAGCTGCAGCTAGGGAGCTGGCCGACCACAAACAGGATACTATCACTGGATTCAGATGATTTTTTCACAAAAGTGAAAATATGAAAAATATGTCAAATGTAGACTCAAAAGACAGAAAAGGTCAGGTTCAGGTTGGAAGGACTCTGAAGGCAAAAGTTGCTGGGCCACTAACATCATTTACCAGGAAAAAAACCAAGGAAGAACTTCCTAAATATGAAGTCAAATGAATTATGGTACAATAGCAGGTTAAACACACACACACACACACACACACACAGAAGGATGGGGAGATGGAGAGGGAAACTGAGCAGGACCCTGTGGGGCTCCTGGGCACAGGAGACTCTGTGTCCCCTATTTCTTGTTTGTTGGAAACAGACTCCAATCTCTTGACCTTCCCTGAGTTCTAAAGGGCAGATGTGAACAGTTGCTAATCAGGGAAGAGACAGGATGCAGAGACAAGGCGAAGCAGTCAAGAAACAGCAGTGCTGCCTCGGGACAGGCCCCTGCTCTGCCTCAAGGGACGCACATAATGGTATCTTCAAGCTCTTTATACCACTAATGAGGGTGAAAGAGGAGAGTGAACAAGCTGGCTTAAAACTCAGCATTCAAAAAACAAGGATCATGGCATCCTGTCCCATCGCTTCACAGCAAGTAGATGGGGAAACAGTGGAAAAAGTGTCAGACTTATTTTCTTGGGTTCCCAAATCACTGAAGATGGTGACTGCAGCCATGAAATTAAAAGACGCTTGCTCCTTGGAAGAAAAACTACGACAAATCTAGACAGTGTATTAAAAAGCAGAGACATTACTTTGCTGACAAAGGCCCCTATAATCACAAGACGGCAGAGTAGAAGGATGTATGCTCATCTTCTCATGAGAGAATTCCAAAATTACAACTTTCTGCTGAACCATCTACAGGAGAATGTTGGATCCCACCAAAAAAAGATACCCCACGTCCAAGGGCAGAGGAGAAATCCCAGCAAGACAGTAGGAGGGGTGAAATCTCATTTAGAATCAAATGCCACAACCACCAGAGAAGCTCGGAGGGCTCAAACAAAATCTAGTGCGCACCAGGAGACCCCACAGAGACTGACCAGACCTGCCTTTGAGTGTTTGAGTGTCTCCTGCAGAGGCACAGGTCAGCAGTGGCCTGCTGCAGGGGCAGGGGCTCTGGGTGCAGCAGTCCTGGGTGTGGCAAAAGCCCTCTTGGAGGAGGTTGCCAATAACCCCACAAAAGAGCCACCAGAACTTATACAGGACTTGGGGAAACAGACTCTTGGAGGGCACAAACAAAATATTGTGCACACCAAGACCCAGGAGAAAGGAGCAGTGACCCCACAAGAGACTGACCCAGACTTGCCTGTGAGTGTCCAGGAATCTCCGGCAGAGGCCCGAGTTGGTGGTGGCCTGCTGCAGAGTTGGGGGCACGTTGTGTAGCAGTGTCTGCATGGGACCTTTTGGAGGAGATCGTCATTATCTTCATTAGCTCCACCATAGTTTGGTCTCAGGTTAAACAGCAGGGAGGGCCACAGCCCTGCTCATCAGCAGAAAATCTGATTAAGGATTTACTGAGCATGGCCCCGCTCATCGGAACAAGACCCAGTTTTTCCTACAGTCAGTCTCTCCCATCAGGAAGCTTCCATAAGCCTCTTATCCTTATCCCTGTCAGAGAGAAGACAGAATGAAAACCACAATCACAGAAACCTAGCCAATCTGATCACATGGACCACAGCCTTGTCTAACTCAATAAAACTATGAGCCATGCCGTGTAGGGCCACCTAAGACAGACGGGACACGGTGGAGAGTTCTGACAGAATGTGGCCCACTGGAGAAGGGAATGGCAAACCACTTCAGTATTCTTGCCTTGAGAACCCCATGAACGGTATGAAAAGGCAAAAAGACAGGACACTGAGAAATGAACTTCCCAGGTCAGTAGGTGTCCAATATGCTACTGGAGAAGAGGGGAGAAATAACAGAAAGAATGAAGAGACGGAGCCAAAGTAACACCACCACCCAGTTGTGAATGTGACGGGTGATGGAAGTAAAGTCTGATGCTGTAAAGAACAATATTGCATAGGAACCTAGAATGTTAGGTCCACGAATCAAGGCAAATTGGAACTGGTCAAACAGGAGATGGCAAGAGTGAAGATCAACATTTTAGGAATCAGTGAAGTAAAATGGACTGGAATGGGTGAATTTAACTCAAATGATGATTATATCTACTGCTGTGGGCAAGAATCCCTTAGAAGAAATGGAGTAGCCATCATAGTCAACAAAAGAGTCCAAAACGTAGTACTTGGATGCAACCTCAAAAACAACAGAATGACCTCTGTTCACTTCCAAGGCAAACCATTCAATATCACAGTACTCCAAGTCTATGCCCCAACCAGTAATGCTAAAGAAGCTGAAGTTGAATGGTTCTATGAAGACCTACAAGAACTTCTAGAACGAACAATAAAAGAAGATGTCCTTTTCATTACAGGGGACTGGAATGCAAAAGCAGGAAGTTAGGAGATACCTGGAGTAACAGGCAAGTTTGGCCTTGGAGTACAAAATGAAGCAGGGCAAAGGCTAAAAGAGTTCTGCCAAGAGAACTCACTGATCATAGCAAACACCCTCTTCCAACAACACAAGAGAAGAATCTACACATGGACATCACCAGATGGTCAATACCAAAATCAGATTGTTTATATTTGTTGCAGCCAAAGATGGAGAAGCTCTATACCTTCAGCAAAAACAAGACCAGAAGTTGACTGTGGCTCAGATCATGAACTCCTTACTGCAAAATTTAGACTTAAATTGAAGAAAGTAGGGAAAATCACTAGACAATTCAGGTATGACTTAAATCAAATCCCTTAGATTATATAGTGGAAGTGACAGATAGGTTCAAGGGATTAGATCTGATAGACAGAGTGCCTGAAGAACTATGGATGGAGGTTTGTGACACTGTACAGGAGGCAGTGATCAAGACCATCCCCAAGAAAAAGTAATGCAAAATGGCAAAATGGTTGTCTGAGGAGGCCTGACAATTAGCTGAGAAAAGAAGAGAAGCAAAAGGCAAAGAAGAAAAGGAAAGATACACCCATTTGAATGCAGAGTTCCAAAGAATAGCAAGGAAAGATAAGAGGCCTTCCTCAGTGGTCAGTGCCAAGAAATAGAGGAAAACAACAGAATGGGAAAGATTGGAGATCTCTTCAAGAAAATTAGAGATACCAAGGGAACATGTCATATAAAGATGGGCACAATAAAGAAATGGTATGGACCTAACAGAAGCAGAAGATACTAAGAAGAGGTGGCAAGAATATACACAAGAACTATACAAAAAAGATCTTTATGACCCAGATAACCATGATGGTGTGATCACTCATCTTGAGCCAGACAACCTGGAATGTGAAGTCAAATGGACCTTAGGAAGCATCACTATGAACAAAGCTAGTGGAGGTGATGGAATTCCAGTTGAGCTATTTCAAATCCTAAAAGATAACACTGTGAAAGTGTTGCACTCAATATGCCAGCAAATTTGGAAAACTCAGCAGTGGCCATGGAATGGAAAAGGTCTGTTTTCATTCCAATCCCAAAGAANCCACTGGAGAAGGGAATGGCAAACCACTTCAGTATTCTTGCCTTGAGAACCCCATGAACGGTATGAAAAGGCAAAAAGACAGGACACTGAGAAATGAACTTCCCAGGTCAGTAGGTGTCCAATATGCTACTGGAGAAGAGGGGAGAAATAACAGAAAGAATGAAGAGACGGAGCCAAAGTAACACCACCACCCAGTTGTGAATGTGACGGGTGATGGAAGTAAAGTCTGATGCTGTAAAGAACAATATTGCATAGGAACCTAGAATGTTAGGTCCACGAATCAAGGCAAATTGGAACTGGTCAAACAGGAGATGGCAAGAGTGAAGATCAACATTTTAGGAATCAGTGAAGTAAAATGGACTGGAATGGGTGAATTTAACTCAAATGATGATTATATCTACTGCTGTGGGCAAGAATCCCTTAGAAGAAATGGAGTAGCCATCATAGTCAACAAAAGAGTCCAAAACGTAGTACTTGGATGCAACCTCAAAAACAACAGAATGACCTCTGTTCACTTCCAAGGCAAACCATTCAATATCACAGTACTCCAAGTCTATGCCCCAACCAGTAATGCTAAAGAAGCTGAAGTTGAATGGTTCTATGAAGACCTACAAGAACTTCTAGAACGAACAATAAAAGAAGATGTCCTTTTCATTACAGGGGACTGGAATGCAAAAGCAGGAAGTTAGGAGATACCTGGAGTAACAGGCAAGTTTGGCCTTGGAGTACAAAATGAAGCAGGGCAAAGGCTAAAAGAGTTCTGCCAAGAGAACTCACTGATCATAGCAAACACCCTCTTCCAACAACACAAGAGAAGAATCTACACATGGACATCACCAGATGGTCAATACCAAAATCAGATTGTTTATATTTGTTGCAGCCAAAGATGGAGAAGCTCTATACAGTCAGCAAAAACAAGACCAGAAGTTGACTGTGGCTCAGATCATGAACTCCTTACTGCAAAATTTAGACTTAAATTGAAGAAAGTAGGGAAAATCACTAGACAATTCAGGTATGACTTAAATCAAATCCCTTAGATTATATAGTGGAAGTGACAGATAGGTTCAAGGGATTAGATCTGATAGACAGAGTGCCTGAAGAACTATGGATGGAGGTTTGTGACACTGTACAGGAGGCAGTGATCAAGACCATCCCCAAGAAAAAGTAATGCAAAATGGCAAAATGGTTGTCTGAGGAGGCCTGACAATTAGCTGAGAAAAGAAGAGAAGCAAAAGGCAAAGAAGAAAAGGAAAGATACACCCATTTGAATGCAGAGTTCCAAAGAATAGCAAGGAAAGATAAGAGGCCTTCCTCAGTGGTCAGTGCCAAGAAATAGAGGAAAACAACAGAATGGGAAAGATTGGAGATCTCTTCAAGAAAATTAGAGATACCAAGGGAACATGTCATATAAAGATGGGCACAATAAAGAAATGGTATGGACCTAACAGAAGCAGAAGATACTAAGAAGAGGTGGCAAGAATATACACAAGAACTATACAAAAAAGATCTTTATGACCCAGATAACCATGATGGTGTGATCACTCATCTTGAGCCAGACAACCTGGAATGTGAAGTCAAATGGACCTTAGGAAGCATCACTATGAACAAAGCTAGTGGAGGTGATGGAATTCCAGTTGAGCTATTTCAAATCCTAAAAGATAACACTGTGAAAGTGTTGCACTCAATATGCCAGCAAATTTGGAAAACTCAGCAGTGGCCATGGAATGGAAAAGGTCTGTTTTCATTCCAATCCCAAAGAAGGGCAATGCCAAATAATGTTCAAACTACTGCACAACTGCACTCATTTCACATGCTAGCAAAGTAATGCTCAAAATTCTCCAAGTGAGGCTGCAACAGTACGTGAACTGTGAACTTACTTCCAGATGTTCAAGCTAGATTTAGAAAAGGCAGAGGAACCAGAGATCAAATTGCCAACATCCATTGAATCATTGATAATGCAAGACAGTTCCAGAAAAACATCTACTTCTGCTTTATTGACTATGCCAAGGCTTTGACTGTGTGTATCACAACAGAGTGTGGAAAATTCTTAAAGACGGGAATACCAGACCACCTTACCTGCCTCCTGAGAAATCTGTGTGGAGGTCAAGAACCAGCAGTTAGAACTGGACATGGAACAACAGACTGGTTTCAAATAGGAAAAGGAGTACATCAAGGCTGTATACTGTCACCTTGCTTATTTAACTTATAAGCAGAGTACATCATGCAAAATGCTGGGCTGGATGAAGCACAAGATGGAATCAAGATTGCAAGGAGAAATATCAGTAATCTCAGATACGCAGATGACACCACCCTTATGGCAGAAAGCAAAGAGGCACTAAAGAGCCTCTTGATGAAAGTGAAAGAGGAGAGTGAAAAAGTTGGCTTAAAACTCAACATTCAGGAAATGAAGATCACGGCGTCTGGTCCCATCATTTCATGGCAAATAGATGGGGAAACAATGGAAAAAGATTTTATTTTGGGGGCTCCAAAATCACTCTAGATGGTGACTGCAGCCATGAAATTAAAAGGCACTTGCTCCTTGGAAGAAAAACTATGCCAACCTAGACAGCATATTAAAAAGTAGAGAGATTACTTTGCCGACAAAAGTCCATCTAGTCAAAGCTATGGTTTTTCTAGTAGTCATGTATGCATGTGAGAGTTGGGCTATATAGAAAGCTGAGTGCCGAAGAACTGATGTTTCTGAACTGTGGTACTGGAGAAGACTCTTGAGAGTCCCTTGGACTGCAAGGACATCCAACCAGTCCATCCTAAAGGAAATCAGTCCTGAATATTCATTGGAAGGACTGATGCTGAAGCTGAAACTCCAATCCTCTGGCCACCTGATGCAAAGAACTGAGTCACTGGAAAAGACCCTGATGCTGGGAAAGATTGAAGGCAGGAGGAGAAGGGGACGACAGAAGATGAGATGGTTGGATGGCATCACTGACTCGATGGACATGAGTAGGAGCAAGCTCCGGGAGTTGGTGATGGGACAGCGAAGCCTGGCGTGCTGCAGTCCATGGGGTGCAAAGAGCTGGGGATGACTGAATGACTGAACTGAACTGATGGTTTTCTAGTAGTCATGTATAGATGTGAGAGTTAAGTCTATAAAGAAGACTGAGCACCAAAGAATTGATGCTTTTGAACTGTGGTGATGGAGAAGACTCTTGAGAGCCTTCTTAAGCCTTTGATCTTAAGAAGATCAAATCAGTCAATACTAAAGTTAGTCAACCCTGAATATTCACTGGAGGGACTGACACTGAAGCTCCAATACTCTAGCCACCTGATGTGAAAAGCTGACTCATTGGAAAAGACCTTGATGCTGGGAAAGACTGAGACCAGAAGGAGAAGGGGACAACAGAGGATGAGACGGTTAGACATCATCACTGACTCAATAGACACGAGGTTGAGCAAACTCTGGGACATAGTGAATGACAGGGAAGACTGGCGTGCTGCAGTCCGTGGCGGTCACAAAGAGTTGGATCTGACTTGGTGACTGAACAACAAGAACAACAACAAAACTTATGCAACCACAATTTAAAGTTTTAAAATATTGGATGTTTGCAGTTTGAAGTAGTAAACTTTGAATTAGCATCCATTATTTATAGAGCAGTGGGATAAGTGCCAGAACTTTACTGAAGGCCACATTCCAGCTTAAATTTATATTAACTCTGCAGTATAATTTTAACATCCCTGGAAGAGGGCATGGCAACTCACTCCAGTATTCTTGCCTGGAGAATCCCCCCGACAGAGGCTGGTGGGCTACAGTCATTAGGGTTGCACAGAGTCTGACATGACTGAAGTGACTTAGCATGCACGCTTAATTTTAATGATGTGAATTTCCTGATGTTTCTCATTTTTTCTTATTCTCCAATCATTATCAAGTCTCCAGATGTCATATTCTTTGGCAGACAAAAGAAAACAAGGGGTGGGGGATGGATGAAAAACAAGTATTAATGTCAAATCTAGAATTAGGGGTGGGGTACATTTAGTTGAAGGGTAAGAGGTAGAAATGAGGTTAAAAAAACAGAACAAAAAACAGAATCAGGAAAAAAACACAAGTGAATTGTTTTTCCTCTCAAGATTCTTCTATGTAGTTTCTAGTTTGTGAAGCATAGCTTAATAGGTACATTTTCAAGGGAAGTGATAAACAGTGGACAGCAATGAGCCAAATGGTCCTGTGTGTGTGTAGACATATATGTGTGTGTGTACATGTTTGAGTGTGTGCACCCAAATCCATGACAGAGACAGCTGACCTTCTGTCATGGTTGTGTTAACCTTTCCTTGAGCTAATATTATGTACCAATTTTATCCCCTAAGGAATAAAATGGAATATATTTTTTCCATAAAAGTTTGATCAATATAGAACTACATGTGTTACCTATTATGTTTTAGAATATTGCATGGTGGAAGCTTGATAGAGGAAAATTAAGTAGAGAGACCAAGTTTCAGGTTTAATTCGAGTCTGAAATTGAAGTTTCAATTCCAGGTTTGAATTAGAGAGTGAAACAGTCTGTTTTAATAAGGCCCTCGTTAGATTATCCCAATCCAATATACTATCTGGAAGCTCTGAGCCTTTTAGTAACTACTTTTTATACCTAATAGACCAGGATTAAGTGGCTGACTGTTGTATTTCACACTGAGTTATATTCCGTTTTCACTGTGCTAGACTTAACTAAACCGTGCCTTTCACCTGTGGTCCAGCCAGTAGAATGTACCCCGTGATGAACCCGACTTGGTAATAATGGGATCAAGCAAAGCTGGTCTACCCGGGGAGAGAGGCTGTGTCTGGGGCAGGCACCAAGTGCCCAGAAAGATTCTCAGGAGACAGGACGGGTGAGTCATCAGAATGGATCTTGGGTGGGAGGGCAGGCTGCGGTGGGTTCACCTCTTCGTCACTGAGCTGGATAAAGTCCTTCAGGAGTTTTTAACTCCCCAGCCTGGAAAACAGAGTCCTGTTTTACTTAGGCTACATGGACTGTGTGATGCAAACTTGGGAGGAGTGTGTCACCTCCTTAGAGGGTAAGAGCTGGTTTATACTGATGGGGAAAGAAAAAACCAATGAAGACTTAAGCCTGACATTGTCCCTTTCCCTTTTGCATCAAAAACTTAGGGTTAGGTTAGTTTTTCTCGAATTTCAGAAGCTGGAAATGTATTTCTTTTTTTTAATTTTACCTCCTTAAATTTTTTTTTTTTTCTAACTGGAGGATAACTACTTTACAATGTTGTGTTGGTTTCTGCTGTGTGACAGTGTGAATCAGCCATAAGTGGACATATGTCCTCTCCCTCTTGAGCCTCCCACTCCTGGAATACTATTACTTAAAGCTAGATTTTTATAACGTCCTTAGAACAAAACAGAATTCTTCATGCATAGTGGAAACTCTATAATAACATTTTAAAGTAAAAAAGTGGAATAAACTGGAGTCGGATAGCATGCTTCTCTGTCTGGGAAAGAAACTTCTCAGCGTGAATTTAATTTACTTCAATATATTGACAATGGTTAATGACTAGGGAACCTTTACGCCTCATGTGGACAATCTCATTTAAGCACCGTAATAGGTACTATTATCCTTGGTTTAGAGATGAAGACAGTGACGCTTAGAAAGATTAAGTAAATGGCCCCAAGACACACAACTTAGCTCTGGTAAATATTCAAACTCCGATTAATTTAGCTCCCAAACTCAAGATTGTAGCTTCTGCAGGTAGAGCTTTTTCATCATGACTGAGCCCCCCAAATTTGGCAGTGCCATGGGAATAAAAAAATATATATATCAAACTTGCTACCTCACAACCCAGTGGAAGAAGCAAGTTTGTAAACAAATACACTGATGTATGAAAGTTAGACCTGAAAGTCTGGGAGCCTGGAAGAGCGAGTGACGGACTGTGTGTGCAGTGAGGACTGTTCACGGTGAGACTATTGGAGCATTTTTATCTGAAGTCTATTTTTGGGGAGCAGATACCCAGGGAGGCCCTTCCCTGGACTCACCCTTCCTAAGGCAAGGCCATGCTGTAGGCGTTCATGTGCTGTTGTGCTTGCTCAGTTGTGTCCTACTCTTCTGTGACCGGGTGGACTGTAGCCCACCAGGCTCCTCTGTCCATGGGATTCTCCGGGCAAGAATACTGAGTGGGTTGCTGTTTCCTCCTCCAGGGGAATCTTCCTGACTTGGGGATTGAACCCACATCTCTTGCATGGGCAAGCAGATTCTCGACTGCTGAGCCATTGGGGAAGCCCAATATAAATGTTCACTTAGATGAAAACTGATGATTCTAAAAACTGGCTCTTGTTTTTAACGGTTGTGGTAGAATCTCCAAAGGCAGGCTCGGGCCCTAGGGAAGATATGTGGTGCATTTGGCTGCCATGGACCCAGTGAGACCGACTCACCTGACAACGTGCAGATCACATTCTGGGAAGACGGAACGTGGCTCGTGCAAGCTCCTTTCTGCCACTGGTGCAGATGTCTCTGTGTGTTTTACTTGCTGCAGGAGGCTTTCATTAACTTTGCAATTTGGAAAACATCATATCATGAAAATTTAAACAGAAGATCTCGATGGAAGCAATTTAAAAACCACGCAAACTCGGAATTGAATGGGCAGTAAAAGAGGACAGAGGGTCAGGGCCGACGAAGAGTAAGTAAATCCTTTGATTTACCTCCCTCGTCTCCGCCAGAACTCTATTTACTATCTTCCGAAGGTTATCTCTAATTCTAATTGCCTGTTTGCATCCTGTCCTTCGGAGAAATTGGCGCGGCGGATGCCCTTTCGGCCAACATAAACTGCCTTCCGCGTAACCAGGTGCGCTGCTGTGCTAACACTCGGGGTCTGGAGCTAATTATGGGCGGAGGGCGGGGGCAAGGCCATTCAGAACTGGCACGTGAGTATTAATCAGTATTAATGAAAGCAGAACTCCAAAGTTATCACCTTTACAAATGGCACCTCCAATGGTCCTTAATTCAAAGAGCAAAGCTGTTCAGGCTGTTCAAAAATGAGTCCCAGCCTATCTCATAAAAACTGGTGCAAAAAAGGAGTCATTAAATGTATCAGGGAACGTTGACGGTTAACACCAAGTCCCCTAAGCCGGCGCACGGGGCTCAATTCCGGCCCATATTCTCGAGGCCCCTTCCATCGCTGGGTGTGTGGGAGAACTCACCCCGGAGGGGAGCGGCAGGTGGAGACAGAAACCTGGCTACCAGGGGCAGGAGCCTCGGCATCTCCCGGCGCCTCCTGGGCCACCTGAGCGAGGACCAGCAGCTGCGAGCATCGGTGTCCAGGGAGAATGACGGTTTTTTAGCGAGCAGCAGACGTGCCAACTGTTCAGGCAGGCAGGCAGCCTGGCTGTGCAGGACAAGGGCACCGGGCCGCTGGGGCTGGGTGCTGCTCCTTGAGACACAGGCTGAGGACTGTCCTTGGGGAGCGGTATCAGCGCCACCCCTCCCGATAGCTTTTCAATGAGTCTTCTATAGCAACCCACTCCGGTGTGCTTGCCTGGAGAATCCCATGAACAGAGGACCCTGGCAGGCTGCAGTCCGTGGGGCCGCAAAGAGTCGGATATGACCCAGCGACCAACACTACTACTAAGTTTAAAGTGGGAACGCTTTTAGTAAGAGGTGTAAGTGAAGATGACGTCAGCTTGATGTCTGATGCAAGCTTGATTCCTCCCAGAATCTGTTTAAATTCGTACTTATGGCACGTTTCTTTGTTAAATGCTGCTGCTTTTTTGTTAAATGCAGCATTCCACCATTAACCTTCAGGCTTCAGAGTTTCCCCCAAAGCTCTGTGCTCCAGAGCTCTGAGTGATGAAAGCCCTAAACCATTTGACATTCTCTGGGCGTCTCTGGTGGCTGAGATGGTAAAGAAACTGCCTGCAATGCAGGAGACCCGGGTTCAAACCCTGAGTCAGGAAAATCCCTTGGAGAAGGGAATGGCAACCCACTGCAGTATTCTTGCCTGGAGAATCCCACAGACAGAAGAGCCTGGTGGGCTATAGTCCATGGGATCACAAAGCGTCTGACACGACTGAAGTGACTGACTCTGTTTCATAATCTGTCGTGTACATAAGTAGAATGGTGATTAAAAGTCATGTTGATGTATGGCAAAAACCATCACAATATTGTAAATAATAGAGTAAGGACAACACTGACCCCCTTACTGAGAGCAGCTTCCATGTCCCTTTTGTTTGTTCATCCCTTTTCCTTAGACTTTAATCATAAAGACTAGATCATTAGGCAACATTTAATGTAGCTCCTGATTTCTGGTTTCCTAAATATACATCTTAGGGCTTCCCAGGTGGCACCGTGGTAAAGAATTCATCTGCTAATACAGAAGACTATGGTTTGATCCCTGAGTTAGGAAGATCCCCCTGGAGAAGGAACTGGCAACCCACTCTAGAATTCTTGCCTGGAAAATTCCATGGACAGAGGAGGCCATGGGGGATAGAGTCCATAGGGTCACAAAGAGCAGGACACGACTGAGCACACGCACACAAGTGTACACTTAATCTAGCCTGTTGATTCCTTTCCTAGATTAGAAGGAATAAATAAGTAGTTAAAGAAGCTAGGTCTCTACTCTTAGCTTCTTCTCCTTTGCAAATCCCCAGGCTGACTCTACTGGCAAGACAGCATCCTAAGGATGATGGGGAGAAGTCAGCAGGCCTGTATGCAAGAGAAAATGATGAATAATCTGACCTCTTGCCTCGATGATTAACTGAGATTGTTTCCCCTCTTTTCCCTTTAAAAGCTGTCATGGCTGAGCAGAATCTTGGAGTTCGTTTCCAGACATGAGGCCACCATCTCCCCAGATCACCAGCTTTACTGAATAAAGTTCTTTCTTCTCTACCGAATTCTGCTCCTCGATTTACTGGCTGTTGAGCGGTGAGCAGCTGAACCTCTGCTCGCTTACATTATGGACTTTTTTTTCTTTTCCTCTCTCCCTTTCTTTTTGCTCTTCTGAGTGCTTCTCATCTTAGAAACTAAAATCACAGGCCTTAGAACTAAAATCACAGTTCCGGTACAAGTGAAACAAATAGTGTGTTTTAAGCCTTCACTTTTGGACCAAGAGTTCCTTGAGACTAGAAAGACCATCACAAGAAGGTGTTATGACATAAACGTTTTTCATAAATGCAGAAGTTAGAGACATAGAAAAACTACCTTCTAATAAGAATCAATCATCCTGACTGCCCACTAAAGATCGAGAAAAGTCTTTATTAACACCCTCTGCAGGAAGGGGAGTCAGAACCCATCACAGCTGTTTAGGGGCAGAGATTTTCAACAGCAGCAGCCTTTGATTTAGCTACTTAAAGGTGAATTATTCTGTTTGTCAATTTTTTTTTTTTTTTTTGACTCCAGAGAGCTGGCGTCCAACAGGGAAGCTGTAAGAGCCCACTCTTTCTGAGCGCCTAGTGGGAGATCTGGAAGATTACATTGCACCTCTTTTCCAGACATTAGTGTAAACACAGGATGTCAGTATTGATATGTCAATCTTTTAAGTCTATCTTGCCTCTACAGCTACAAAGTAGATGACAGAAATGAATACAGTAAAACCAAAGAGAGTGCAGTTTCCAGGGTGATAGGCAGCTGAAGTTATAGGTAAGTCCTATAGAGAATGGATTTGTTTTCACACCAGGATTTTTTTTTTTCCACTTCCAGTACATGAGCTGCTTATTAATGAATTCCAATCTATTAAAGTTTAAGCATATTAACTTTCCCCCCGTTACCTTGTGAGTGAAAGCCTGATGAACTGAATTCGTATTGGCCTCAGCTCCACAGTGAGAATGCTCACAGTATGCTGGAAAGATCCTAATGATATTTTTAGTCCCCGATGCCACCTGCGGTTTACCTGATGATGTGTCTCCCACCAGTGCCAGTTGTCCTCTGACTCTGGACGATCAGTGACGACAGCTGCTTGACCATGTTCCCCTCCTTGTAAAGAGGTGGTACCACTTTAAGGAGCACAAGTGAGGAGTGAGATGCAAAAAACCACACTTGCATCTGTAGTTTAGTGGGAGGAAGGGGTGATGAGATTGTCTCTATTTTCCTTCTCTCTCTTTTTAAACATCTGCCTGCAATGCAGGAGACCCTGGTTCAATTCCTGGGTTGGGAAGATCCACTGGAGAAGAGAGAGGCTCCTCACTCCAGTATTCTTAGGTTTCCCTGGTGGCTCAGCTAGTAAAGAATCCACCTGCAACGCAGGAGACCTGGGTTTGATCTCTAGGTTGGGAAAGATCTCCTGGAGAGGGGCATGACAACCCACTCCAGCACTCCAGTATTCTGGCCTGGAGAATTCCATGGGCTGTATAGTATATGAGGTCACAAAGAGTCAGACACAGCTGAGTGACTTTTTTCACTTTTACTTTAGTTGGGCTTCCCAGCTGGCACAGCAGTAAAGAATCCGCCTGCCTATACAGGAGATGCAAGAGACATGGGTTCGATACCTGGGCCAGGAAGATGCACATCCTGAGGAGGTGGATGAGGAGGAAACGACAACTCATTCTCCACAATATTTTTGCCTGGAAAACTCCATGGACAGAGAAGCCTGGTGGGGTACAGTCCATGGTGTTGCAGAGTTGGACATAAATGAGCACGCAGGCAAGAGGTGTGCAACGCAAAAATAAATGCCCAGCAGAGGGAAATGTACTCTGCATTGAATACATTCTATAGTTATCTGATTTACAGTAATTACCTTCATCAATGCATATTTTTTTTTTTTTGTTAGCTACAAACAACAACCAGAGAAGAATGTGACACTGAGATTGAAGGGGTTCAGAATGAGTCTCCCCAAAATGTTCCACTTTGGCAAGTGGATTATTTTGAGCCAAAGACAATCAAGGCCCAGAAGACTCAGGAAGAGTTTTTAACCTCCCGCTTAACTGCCTAAAAGAATCCAGACTGAGCGCCTGGCTCAGATGCAGAGCTGTTATCAGAGATAACTTTCATCAGAAGGCCCAATCTGTGTGGCAGGGAAAACATCTAATTACCAAACACCCACTCTTCTTGTCACCTCTGTCCTGCCACCCACCTCTACCCTTGGAAGCCCTAGGCCCTGTCCCTTCCCTTAGCTCAGAACACCGTACAAGCCTCAGCCACTATTCTCGGCTTTGGGTCTCATGGGAATCCCTAATGTACAGCATTACGTTTATTTTTCTCCTGTTAATTTCACATCAATTTAATTATTAGACCAGCCAAAGAACTCTGAAGCATAGAAGGTACATTTTTCCTCCCCAACACAATCATCTACATAGATCATAACTAATAAGGCATTTGAAACCCTTAACTGGAAAGGTTAGTGAGATAAATCAAAGTATCTAATCACTTATTGATTCTGTTTTATTGTGTAAATCACCACGGTCCTCCAACAAGTCTCACTGCAATGTTTGCAGCAATTTCACTGCCATCTGGTATTTTTTGTTGGGCGCTTATGACATTATTTTTGAAGTTATCCACCTAAATCTTAATACTACCTTCAGAGAAAAGTTTTCCATGTTACCATGAAAACCACAGTCTTTTATTTGCTGGAATTATAGACCAAACCCTTGTTAGAACCCAAAGTTATCAGTAGAGTTGTTCCAACCCATTTCCAACTTATTTGTAGTAGTATTTCTACAACTTATGTGTAGTAGCTTAGAAATTTAATTGTTTTTGTTTTCTTCTTTGAATATTCCATATTTTTAGCTTTCTTCTATTGAATATTTACAGATATATGATTACATTTAAATAAAAATAACTTTATATTAAAAATATATTTTCTAATTATTTCTAACCACAGGAACAAGCAAGATGAATTTTACAAGATCACGACTCTGGCAATTTAAGTGTGTAGTGCTGGCATTTCTGGAGGGAACCAATGGAATGAGAAGCACGTCTTCTCTGATTCATGAACTGTCAAAGTAGTTTCCCCTCCCTTTCCCAGTCCTCTAATCCTTATCCTATTAAAGATCTTCTCATACAAATAAATAATACAAAAAATAATCACGACCTGTTAAATACAGTAGTCCAGTTGGTGGTAAGACAGTTCATTTAAAATATCAAATGCAATTATCTTCCATAAATGACTAAAATGGTTCTGCTTTTTCCTGAAGACTGTATCTTAATCATTCATTCCCACTCATTGAATCTCATTATTCTAGGTCTGAAACTCTGGCAAGAAAATATTTCTTAAAAAATAACACAATTTCAGGTTGCTTGTTACCATTTATTTTTCCTCTCAAAACATTTAGTGTTGTTAATATGAGCAAAAGTTAATGCATAAAAAGAAGAATATTCTGAGTGCCTAATTATGTTGAAGGTTATAACGGTCATTCCTTCACCTGATATTTACTGGGTAGCTCCTACATTCAAGCCTCTTGTGCTCAAAAAAAGGTTTGTCTGATGAGTTTTCAGCTGTGTGTGTTTGGTTTTGTTTTAAGCCTTATTTTTCCTAGTTCCTGCTTCCTCCTGTCTTGGTCAGTTATTAGTTTCTTGCAGCTGAATATTTTATTTGCGGGATAGGTTTATTCATTAAGGACAGAAGGGAAGAAACAGGAAGAGAACCGTGGAAGCTGAGTTCTGCTGTTGTTGATCAAATACCTGCCACTGTTAATCTGAGTCATCTGCACGTCTATGCAGTCAGTCAACTATTTACCATTAGGAAAAATACAGAAGCACGGATTTATACTTCTCTCCTCCTGCCCTGCTCCCTCCCAAGTGGTTTCGACATCAACCTTAAAACTATGAGCGTTCATGGAGCATCTCGCGACAGAGCCAGCAGTCAGCCTCCTGAACAAAGAGTCAACCCTCTTCTGGCAAAAAGATGCTGAGAGGCAAAGCCTTTGTAAGACACAGCAGGAAACAGACCCTGGTAGTAGCCACTTTTAGCTTCTGACAATGTTTTGTATTATTTTTTCAGTCCGACTCCTTCGCCAAAGTGGCTCCTCAGCCCGTGGTTAGCTTTGGGGTAATTTTTACCGTGAGTCTATGAAATAATAACTTTAGAAAAGCCCCGGTAAGTCTCAGAGCTCCCGCTGTGGCCGGGGACAGCAGATAAATGGAAATGGAGGAGAAGCAAGCAGGGCAAATACAAAGCAAACTGCGTGGCTCCTGGTTTCACCCCCAGGAAGCCTACTTGCCTTGCAAACTGTAGATTTCTCCAACGCTGCTCTGCCGGGTGATGTGGTGCCAGTAGGCGCTGCGAGGAAGAGAGATCGATTTGGATAACGTCATGGGTTCCGTCAAGCTTGTCTGGAGCTAAAAGAGAAAGAAACTGTGTCTCAGGCTTTACTTAAAAGATTCAACTGAAATCGGCTCTTCAAAATGTTCAGGGTTAAATATGAGTGACATATAATAGACTCTGTTACAGGTTCCTGCATAACATGCTGTTTCAAGATATCATTTTTTGGGGGGAGAGGGGCTGCGCTGGGTGGGCTTGAAAGATCCTAGTTCCCTGACCGGGGATTGAACCCGGGGCCACCGCAGTGAAAGCGCTGAGTCCTAACCACTGGATCGCCAAGGAAGTCCCCAAATCATCACTTTTAAGTAGGGAAAATCACGACTTAAAAAAATATGAAATGAACACTTGTAAACAATTGATCTCATTAACTCAGAAGGGAATAAAAAGACGAAAGTTGGTCAGGAACCCCGGTGAAGAACCACAGTGGTGGTCCATTCTATTCCACCAGAGAAGTTTATCTGCATTTCTATAAGCTAGAATTACCTGCATGACTATCAGCGCAATACAGTTTACTGGACTGTAAAATAACTCAACAAATGGAGGTGCAACCCCTATCAGAAACAGATGCCCAAAATAGCGGCAAACCCAAGACAGCATTTCCTTTTCACCCGTTTGAATGTCTGTTGGGCTGCACCCCCAGACCTATTCTAGGCTGAAGAAAGAGCCCAGAGTCAGAGACAATAGTGGTTTAAAAGCCACGGTCCTCAACCTTTTTGGCACCAGGACCGATTTCCTGGAAGAGAATTTTCCCACAGATGGGGTGGGGCGGATGGTTTGGGGATGGTTCAAATACATTACATTTATTGTGCACTTTATTTCTATATTTATTACAACACCCCCACCTCAGAGCATCAGGCATTCGATCCCAGAGGTTGGGGGCCCTTGGTTTAATGGATGGGGAAGCTCACATGTTGGAAGCAAGGTCCTGGAGTGACCCCCCACCGTGTGTGGCGAATACAGCAGCAGTGTTTGCAGGGGAGGGGGTGGAGATCGCCAGTTACAGTGGGATGGATGTCAGGAGGGCTTGTTAGTTACCAGGGCAACCAGCAGAGGCGCCAGAGGTTCCTCAGTACCCCTTTGATTAGGGCAAGCACCGGGGGGGGGCTGGGGTGGGCATCCCAGGTGACTCTAGTGGTAAAGAACCCATCTGCCAAGGCAGGAGACTCAGGTTCCATCCCTGGGTTGGGAAGATCCCCCGAAGGGCATGGTAACCCACTCCGGTATTCTTCCCTGGTGAATTTCCACCCACCATAGGGTCACAAAGGGTCGGACAAAACTGAAGTGACTTAGCACAGGGCCTGGGGCAAGTGCTTAGGCAGGTCAGTTATGTGAGCAGATTGTAGGTGAAGCAGACACCAGCCAGGCAGGGGACGGACAGAGAGCAAGAGGACAGCCATGCTGAGGAGCCTGACCACACAGCATCGCACGTATGGCACGTTGTTCCTGACACCCGCTCCCAGCCTCGCCTGATGGCTCCTTCCTCAAACAGACCTTACTCTTCACTCCTTCAATAGAAAAAGTGCTTTCCCTGAGAAGTTCTGTGATAAAAGGGTGGTGCGTGCTGGGTACTCAGTTGCTTCAGTCGTGTCTGACTCTTTGTGACCCCATGGACTGTAGCCTGCCAGGCTCCTCTGTCCATGGGATTCTCCAGGCAAGAATACTGCAGTGGGTTGCCCTGCCCTCCTGAAAGGGGTGGTATCTTTTCTTCTTTGAAAGATAAACTTCAGGTTACTGACAGAGATCCACACAACATCACATCAGGTGATGCTCAGACACATGATTAGTTCAAAGAGAATGATACTTTACATTGCATTTTTAAGAAGAAATTCATTGTATTGATTCACAGTATTTTCTTCAGAANCTGCCCTCCTGAAAGGGGTGGTATCTTTTCTTCTTTGAAAGATAAACTTCAGGTTACTGACAGAGATCCACACAACATCACATCAGGTGATGCTCAGACACATGATTAGTTCAAAGAGAATGATACTTTACATTGCATTTTTAAGAAGAAATTCATTGTATTGATTCACAGTATTTTCTTCAGAAGTCCTAGAAATGGTTTTGTTCGGCCTTGGTGCACATTTCTCTGATGTAATCTGAGGCACTGTGCACTTTCTGACAATGGGTGATCCTCTAATTAGTAACACTGCACATGCCACCTTTATTTAGTGACTGACTCCGGGCAAAACTGGGAGTCATAAGGTCACCTTGCAGTCCCATTTGCTTGCTGGTGGGGGACCCTGCCCCATGGGGCTTGTATGTCTGCATCCGGAGTCGCTGCCCTTCCGAGAGGGTGCTGTCCAGAGTCCCTGATATGATAAGTTAATATAAGGCCTTAAAGCCACATAAAACTAGGAGGGTTTTAAATTTTAACTAAAGATGAAGCCATAGGATTGGAACGTATTTGTTTGATTTCACTTTTTAGTAGGGGAGGCATTTCTAGAACTGCTGTGTCTTGCCACAGAAGTGCCCTACTTGATGAATCTGAGAGTCTAACTCTCTTGAAGGTCTTTTTCTTTTTTATAAAGGATGGCTCCAAACATAGCAACACTGCAGCCAAGTTCTCAAAATTTGCTCTATTTCAAAATTTTTCTTTTTTATTATGAAACGGGTATACTAACACACTGACACCCCATGGTTGGTATACAGGGGGTATAAGTGCTGTGCTAAGTCCCTTCAGTCGTGTCTGACTCTTTGTGAACCCATGGGCTTCCCTGGTGACTCAAATGGTAAAGAATTTGAAGCAGCTGCAATGCGGGAGACCCGGGTTCAATCTCTGGGTGGGGAAGATCCCCTGGAGAAGGGAATGGTAACCCACTCCAGTATTCAAGCCTGGAGAATCCCATGGACAGAGGAGCCTGGTGGGTCACAGTCCATGGGATTGCAGTCAGATACGACTGAAGCACTTGAAGTGAGTGTTAGTCCCTCAGTTGTGTCCGACTCTGGGACCCCGTGGACTGTAGCCCATCAGGCTCCTCCATCCATGGGATTCTCCAGGCAAGAATACTAGAGTGGGTTGCCATGCGCTTCTCCAGGGGATCTTCTCAACCCAGAGATTGAACCCATTTCTTAAGTCTCCTGCATTGACAGGCAGGTTCTTTACCACTAGCGCNGGACTGTAGCCCATCAGGCTCCTCCATCCATGGGATTCTCCAGGCAAGAATACTAGAGTGGGTTGCCATGCGCTTCTCCAGGGGATCTTCTCAACCCAGAGATTGAACCCATTTCTTAAGTCTCCTGCATTGACAGGCAGGTTCTTTACCACTAGCGCCACCTGGGCTGTTAGGGAGAAGCCAAAATGCCTGGGTTACAGAAGGGCAGTGGAGGGCTGACAAAGTGACAAAGATAAAGTGAAGTTGCTCAGTCGTGTCTGGCTCTTTGCGACCCCATGGACAGTAGCCTGCACCAGGCTCCTCTGTCCATGGGATTTTCTTGGCAAGAGGGAGTGGATTGTCATTTCCTTCTCCAGGGAATCTTCCCAACCCAGGGATCGAACCCAGGTGTCCCGTATTGTAGACAGATGGTTTACCGTCTGAGCCACCAGGGAAGTCCTTGACAATGTACTGAAGACCACTGCAAATTATTGGAAAGCCTGCACTCAGAAACAAGGCATCTAGGTTCCAACCTTTCATGCCTGGGCTGGCTGGCCACTGCTCTGACTGATAAGGTCTGGTACTGTGACACTGTCTGTTTCGGGCACGCCCTTCAAGAATCCGAAGGCAGTCTCTTCCTGTCTCCCTTGTTCTGGGTCACCAGGTGAGCCTCACTACTCTGCGGCTGCCGTGGGCTGAGGAAGCCCCGGCTCACTGTGTCCACAGGCCACGTAAATCAAGGTTTGACTCCCAGAAATCCAACCACTTTCACCTTACAGATGGAAAAATCCAAGTCCAGGAAAATTCAGGGATTTGATCCAGGTAAAATCCCGCATGCAGAACCCACAACAGAAAGCAGTTCTCCAGACTTCTGAGTCCACTGCGCTTTATCCTATTTATATGCTGATCTCTCCTGGGAAGGCGAGCTTCCTCCCACATAAATGACAACATGTGACAACACAGTCCTGTGTTTTGAGAGGATCTTTGCTGCCAAGAAACCGCAGGAAGGGCCTGACCACTGATGTGATTTTTGTGATTTCACTGATGTGATTTCCCAGCACCCCTTCCCATTTTACAAACAATATTATCCAGCTCACACCACTGCCTCCTGCAATTTCCCTTCGCTGTTCTGGGACCTGCTGTCCCTTGTGATAAAACTTAATGCTTATTTGTGTTCACCTACATAAAATTCATGTGTACTTAAAAAAAAAACTGTTAAAAATAAATTTTCCTTTTGTGGTGACTTGCCCTAATTATTGCCTTGAATTTAAACATTCATATTAGGATTCTCCCAATCTACATGACTGGGAAGAGAAGAAAGTTACCATTTATAGATGAGCAGTTAGGAGTCATTCTCTATGTGCCTTGACCTATGCAAATTGGTTTCACAAGTTATCTCCTCTAATATCCACATAAATTATCAACAAATGTGACTTTTACAGACAAGGAAAATGGGGCTCTGGGGGGGTCATGGGACTTGTTCACAGTGCCACAGCCAGTGGGTGATGCCTCTGGGGCGTGGAGCCCATGACCTCCTTTCCTCTTCACCACAGTTCACTGTAAAATAATTGATTGGAAACTTCCTATTCAGAAAGCAGGTAAGATGAGAATTACACCAGTTGGGTCAGTTCCACTGGAATGAGGCAGGAACGTGAGCACCTCTCTCCTATGTTCAAAAATAGAAGACCACGATTTGTGTGGCAGAGTCACAGAGCTAATTCCAATTGCTTTGTGGTCCACAACTTGTTATCAAAGATCAACACCACAGTTGCTTAGCCATTTGACTTCAGGCAAGATATGTAAACTTTTTTTTCCCCCCAAGATTCAATTTTTCCTTATCTCTAAATTAAAGATAAGACACATTAATACAATGTGTCTTCAGTATTGTTGTAAATATCTTATATGATGCTTTTAGTATGAAAAGCACACTCACGTCCAAAGTGCTCAGTAAAGACCACCGATCAAAGTCTAAGAGCTCAACAGAAGTTAAAAAAACTCATTCCACCCTCTCCTTCCCCTGCTGTATTTGTAAGTCCATAGACATGCAGCTTTGGAGAAGGCAGTGGCACCCCATTCCATTACTCTTGCCTGGAGAATCCCATGGATGGAGAAGCCCGATGGGCTGCAGTCCATGGGGTTGCTAAGAGTCAGACATGACTGAGGTGACTTAGCAGCAGCAGCAGCAGACATGCAGCTTATCAGAAACACATACCCCAGTCAAAAAATGGGTGTAAGGCCTAAACAGACATTTCTCCAAGAAAGACATACAGATGGCCAACATACATAAAAAAGATGTTCGACATCGCTCATTATTCGAGAACTGCAAATCAAAACTACAATGAGGTAACACCTCACACCCATGAAAATAGTCATCGTCAAAAAATGACAAACAATAAATGCTGGAAAGGATGTGGAGATAAAGGGAAAACCATCTTGCACAGTTCGTAGGAATGGAAATTGATACAGCCACTCTGGAGGATCCTTAAAATACTAGGAATAAAGCTACCATATGACCTAGCAATCCCACTACTGGGCATGTACCCCGAGAAAACCAGTCTTCAAAAAGACACAGCTTCTCTGTATGAGAAGAGTTAAAACATGCCTCACATGGGCAGATATGCCGACCAGGCCCTGGTTTGTCTGAAACACGGGGAATGGGTGGGGAAACCCTGTAGATGAGACGCACGGCAGAAACCCAGGTGGTGGGGCAGAGTGTTCATGTGATGTGGGACATCCTGGTCAGCGTAAGAAAAATACATGCTGCTTCATAAGGAAAAGCTCAACACCAGTGCACTCCCTCAAGATCAGTTAGTTTTGTTTGTTCTTGGAAAAGAGCTCATGAAACTCGAAAGTTGCACAGAAATCAAAGCCTAGGAGACCATGGGCCAGCCACGCTTGGCACTGTTAGGATTCGTCCAGCCAGTCCTCTGGAGTTGGAAAGTTTATGGATGATTGGTTTCTCACAGACTTGACTTAATTCACAATAGGGGACACTCACTCTTAATCTTCCATTTTATTCAACATAAATGGGAAAAAATAGAAGATACATTGCTGAGTATGCTGCTACTGCTGCTGCTAAGTTGCTTCAGTCGTGTCCGACTCTGTGCGACCCCATAGACGGCAGCCCACCAGGCTCCCCCATCCCTGGGATTCTCCAGGCAAGAACACTGGAGTGGATTGTTATTTCCTTCTCCAATGCATGAAAGTGAAAAGTGCAAGTGAAGTTGCTCAGTCGTGTCAGACTTTTAGCGACCCTGTGGACTGCAGCCTACCAGGCTCCTCCATCCATGGGGATTTTTCAGGGTGTGAAAAAAAGCTGGACTCTGGAATAACATCAGAAATTAGTACAAACATCTACATAAATACTTTGAATGCCACTCTAACCTGTACTCAGTAAAGTTTTTTTTTTTTTTTTTTAATGCTTATCAGCTTGCATCTTCTGCCTCTTTTTTTTTTTTTAATGGCATTTTGTTGTTGTTTTATTTTATCTGTTTAGTTTTAGGCCGTGCCATGCAGCACATGAGATCTTAGTTCCCCAACCAGGGATGGGATTCACGCTCCTGGAGTGGGAGCTCACAGTCTTAATCACAGGCCCACCAGGGAAGTCCCAGTAATGCTTTTAAGAGTGAGTATTCTTTATCTATCTATCATCTGTAAGCAGATACATTTACAGAGCTACCCTTTGAATCTAAGGAATATGATGAATACATTAAATTAAAACATTAAACATTAAATTTCATAGGTGTTTTAAATAAAAGTTTTGCTGTCATTTGATTTTGCAGTATATAGAGGCTGTAATACGTGTATGTAATTAATTTCCAGTGTATGCATATAGTGAATTCTGGGATGAACTTTAGTGGTGGTTATAAAATTTTACCCATTTAAAATGAAAGGTTTTCCTTGTTTTCCTTTTGCCATATTATGAATTACCTCATAATTATTGAGCTTTCACTAAAGACCAAGTGGTAGCCTAACCCCCTGAAGTGGATATTATTGGTCCTTCTTCCTTCTTTTAAGGAGAGGTAGCCAAGGCACAGCGAAGGTAAGTGACTTGCAGGAGGTCACACAGCTCTGTTGGTCTTTCCCTAGAGTCTCCCTGGTTACCGACCATGCTGTGCAGCTTCCACACAGCATGTGTGCATCCAGGGACTGACAACTATGCTCACATTCTTTAACTGTAGCCTTAATGATCTTCTCATGCAATTCTTACATCAATTTCTTAGATTGTAGTTTGTCCCTACTGGCCTACTCCCCCACACCCATTTTACAGCATTGTCTCCAAGAGGAGTCGGTCTGATTCTTTGGGTTGTACGCATATATGTCATACATGTTTGTATGCTGAGTCATTTTGACTGACTTTTGAATTTTTTTTTTTCCCTCTCTTAAGGATATTACTTTTGTAATTGGGGCTTTCCTGGTGGCTCACTGGTAAAGAATCTGCCTGCCAAGCAGGAGACTTGGGTTCAATCCCTGGGTTGCGAAGATCTGGAGAAGGAAATGGCAACCCACTCCAGTATTCTTGCTTGGAGAATCCCATGGACAAGAGGAGCCTGGTGAGCTACAGTCCCCAGAGTTGAAAAGAGTTGGACATGACTCAGTGACGAAATAACACTCCTGTAATTGCCAAGAGCACATTGCATGCCTCTGAATAAGTAAGACTACTATAGCTTAAAGAAATGAAAAAAGAACGATATTTGTAGATTTCTCTACTATTGTTCTATTCTAACAATATAAATAAAAGAAACAAAATTGTCTTTTTAAGCACAGTTGAACTTTTTAATGTTAGCCATTAATTTTCCTTATACCTTATCAATTGTAATCAAGTTGATTATATGTTATATACGTATATGTGATATGTAATACATTTTTTGAAGTGACATCTAGAGTCATAGCAACTTCTAAAAAAAAAAACACACACAATCTAAATAATATTTTGACCATCACGCTATGTCTCAGCACGATGTATTAGAAAAATTACATACTGCCTTCCTGTCATTTCCATCTCATTTGTGTATTTATTGCAGATAGAAATTAGTATTTTCTTTGTTTTTGTTTTTGTTTAGAAACTAATTTTCCTTTAGTTGATAATGTTAGTTATCAACTATAATAATTTGTTCTAACTGAGCTTGTGTTAGTTTAATCAGTGTCAGCCAATCAGTAAAAGAAAATTTCACAAAAATGCAAACAGCATTTCCCAGCAGGGAACTGGTCATTGTCAGTAATAATGAAGGCTCTTGTCTCCTGGTTAATAATTGATAATACTGAGCAAGAGAGTCAAGAATAGAACTTTGAAGAAAGAATTCACAAGCAGATATTCCTCTATTTTGGTTGCAATACGCCATTTGCCATCATAAATCACACATTTAAACAACTTATGGAATTTCATAACATTCTATGACTAAACCTAGAAAAGAGATTGCAAAAAATGTTAACATTTTCCTGGATATAGCTCATAAAGGTTATTTTGCTTCCAAATTCTTCACCTTTTCAGTATGGGAGACCTAGTTTCTTTTCCCCCCATAGCTGATAGAGATTCACGTAAAATGCAGGTATGAACAATGCTGTCACTCAAAGGAAAGCCAAACTGCCCAGGGCAGGTCCCATTCTGGAAGCTTTCCTATTTCTTCAAAATGTATAAATGGGCACATGGTACTCCCTGCCTTGTTAGACAGGGATTTGAAAGGAACTGAAAGATATAATTTAGTGCCAGTTGGGAATAACACTTTAGAGTCTTCAGAATACTTATGACAAGTATTATGGTATTTTATACACTCCAGGATGCCATCATTTGAAAGACACATGATTTTATGGAGCACCAGGAAAGAACAGTGCTGCTAATTAAACCGTTAACTCTCATCTGACTTGAGAGACATTAAACTGTGAAAAAGATACCCAGCTTGGAATTCATGCCATGGAATAACACTTCCTTGGTCATACAGCTCCTTAGACAAGAACTATTTCATAGGCGGGCAGCAGTCAGTACTTGGGTAAGATCTGTGATCATATATAAATATGGAAGGGCAAATACACTAACTTCGAGTTGCAGTCTAAGCCAGTTGTACATGACACAGCTTCATTCTCCCCTCTCCCCTTGCCATCCTCTGAGGCAGGCAGCATTAGACCTACTATGTGCCAATGGGGTGGCTGGGCAGGCAGACAGTGCTGCCTCCTCACCAGAAATTTCCTTTCATCTTACATTATAAAGGGAAATAAGATCATTTGTTTTTAAATGTTTACTGTTCAAAAGGCTTACGTTTCATTTCAGTTCAGGCATCACTCAGTCGTGTCCGACGCTTTGTGACCCCATGAATTGCAGCACACCAGGCCTCCCTGTCCATCACCAACTCCCGGAGTTCACTCAGACTCACGTCCATCGAGTCAGTGATGCCATCCAGCCATCTCATCCTCTGTCGTCCCCTTCTCATCCTGCCCCCAATCCCTCCCAGCATCAGAGTCTTTTCCAATGAGTCAACCCTTTGCATGAGGTGGCCAAGNTATTAAATGTGTGACTTTAACTCTCTTTTATTTCTAGTAACAAAAGCAAGTAAAATGACAGATCTTAGAGAAAGAAAACTATTTGTTTTCTAGGAAGGACATTCTACGTGAGACTTTTATTGTTTTTCTCCAACCACTGGAGCTTAGGAAGACCACAGCAGTGACAGTTTTGGACAGCAGCCCCTTTGAGTCCTGCCAGTGGTGTTTTTTAGGCATTACCCGTGGTTTGCTATCTTGCACATATTTCAACACCACCGATGCTGTAAAAAGCCTCTTTGGGAAAGTGAAAGTGGAGAGTGAAAAAGTTGGCTGAAAGCTCAACATTCAGAAAACAAAGATCATGGCATCTGGTCCCATCACTTCATGGCAAATATACGGGGAAACAGTGGAAACAGTGTCAGGTTTTATTTATTGGGGCTCCAAAATCACAGCAGATGGTGATTGCAGCCATCAAGTTAAAAGACTCTTACTCCTTGGAAGAAAAGTTATGACCAACCTAGATAGCATGTTGAAAAGCAGAGACATTACTTTGCCAACAAAGGTCTGTCTAGTCAAGGCTATTGTTTTTCTAGTGGTCATGTATAGATGTGAAATTTGGACTATGAAGAAAGCTGAGCGCCGAAAAACTGATGTTTTTGAACTGTGGTGTTGGAGAAGACTCTTGAGAGTCCTTTGGACTGCAAGGAGATCCAACCAGTCCATTCTGAAGGAGATCAGCCCTGGGATTTGTTTGGAAGGAATGATGCTAAAGCTGAAGCTCCAGTACTTTGGCCACCTCATGTGAGGAGTTGACTCATTGGAAAAGACTCTGATGTTGGGAGGGATTGGGGGCAGGAGGAGAAGGGGACGACAGAGGATGAGATGGCTGGATGGCATCATGGACTCTATGGATGTGAGTCTGAGTGACCCCCAGGAGATGGTGATGGACAGGAAGGCCTGGCGTGCTTCGATTCACGGGGTCGCAACGAGTCAGACATGACTGAGCGACTGAAATGAACTGAACTGAACTGATGCTGTTTGTCCTTAAATTGCGCACAGCGCTTTTTAGGTGACAAGGAAGCAAAAATGACTGATACAGGAGCATTCCAGACACTATGCTTTTAAAGGGCAAACTGTACTTTTATTATAGGGGGTTCTTTTCTTTAAAATCACATTGTTACAAAGTTAGAAATGACTAATGACAATCCCCCCTTCTTTTACTTATTTTTGATAAACTGTAAGGGCAAACCTGTGTTTTAAAAATTCCATTTATGTCTTCTCATCATGTCCCTGTGGACATTTCATAGCACTTGTAAGGCTTAAGAACATAGAAAGCAAATTAAAACAAGAAGTTTCTTTTATATTATTTGTGTGAGTGTGTAATTGTACGTGTATGTGTGTAACAGATCCATTGAAATCCAAAATTAAATTATTTCAGGGCCTTTGAGGTCTTGTTGACGATGAAGTCAGCCTACACTCACCCTCCCTGGGCAGGGCCACGCAAGCACCATTGACATGTATGTTCTGATGAATGGCTGTTATCACCAAAAAAATGAAAACTTTCCTTGAAAATGTTGCACATGCAAAGTGGAGCACCTTTGTTTTTGACAACAGAATTAGAAGAACTTGGAGTGTTTTATCTAAGATTATGACCTCCATAAAATAGAAACAAATTCGAGAGGTGCCATTGGTTTAAATATGTAGCTTTAATAATTTCCCGTGTTCTCAAATAATTTGAAAGTTGGTAGTCACACTTTTTCACCCGATTTAAGCCACTGGATGATCAAAGATGCCCTGAGCCTGCTATTTTAATATCTGTCCCCTTCCCCTTACATCTTCAAGCACCCAGATCTATGGTGTAGGCCAATCCTGGCTTCCACTGCCTAAGATCTCAGTTGGTGGACCTTCCATCTGTACCATCCCCATCACAGCAATAGCCTCCCTCCTGTCCCCTTGCTTCTCAGTGGCACAGGATAAGACAAAATACAACTGCATTGAAGGCAAAGGTGAATTAAATTTGGTGCTGCAAATCGTTTGGCACAAGGTACAGGTGTAAAGGGACGAACATATTACTGATTTACAGCTGGGAACAAAAATATCATGTCTTCACCACCATTGTAGATCTTAAAATTATTCAACATCATCATCATACTAATGGACCTTTCACAGTACCTCCTGTGTGCCAGGTCTGTTCTCAGCACTTTGTATGCATTAATGCACAGATACATCATTACAACCAAATCAGTAGAATGATTATATACCCATTCTACAGACAGAGAAAACTGAGACATTTAGAGGTTCAGTGAGCTGCTCAAGATTATACAGCCCATGAGCAGGAGAACCAGAATGGGAAGCCAGAACACTAAGTGCTGTCCTTACTGCAGACAATTACGGTTGCCTGAAAGAGCTCCTGGACTCTCCTTCATGAAAATGCCATCTAAGAGCCTCTACTTATGAGCATTTTGCCTGCTCAGAACAACCAGAAGTAAAGAAGAACTACACCTGTCGACTAAGGCTTCCTTGGTGGCTTAGAGGGTAAAGCGTCCGTCTGCAATGCCAGAGACCTGGGTTCAATCCCTGAGTTGGGAAGATCCCCTGGAGAAGGAAACGGCAATCCACTCCAGTACTCTTGCCTGGAAAATCCAATGGACGGAGGAGCCTGGGAGGCTGAAGTCTATGGGGTCGCAAAGAGTCGGACACTACTGAGTGACTTCACTTTGACTTTGACACCTGTTGACTAATAGCAAATGACCTCACAGTTGTTAATTTTGGCTGAAAATGAACACTAGCATATTATAAATATGGGCTAATAATGATTGTGCCAGTTCCTCAAATAACTTGATATTTGGTAGTTATACATTTTTTCTCCCAATTTAAGCCATTAGAAAAATGTCATGTTAATTAGATAATTTTTAAAATAATTTAAATTTAACCCAAATCTTTCTAAAGACTAAATCCTACCAACCTCCTGGTGGTGCTTCATCAATTAATCCCATAGTCTCATATTAATAATCCTCTTTATGTTCTAGCTACTCTTTTACCTCCCACAGGTAAGGCCAAATGGAAGCATGACTTGCACTTGCCACCCTTAGATATTGGGAAGGCTCTTTAAACCATATCTTGGATAGAGAGACAAAAATGTATATGTAGTATTGACAAAATTTGAAATGTATTAAGAATAATGTAAAATCATTTCTTAAAAGATAATTTTACATTTCAAGTTATGTATTTGAAATTTTTAAAGTCTAAATAAAATAATACTAGATAGAAAGCCACTTTCTCAAAACTCCATTTTTGTCCTTTCATAGATGGGTTCTTGGAGAAGGCAATGGCAACCCACTCCAGTACTCTTGCCTGGAAAGTCCCATGGACGGAGGAGCCTGGTAGGCTGCAGTCCATGGGGTCGCTTGGAATCCGACGACTGAGCGACTTCACTTTCACTTTTCACTTTTATGCATTGGAGAAGGAAATGGCAACCCACTCCAGCATTCTTGCCTGGAGAATCCCAGGGACGGGGGAGACTGGTGGGCTGCCATCTAGGGGGTCGCACAGAGTCGGACACGACTGAAGCAACTTAGCAGCAGCAGATGGGTTCTAATGCATCCCTATCAATTCTTCAGAAAGACAATATTGATCTCTTTTGATGATCAATGACCAATAATAATTCTTTTGTTTGCTTTTCAAAGAAGTTAGTAGTAAAGCTTATATTGTTTTTCAGATACTTGCGAATTTTGCTATTTCAGATTCTTTATGAATTATCTCTAAGCTTGACCTCGAAACTACAGCATAGTTCCAGGACAAGATAATAGACACCTGGTAAACAGTATAAGTGCCTTCTGAAAACATTTTAGTATTGGCTCTGAAACATGGACAGAAAGAGCTAGAAGTTTCAGAGAATTTAAAATAAATACAAAGACCCAAAGAAAAATGGAACGCTTTTTGGTAAAAATGCATTTTCCTTGTTATTGTGGGTCTACATTCGCATCGTTGATTGTCTGGCTACGTGTGGAGATATGCAGAGGGCACTGCTCCTTGTCTGACTCTCTGAGCGCTCCAACCCTCTTTGGGTAACCATGGCAACAGGTCATAGGTACATACACAAAGTGCATGGCTCCCTGCAGAGGCCACAAACAGCTTCTTTTGTCATAAGCTGAATAGAATACTGAAGAGATGAGGTTCCATAATTGGGACAAGCTCTCAGGGCCAGGGGTATTGGTGGACACTCAGGTGCTGTCCTGAATGGACTCACATGTACACAATGCGCATTGGAGCTCAGGGACATTCATTTCCAAGCTGTTAGGTTACCAAGGAAGGGGCCTTACCCGGGCCTTCTGCTCCATTTCTAGCATTAATCTCTCATGCTGCTCAGCTATGGCCAGTGTCGCAGAATGGACCTTCTGATAGATCATTTCTCCTTCCCTTGTTTGAAAAGTGAACAGGCCTTCTCCTGTGTCACACATTCTGTGAGAACAGAGACAGGGAAACAGATGGGTCTTCATGTGCTCAAGTGCGCAACAGTTCTCCTCGCCCTGTAACCCCCTCCGCCTTGACCCACACAGGCATGAGTGAAGCAGATTCATCCTGGACCAAACCAACCAACCAACCAGCCGGCTAACCAACCGATGCGTCTATAAACGGTGCAATGAGGATGAAACTGCAGGTGAATATCCATGCATATTTGGAATTTTAAAGATGAGGTGTTCACAGCAGTGTAAAAGCAATTTCAGTTATGACAGTGCATGTCTTACCAATATTTAAAGAATAAAAACAAACTTGTTTTAAGAACCTTCACATTGATATCATAGCACCATCTCCTATGACTTGATAGCTCTTGAAATGTTAAGAATGAAAATCTGCAATTTTATACTCATTGCAGCAGGAACCAAGGAACAGACTTTAAGGATTTGCATACATAGGTTGAAGCTTTTATTCAAACTGAAGAATCCTTACGTAAATCTCAGTATACACCAAGAGACAACATGCCAGAGAGGAGACTCAACATGGATGTAAGAATATTTGTTTGAACCTTGGCTCAGCCACTTACCAGCAGTGTGACCTTGAGCAAGATAACCCTCCTTTCAACATCTCCAGCAGGAAAAATTATAATACACATGTCATAAGATCATTATGACAGTTAAGAGATGATACAATATTTTTAGTGTCATTTAGCATGTATTAAGTGCTCAAAAATGTTGGTTACTATCATTTTCATCATAGAGAAAATATGAAATTAATCTCAATATCCACCATATAGAATCTGTTTGTTTAAATATAATATTTTTATCTGATGGACTATTACAAAGCTATTATTGTGTCATTTATGAAAGCACACTGAAACTCTTTTTCTTCTTTCGGCCATGTCGCATGGCTCGTGAGATCTCAGTTCTCTAACCAGAGATTCAACCTGGACCACAGCAGTGAAAGCACAGAATCCTTAACCACCTGGCCACCAGGGAACTGACAAAATTCTTACAACGTAAATTCAAGAGGAAAAAGAAAAGCAGAATACAAATTCCTTTTCAATTATTTAACTATGATTACTTTTTAAAATGGCGTTTCCTAGGTGGTGCTAGTGGTAAAGAACCCACTTGCCAATGCAGGAGACTTAAGAGACACGAGTTTGATCCCTGAGTCAGGAAGATCCCCTGGAGGAGGAAATGGCAACCCACTCCAGTATTCTTGGCTGGGAAATCACATGGAGAGAGGAGCCTCGTGGGATACAGTTCCTGGGGTCCCAAAGAGTAGGACATGACTGAAACAGCTTAGCACTCATGCACCTTTAAAACAATTTTTTCTTGGAATAAAACCACTGACAGTTTCTCAGGCAGCAAGATTATGGATGTATTTTATTAACCAAGACTAATTCAACTTTATTTGTTTGGGCTCCAAATCACTACAGATGGTGACTGCAGCCATGAAATTAAAAGACGCTTACTTCTTGGAAGGAAAGTTATGACCAACCTAGATAGCATATTGAAAAGCAGAGACATTACTTTGCCAACAAAGGTCTGTCTAGTCAAGGCTATGGTTTTTCCAGTAGTCATGTATGGATGTGAGTTGGATTGTGAAGAAAGCTGAGCACCAAAGAATTGATGGTTTTGAGCTGTGGTGTTAGAAAAGACTCTTGAGAGTCCCTTGGACTGCAAGGAGATCTAACCAGTCTATCCTAAAGGAGATCAGTCCTGGGTGTTCATTGGAAGGACTGAGGTTGAAGTTGAAACTCCAATACTTTGGCCACCTCATGCAAAGAGTTGACTCATTGGAAAAGACCCTGATTCGGGGAGGGATTGGGGGCAGGAGGAGAAGGGGGTGACAGAGCATGAGATGGCTGGATGGCATCACCAACTCGATGGACATGAGTTTGGGTAAACTCCAGGAGTTGGTGATGGACAGGGAGGCCTGGTGTGCTGTGGTTCATAGGGTTGCAAAGAGTCGGACATGACTGAGCGACTGAACTGAACTAAATTCTAAAATTAAAAAAAAATTAATTAGTATCTTAAACCAGCTTTTAAAAATAGCTGGAGGCCTTCAGAAAGAGGCACTGAGTATCAGTATGATGTTCCCATTCACAGACTGGATATTAACAGGACTGCCGTGTTGTTGTTTTCAGGCTGTAATACCAAAAGATTTGCATGAAATACTCATGAGGCCAACCCCCATCTTCCAGCACCAAAGAGATTTTAGATTCTTGTCTGTGATTTTCTGAGGAGTTTTGGTAGAAAATAAATGTCTCAAGAGGCTTTAGAAATTACAGAGGCTGCAACTGCCAGCCCTTAGGGCCCCATAGAGCCAGCACTTAGCTTCTGTGAAAGAGATCTTAATAAAATTCACACAGCGTGAAATGGAAAGTCTGAGGGAAAAATGAAGAGTTTTCACAAAGTGAAACAAATGAGCTTTCTTTGTTGATTCTGAGGAGTAAAGAACTCCAACAGGAAGAGCAAGCAAAGCATTGATAAGCAGTGAGCCCATCTCATTTGAGGTTGAGTTTCGTTCATTGTCACTGGAAAAACACTGCTTTATTAGCCTTTGGAAATCAGATAATGAAGATACAAATTGTTATTTTATACCTAGTCACTGAGATGCACAGGTCTAACCCTTCACCACTTCCTGGGACTTAACTATGCCTAGTGGGGGTGTCTGAAGGCATACAGAAGGGACTGTATTTTTTTCCCCTACTCTCTGAAATAAAAACTCCATCCATTGGTCAAGAAACCAGGAATTAGAACACACTGGCTTAAAATAACAGAGGACTTTTGGGTAGAAGATGCTGTTTTCTCAACAGATACCCAAAGCCAAGCTGAAATTACACTTCTTCAGTACAATTGGCTTAGATTTATGACTTCTGCCAGCAGTGTTGGAATAAACAGTTTACGTTTTTTCTAGTTACTATTTAAAACATTTACTCTTGGGAATGGTAAGGAACAGATAAGATCTTTTTCTTATACGTCTAAACAGTGTTGTGGTAGTAAGCCAGTGCTAGAGAGGACAAGATGAGACATGAAATCATTGCGATGACCAATGCTTTGCTCCTCAACGTGGTCCCCAGACCAGCATCACTGGGAGCTGTCCAGAGTGCTGAAGGGGCACCTTCATTTTGACATTTTTTATTTTTTTAAATTGGAATATAATTGCTATGACAAAGGATGCAAGAAGATACAATGGAGAAAAGAAAGCCTCTTCAATAAGAGGTGCTGGGAAATCTGGACAGATGCATGTAAAAGACTGAAATTAGAACAGTATCTAACACTACCCACAAAAATAAATTCAAAATGGATTAAAGATGTAAATGTAAGACTGGACACTATAAAACTCTTAGAGGAAAACATGAGAAAAACACTCTTTGACATAAGCCACAGAAAGATCTTTTATGACTCACTTCCTAGAGTAACGAAAACAAAACAAAAATAAACAAATAGGACCTAATTAAACTTGAAAGCTTTTTGTACAGCAAAGGAAATCATAAACAAGATGACAGCCTTCAGAATGGGAGAAAACATCTGCAAATGAAGCAATGGACAAAAGATTAATCTCTAAAATATACAAGCAGCTCATGAAGCTTAATAAAAACAAGCCAATCAGAACCTGCATTGTGACAATATGCTTCGCACACACATTATAGTTTGAAAAATACTGGCATATAGAACTCTTTCCATAGGTCACCATGTCATCCAAGGGAGTGGGGGATGATACTTGGGACCCATAAGAGGAAAAATTAGGAGTGATATTTGTGCAGTTTAAGACTGACCCGTGGACCTGAAAGAATGGAAGAAGTATGACAAAATGGACAAAAAGCATAAAAGAACACTTTCCTTAACTTGGGAAGAATTAAGATAGTCACACAGAGTCAACAACAGAGTCTGAAATGCAGTACTTGGGTGCAATCTCAAAAATGACTGAATGATCTCCGTTCATTTCCGAGGGAAACCATTCAGTATCACAGTGATCCAAGTTTATGCCCCAACTAGTAATGCTGAAGAAGCTGAAGTTGAACGGTTCTATGAAGACCTATAGGATCTTCTAGAACTAACACCCCCAAAAGGTGTCTTTTTCATTATATGGGACTGAAATGCAAAAGCAGGAAGTCAAGAGATACCTGCAGTAACAGGCAAATTTGACCTTGGAGTACAGAATGAAGCAGGGGGAAAGGCTAACAGAGTTTTGCCAAGAGAATGTACTGGTCATGACAAACACCCTCTTCCAGGAACAAAAGAGAAGACTGTACACATGGACATCACCAGATGGTCAATGCTGGAATCAGACTGATTATATTTTTTGCAGACAAAGATGGAGAAGCTCTATACAGTCAGCAAAAACAAGACTGGGAACTAACTGTGACTCAGATCATGACTTCCCTATTCCAAAATTCAGATTTCAATTGAAGAAAGTAGAGAAAACCACTAGACCATTCAGGTATGACCTAAATAAAATTCCTCACAATTATACAGTGGAAGTGACAAATAGATTCGAGGGATTAGACTTGATAGAGTGACTGAAGAACCATGGACAGAGGTTCATGACACTGTACAGGAGGCACTGATCAAGACCACCCCCAAGAAAAAGAAATGCAAAAAGGCAAAATAGTTGTCTGAGGAGGCCTTACAAATAGCTGAGAAAAGAAGAGAAGTGAAAGGCAAAGGAGAAAAGAAAAGACATACCCATTTGAATGCAGAGTTCTAAAGAAGAGCAAGGAGAGTTAAGAAAGCCTTCCTCAGTGATTAATGCAAAGAAATAAAGGAAAACAACAGAGTGGCAAAGACTAGAGATCCCGTCAAGAAAATTAGAGATACCAAGGGAATATTTCATGCAAAGATGCACACAATAAGGGAAATAAATGGTATGGACCTAACAGAAGCAGAAGATATTAAGAAGAGGTGGCAAGAATACACAGAAAAACTAAACAAAAAAGATTGTCATGACCCAGATAACCAGGATGGTGTTATCATTCGACTAGACCCAGACATTCTAGAATGTGAAGTCAAGTGGGCCTTAGGAAGCATCACTATGAATAAAGCTAGTGGAGGTGATGGAGTTCCAATTAAGTTATTTCAAATCCTAAAGGATGATGCTGTGAAAGTGCTGCACTTAATATGCCAGCAAATTGGGAAAACTCAGTAGTGGTCACAGGACTGGAAAAGGTCAGTTTTCATTCCAATCCCAAAGAAAGGCAATGCCAAAGAATGTTCCAACTACAACACAATTGCACTCATCTCACACGCCAACAAAGTAATGCTCAGAATCCTCCAAGCCAGGCTTCAACAGTACATGAACTATGAACTTCCAGATGTTCAAGCTGGATTTAGAAATGGCAGAGGAACAAGAGATCAAATTGCTAACATCTGTTGAATCATCAAAAAAAGCAAGAGAGTTCCAGAAAACATCTACTTCTTCTTTATTGACTATGCCAATGCCTTTGACTGTGTGGATCACAACGAACTGTGGAAAATTCTTCAAGAGATGGGAATACCAGATCAACTTATCTGCCTCCTGAAATCTGTATGCAGCTAAAGAAACAACAGTTAGAATTGGACATGGAACAGACTGGTTCCAAAGCAGGAAAGGAATACATCAAGGCTGTATATTGTCACCCTGCTTATTTAACTTCTATGCAGAGTACATCATGAGAAATGCCATGCTGGATGAAGCACAAGCTGGAATCAAGATTGCTGGGAGAAATATCAATAACCTCAGATATGCAGATGACATGATTCTTATGGCAGAAAGCGAAGGAGAACTAAAGAGCCTCTTGATGAAAGTGAAAGGAGTAAAAAAATTTGGCTTAAAACAACATTCAGAAAACTAAAATCATGGCATCCAGTCCCATCACTTCAAACCAAATAGACAGGGAAACAATGGAAACAGTGAGAAACTTTATTTTTGGGGGCTCCAAAATCACTGCAAATGGTGACTGCAGCCATGAAATTAAAAGACGCTTGCTCCTTGGAAGAAAAGATATGTCAACTTAGACAGCATATTAAAAAGCAGAGACGGTACTTTGCCGACAAAGGTCCATCTGCTGCTACTGCTGCTGCTAAGTCGCTTCAGTCATGTCCGACTCTGTGTGACCCCACATAAGTTAGCCCACCAGGCTCCTCCGTCCCTGGGATTCTCCAGCCAAGAACTGGAGTGGGTTGCCATTTCCTTCTCCAGTGCATGAAAGGGAAAAGTGAAAGTGAAGTTGCTTGGTCGTGTCTGACTCCTAGCGATCCCATGGACTGCAGCCTACCAGGCTCTTTCATCCATGGGATTTGTCAGACAAGAGTACTAGAGTCGGTTGCCATTGCCTTCTCCGACTAGTCAAAGCTATGGTTTGTCCAATAGTCATATCTGGATGTGAGGGTTGGACTATAAAGAAAGCTGAGAGCCGAAGAATTGATGCTTTTGGACTGTGGTGTTGGAGAAGAGTCTTGAGAGTCCCCTGGACTGCAAGGAGATCCAACCAGTCCATTCCTAAAGGAAATCAGTCCTGAATATTCATTGGAAGGACTGATGTTGAAGCCGAAGCTCCAATACTTTGGCCACCTGATGCAAAGAACTGACTCATTGGAAAAGACCCTGATGCTGGGAAGGATTGAAGGTGGGAGGAGAAGAGGATGATAGAGGATGAGATGGTTGGATGGCATCACTGACTTGATGGACATGAGTTTGAGCAAGCTCTGGGAGTTGGTGATGGACAGGGAAGCCTGGCATGCTGCAGTCCATGGAGTCATAAAGAGTCAGACACGACTGAGCGATTGAACTCAACTGAATTGAAAATAGAGGTGCTACTTACATCTGAATATCTTAATTCCCACCAGTAACACACACATTCCTCAACTGCACTGATGAGAAGAATAAGTGACGATAGGGACAATGTGTGTCCTGACTGCAAACCTGAATTCTTAACAACGACAAATGTTCTCTCTCTTTATACTTAACAAGGTAGTTGCACAAAATTAATACTTATCTAAAATAAAAGGTTAAAGAGTAGAATCTCTAAGGTCACTTTCAGCTTTAAAACAGTCTGGGGCCAGATAAAAATTCTCAGAAGTAAATAGGAATGCGCTTAGTTGCTCAGTCACGTCTGACTCTGCCCGCCAGGCTCCTCTGTCCATGGATTCTCCAGGCAAGAATACAGGAGTGGGTTGCCATGCTCTCCTCCAGGGGATCTTCCTGACCCAGAGATCAAACCTGCATCTCTTATGTCTCCTGCATTTCAGGCAAGTTCTTTACCACTAGCACCACGTGGGAAGCCTAAAGATATAGACAAGCTGGAAGCTCTGGGATTCAAACTGATGCCCCCAAAGAGACTGGAGCCTTAATCCAACATCTTAGACCGCTTGGCCACGCTACCCTGCTTGTTGTAGGTTGTTAATATATTTTGATGTAACGAGAATGAAAACAATCTTAGTCTTTTTGTTCAAGGGCTCTTTTCCAAATTCCATTCCTCTAGGGATTTGAGGGCATGCTCTCGCCTCATCACTCTAGTCTAGAACGCTTGACATGGCAGTCTTGTCTCCACTGTGTTCTCCTGTGGCCCTATTTACAATAGCCCGGATGTGGGAGCAGCCTAAAGGTGCTGACAGATGGATAGAGAAGTTGTGGTACACATGTACAGTGGAATATTCCTTGGCCATAAAAGAAATGAAATTGGGTCATTTGTAGAGATATGGGTGGACCTAGAGTCTGCCATACAGAGTGAAGTAAGTCAGAAAAACAAATATCATGTATTAACAAATACATGTGGAATCTAGAAAAGTAATACAGGTGAATCTATTTGCAGGGTAAGAACAGAGACACAGACACAGAGAACACGTGGACGTGTGGACACAGCGCGGGAAAGGAGAGGGCGGGATGAATAGGGAGAGCAGCTCCAACAAACACCCACTACCAGGTGTAAAACAGGTAACTAGCAGGAAGCTGCTGTCTGGCACAAGGGGCTCAGCTTGGTGCTCTGTGGTCACCCAGAAGGTTGGATGGGAGTGAGAGGGAAGGAGCTTCAGGAGGGAGAGTATATATGTATACAGTGACTGAGCCACTTCCTTGTACAGCAAAAATGAACACAACATTGTAAAGCAATTACATGCCAACAACAACAAAAAAGACATAGAAAGAACCAGAATTCACTGTGAAGGTCTGTATTTACACGTAACTGAACTCCTTCTGTGAATACACTCACTCTGTATCAACCTAGAGAGGTTCATGGGTCCAAAGTTCCCTTCAAGGGGAGAAAAAACCCTAAAAGATAGTGCCATGGAGGCAATCTCACTTGAGAAAAAGCTCCTGTCATGTAATCACTACACCACTACCCTCTTTTTCTTGTCCTTAGGTCTCAAAATCAGCTTTTTATTTTTTTCCACTTTTTAGTTTATTTTTTTATTGAAGGATAATTGCTTTACAGAATTTTGCTGTTTTCTGTCAAACCTCAGCATGAATCAGCCATAGGTATACATATATCCCCTCCCTTTTGAACCTCGTTCCCATCTCCCTCCCCACCTCACCCCACAGAGCCCCTCCTTGAGTCTCATGAGCCATAGGGCAAATCCCATTGGCTCTCTATTTTACTTATGGTAATGTAGTTTCCATGTTACTCTTTCCATACATCTCACCCTCTCCTCCCATCTCCCCATGTCCGTAAATCTGTTCTCTATGTCTGTTTCTCCATTGCTGTCCTGTAAATAAATTCTTCAGGACCATTTTTCTTATTCCGTATATATACGTTAGAATATGATATTTATCTTTTTCTTTCTGACTCACATCACTCTGTATTATAGGTTCTAGGTTCATCCACCTCATCAGAACTGACTCAAATGCACTCCTTTTTATGGCTGAGTAATACTCCATTGTGTATATGCACCATAACTTCTTTATCCATTCCTCTGTCAATGGACATCTAGGTTGCTTCCATGTTCTAGCTATTGTAAATAGTGTTGCAATGAACAATAGGATACATGTGTCTTTTTCAATTTTGGTTCCCTCAGGGTATATGCCAAGGAGTGGAACTCCTGAGTTATATGGTGGTTTTATTCCTAGTTTTTTAAGGAGTTTCCATACCATCTTCCATAGTGGCTGTATCAGTTTACATTCCCACCAACAGTGCAAGAGTGTTCCCCTTTCTCCACACCCTCTCCAGCATTTATTGTTTGTAGACTATTTTTATCATGGTCATTCTGACCAGTGTGAGGTGGTATCTCATTGTAGCTTTCATTTGCATTTCTCTAATAATGAGCGATAAGGAGTTCATGACCTGAGCCACAGTCAGCTCAATGAAGATTACTGGGAAAAATATCAATAACCTCAGATATGCAGATGACATCACCCTTATGGCGGAAAGTGAAGAGGAACTAAAAAGCCTCTTGATGAACGTGAAAGAGGAGAGTGAAAAAGTTGGCTTAAAGCTCAATATTCAGAAAACTAAGATCATGGCATCTGGTCCCATCACTTCATGGGAAATAGATGGGGAAACAGTGGAAACAGTGCCAGACTTTAGTTTTTGGGGGGAGCTCCAAATCACTGCAGGTGGTGACTGCAGCCATGAAATTAAAAGACGCTTACTCCTTGGAAGGAAAGTTATGACCAACCTAGATAGCATATTCAAAAGCAGAGACATTACTTTGCCAGCAAAGTCCATCTAGTCAAGGCTATGGTTTTTCCAGTAGTCATGTATGGATATGAGAGTTGGAAGAAAGCTGAGCGCCAAAGAATTGATGCTTTTGAAGTGTGGTGTTGGAGAAGACTTTTTTTTTGGAGAAGACTCTTGCAGTCCTTTGGACTGCAAGGAGATCCAGCCAGTCTTTCCTAAAGGAGATCAGTCCTGGGTGTTCTTTGGAAGGAATGATGCTAAAGCTGAAACTCCAGTACTTTGGGCACCTCATGCGAAGAGTTGACTCATTGGAAAAGACTCTGATGCTGGGAGGGATTGTGGGCAGGAGGATAAGGGGATGACCGAGGATGAGATGGCTGGATGGCATCGCTGGCAACTTTGCTAAATTCACTGATTAGATATAGTAATTTTTTGATACTATCTTTATGGTTTTCTATGTACAGTATCATGTCATCTGCAAACAGTGAGAGCTTTATTTCTTTTCTGATCTAGATTCCTTTTATTTCATTTTCTTCTTCATAGCTAGGACTTCCAGAACTATGTTGACTAATAGTGGCGAAAGTGGACACCCTTGTCTTGTTCTGATCTTAAGGGGAATGCTTTCAGCTTTTCACAACTGGGAATAACGTTTGCTGTAGCATTAGTTGCTCAGTCATGTCTGACTTTTTGTGATCCCACAAACTGTGATTTGCCAGGCTCCTCTGTCCATGAGATTCTCCAGGCAAGAATAATGGAGTAGATTACCATTCCCTTCTCCAAATGTTTGCTGTAGGCTTATCATATATGTCCTTTACTATGTTGAGGTCAGTTTCTTCTATGCCCATTTTTGAAGCGTTTTAATCATAATTGGGTGCTGAATTTTATCAGAGGCTTTTTCTGCATCTACTGAGATGATGATATGGTTTTTATCTTTCAATGTATTAATATGGTGTATCACATTGATTTGTATATTGAAGAATCCATTTATTCCTGGAATAAACCCAGCTTGATCATGGTGTATGAGCTTTTTGAAGTGTTGCTGAATTCTGTTTGTTAAAATTTTGTTGAGGATTTTTGCATCTATGTTCATCAGTGATATTGGTCTGCAGTTTTTTCTTTTTCTTTTTTTTTCTTTTTTGCATTGTTTTTGTCTGGTTTTGGTATGGTGGTTTTGGTTTGGTTTGATGGTGGCCTTGTGGAGTAAGTTTGGAAGCGTTCCTTCCTCTTCAATTTTTTGAAAGAGTTTTAGAAGGATAGCCATTAGCTCCTCACTAAATGTTTGACAGAATTCTCCTCTGAAGCCATCTGGTCCTGGGCTTTTGTTTTTTGGGAGATTTTTGATCACAGTTTCAATTTAAGTGCTTGTAATTGGGTTGTTCATAGTTTCTATTTCTTCCTGGTTCAGTCTTGAAAGACTTAACTTTTCTAAGAATCTGTCCATTCCTTCCAGGTGATCCATTTTATTGCCATATTGCTTATAATCCATTGTGTTTCTGCATTGTCTGTTGTAACCACTCCTTTTTCATTTCTAATTTTGTTGATTTGATTCTTCTTTTTTTCTTGATGAGTCTGGCTAAAGNTGTACAGTATCATGTCATCTGCAAACAGTGAGAGCTTTATTTCTTTTCTGATCTAGATTCCTTTTATTTCATTTTCTTCTTCATAGCTAGGACTTCCAGAACTATGTTGACTAATAGTGGCGAAAGTGGACACCCTTGTCTTGTTCTGATCTTAAGGGGAATGCTTTCAGCTTTTCACAACTGGGAATAACGTTTGCTGTAGCATTAGTTGCTCAGTCATGTCTGACTTTTTGTGATCCCACAAACTGTGATTTGCCAGGCTCCTCTGTCCATGAGATTCTCCAGGCAAGAATAATGGAGTAGATTACCATTCCCTTCTCCAAATGTTTGCTGTAGGCTTATCATATATGTCCTTTACTATGTTGAGGTCAGTTTCTTCTATGCCCATTTTTGAAGCGTTTTAATCATAATTGGGTGCTGAATTTTATCAGAGGCTTTTTCTGCATCTACTGAGATGATGATATGGTTTTTATCTTTCAATGTATTAATATGGTGTATCACATTGATTTGTATATTGAAGAATCCATTTATTCCTGGAATAAACCCAGCTTGATCATGGTGTATGAGCTTTTTGAAGTGTTGCTGAATTCTGTTTGTTAAAATTTTNTGCATCTACTGAGATGATGATATGGTTTTTATCTTTCAATGTATTAATATGGTGTATCACATTGATTTGTATATTGAAGAATCCATTTATTCCTGGAATAAACCCAGCTTGATCATGGTGTATGAGCTTTTTGAAGTGTTGCTGAATTCTGTTTGTTAAAATTTTGTTGAGGATTTTTGCATCTATGTTCATCAGTGATATTGGTCTGCAGTTTTTTCTTTTTCTTTTTTTTTCTTTTTTGCATTGTTTTTGTCTGGTTTTGGTATGGTGGTTTTGGTTTGGTTTGATGGTGGCCTTGTGGAGTAAGTTTGGAAGCGTTCCTTCCTCTTCAATTTTTTGAAAGAGTTTTAGAAGGATAGCCATTAGCTCCTCACTAAATGTTTGACAGAATTCTCCTCTGAAGCCATCTGGTCCTGGGCTTTTGTTTTTTGGGAGATTTTTGATCACAGTTTCAATTTAAGTGCTTGTAATTGGGTTGTTCATAGTTTCTATTTCTTCCTGGTTCAGTCTTGAAAGACTTAACTTTTCTAAGAATCTGTCCATTCCTTCCAGGTGATCCATTTTATTGCCATATTGCTTATAATCCATTGTGTTTCTGCATTGTCTGTTGTAACCACTCCTTTTTCATTTCTAATTTTGTTGATTTGATTCTTCTTTTTTTCTTGATGAGTCTGGCTAAAGGTGTATCCATTTTGTTTATCTTCTCAAAGAACCAGCTTTTAGTTTTATTATTTTTTTACTATTTTTTAAATTTCTTTTTTATTTATTTGTGCTTGGATCTTTGTGATTTCTTTCCTTCTACTAATTTTGGTGTTGTTGTTGTTCTTCCTTTTCCAATTGTTTTAGGTGTAAAGTTAGGCTGTCTATTTGATGTTTTTCTTTTTACTTGAGGTAGGATTTGTGTTGCTATAAACTTCCTCTTAGAACTGCTTTTGCTGCATCCCATAGGTTTTCAGTTGTCATGTTTTGTCATTTGTTTCTAGAAATTTTTTGATTTTCCTTTTGATTTCTTCAGTAACCTGTTGGTTATTTGGAAACGTGTTGTTTAATCTCCATGTGTTTGTGTTTCTCACAGATTTGTTTTTTCCTTGTAATTGATATCTAGTCTCATAATGTGGTGAAAGAAGATGCTTGATATGATTTCAGTTTTCTTAAATTTACCGAGGTCTGATTTGTGACCCAAGATGTGTCTATCTTGGAGAATGTTCCATGTGCACTTGAGAAGAAGGTGTATTTCTCCGCATTTGGATGGAATGTCCTGAGGATATCAATCAGATCCATCTTATCTAATGTATCATTTAAGACTTGTGCTTAATTATTAATTTTCTGTCTTATTGGGGTCAGTGGGGTGTTAAAGTCTCCTTCTATTATTGTGTTACTGTCTGTTTCTCCTTTTAAGTCTGGTAGTGTTTGACTTATGTATCGAGGTGCTCCTATGTTGGGTGCATAGATATTTACAATTGTTATGTCCTCCTCTTAGATTGATCCCTTGATCATTATGTAGCGTCCTTCCTTATCTCCTGTAATCTTCCTTATTTTAAGATCTATTTTGCCTGATATGAGGATTGCTACTCCAGCTTTCCTTTGCTTCCCACCCGCATGGAATATATTTTTCCATCCTCTCACTTTCAGTTTCAGTGTGTCATGAAGTCTGAAGTAGGTTTCTTGTAGATACCATATCTATGGGTCTTGTTTTTGTAACCATTCAGCCAGTCTGTCTTTTGGTTGGAGCATTTAATCTATTTATATTTAAAGTAATTATTGATATATATGTTCCTATTGCCATTTTCTTGATTGTTTGGGGTTGATTTTGTAGATCTTTTTTCTTCTCTTTTATTTCCTGACTATGTAAGTCTCTTTGACATTTGCTGTAAGCTGGTTTGGTGGTACTGAATTCTCTTAACTTTTGCTTGTCTGAGAAGCTTTTTATTTCTCCATCAATTTTGAATGAGATCCTTGCCAGGTACTGTAATCTTGGTTGTAGATTTTCCCCTTTCAGTTACTTTAAATATCCTGCCGTTCCCTTCTGGCCGGCAGAGTTTCTGTTGAAAGATCAGCTGTTAAATGTATGGGGTTTCCCTTGTACGTTACTTGTTGTTCTTCCCTTGCTGCTTCTAATATTCCTTCTTTGTGTTTAGTCTTTGTTAGTTTAATTAGTATGTGACTTGGTGTGTTTCTTCTTGCCTTTATCCTGTATGGGACTTTTTGTGCCTCTTGGACTTGATTGACTATTTCCTTTTCCATGCTGGGGAAATTTTCAAGTAAAATTTCTTCAAAAATTTTCTCATATCCTTTCTTTGCCTCTCCTTTTTCTGGGACCTCTATAATTTGAATGTTGGTGCATTTGATATAGTCTCAGAGGTCTCTGAGACTGTCCTCAGCTCTTTTCAATTTTTTTTTTTTTTACATTATTCTGTTCTTCAGAAGTTATTTCCACCATTTTACCTTCCAGCTCACTGATTTGTTCTTCTTCTCTTGATTTCTTCTGGAGTATTTCCAATTTCTGTCATTGTGTTGTTTGTGTATTTATTCTTTAACTCTTCTAGGTCTTTGTTAATTGATTGTTGCACTTTCTCCCATCTGTTTTCAAGGTTTTTGATCATCTTTGCTATCATTATTCTGAATTCTTTTTCGGGCAGTTTGCCTATTTCCTCTTCATTTATTTGGACTTCTGTGTTTCTAGTTTGTTCCTTCATTTGTATAGTATTTCTCTGCCTTTTCATTATTTTTTTTCTAACTTATTATGCTTGAGGTCTCCTTTCCCTTAAAGGTTGAATTCTTTCTTCCTTTTGGTTTCTGCCCTTCTAAAAGCCCCAGTGGTTTCTGTTAGCTTTGTATAGGGTGAGATTTGTGCTGAGTTTTTGTTTGTTTGTTTTTCCTCTGATGGGCAAGGCTGAGTGAGGTGGTAATCCTGTCTGCTGATGATTGGGTTTGTATTTTTGTTTTGTTTGTTGTTTAGATGAGGCACAGGGTGCTACTGGTGGTTGGGTGATGCTGGGTCTTGTATTCAAGTGGTTTCCTTTGTGTGAGTTCTCACTATCTGATACTCCCTAGGGTTAGTTCTCTGATAGTCTAGGGTCTTGGAGTTAGTGCTCTTACTCCAAAGGCTCAGGGCTTGATGTCTGGTCAGGAACAAAAATTCCACAAGTGGTTTGCTATGGCATTAACTGAGAGTAAGAAAAATATCCAAAAATTAGAAACCAATGATGAATCCCTGACAAATGGCAGTTACAAAATCAGGCAAATAATCATTAAAATAATGGAATATACACATATACATATACACTCTTGAGCAAAGTCAAAATAGTCCAATAAAAATAAAGTACAGTAGTCTGACCCAGCAAACAGAGGAAATAAAAAATTATATTTACCAGTTAAGAACAAAACTAGCCAAAGCACAAACTGGAAAACAAAACTAAAGCAAGGTGCCAAGTGGGGCATAAAGCAATGAAAACAAAATTAATAAGTATATTGAGAGAAAAGGAAAGAAAGAATAATATGCAAAGTTAAACAGAGGTAGATAAAGATTTGTATACATTAAAGATTAACTGCAAAGGGAAGAGAACAGTAGGACAAGCAAAGAAAGGAATAAATGTAGAAAAAATAATAATAGGTTTAAAAAATTAAAAATTAAAATTAAAAAAAAGAGATAGGAAAAAAAGGAAAACTCTACAGAACTGAAAAAGCCCAACATAGAAACAGAGGTTTATAACAATAAAAAATGTGACTGAGAAAAAAAAAAAGCTCAAAAATTTAATTAGATTTCATAGTGCCAATAAAATTGACAACTACAACAGAGGGGGGATAAAAAGAAAAAAAAATCCAAAAGAATCTACATAACAAGTCAAAACATAAGAATAACAAATGTTTTTCTTGAGTCACCGCTGTCAGAGTCCTTTCTCGTGCTGGGAGTCACAGTCCCCCTTACCTCCCTAGGATGCCCTCCAACACTGTGCTGGTCTCTGGACCTGCTGCAGGGGCAGCTCAGGTTCTAATCTGGCTCTACTCCTCTGTGTTCTTGGCTCCAACACCCACAGCTAACAGAACTAGTGCGTTTTCTTTTGTGTGAGCTCTCAATGACCTTTTATATATTCCATAGACACAGTCTGCCTAGTTGATCGTGTGGATTTAATCTGCAGCTTGTACAGCTGGTGGGAAGGTTTTGGGTCTTCTTCCTTAGATACACTGATCCTGAGTTTCAATTGTGGTTTTATTTCCACTTTTGCATGTGGGTGTCCACTGGGGTTTGCTCCTGAGGCTGCCCTGGAGGGCTTGGGTCTGTCCCAGTGAGGGCCAGGTGTGGAGATGGTGCAGCTGCTTGGGTCACAGGGGTTCTGGCAGCACCAGCTACTCAGGGGAGTTGGCGGCTAGGGCAGCAGGAAATATAGTGCTTTAGAAGGGTATGGCAACCAGTATTGGCCAATACACTCCAGTACTCTTGCCTGGAGAATCTCCCTGACAGAGAAGCCTGGCAGGCCACAGTCTACAGGGTCACAAAGAGTTGGACATGACCAAAGCAACCCAGTGCGCATGGACACAAGACTTTTTTCCCTGAGGCAGCTCTGCCCCAGTGAGAGCTGAGCGTGAAGGTGGTGCAGCTGCTTGGCTTGCGGGGACCCTGGCAGTGCCAAGTGTGCAGAGACACAGACTGCTTCCATGGCAGGAGTTATATGGCCCTATCAGAGTCTTTTTTCAGCCTCTTGTAGCTAGTGATCAGAAAGCCTCTTTGGCCAGACTGTCTCTGTAGCTCCACCCGTTCAGGCACTTAAGAGGGCTCCCTTGCCTGGGGTCCTTCTCTGTTGTTTGGCGCATCTGCCCCCTGGCTGGAGTCCTATTCTGTAGATTGGCACATCAGGCACTTAAAGGGGCAACCTGGGTGTGGTCCTGCTCTGTAGTTCAGTGTGTCAGGCTTTTGATGGGCCAGCCTCTCTATTATTCAGCTGCTGATGCTGGCCTGTGAGAAGGGAGAGGCTATGGTGATGGCTCCACCCCCTACACATGACTCAGCAGTATCACCTTGCTTCCATGGCTACCCAGCTTTCCTCCACAGGCATTTCCCACCATGAGCTCCTCCCTCACATTTCCTCGATCCATCTCTCCACAGTCAACAGCAGCCCTCACTCCGGGACTGCTCCACAATCCCTAAACTCAGCTCCTAGCTGCTGCACCTTCCAGGGGATCGGTGTCCCTGTCTGGGGTATGCATGGCTGGGGCAAGGACTGTCTGATTCTCATTCCATTTAGGCTGCCACAGGTCAGCTCTTTCACTCTCAGCCTTAAATGTTTCTCCTCTGACTCAGACAATTGCCCTGGTATGCAGATCAGACCCCTGCTTCAGTTCCCCCACCCGCTGAGGGCAGGTCCAGTCCTTCTACCACTCCTATTTCCCCCCTAGTTTCTTCATCCTACCGAGTTTTGTGTGGGTCTATATATTCCTTTCCACTGTCAGGTCCTCCTGCCCACTTTCAGGTGGTGTTCTGCATGCACTTCTGTGTCTGAAGCTATATTCCTGATGTATTTGTGGAGAGAGATGTACTCCACGTCCACCTACTCCTCTGCCATCCTGTTCTCTCCAAACTCAGCTCTTTATGAATGAGTGATGTCAGAATTCCAGCCTTTCCTCCAAATGACAAGCAAAAGAATTTTGCCAAGAAGCAAACAGTTTAAGAAGTGAAAATGGATGCTTTTAAAATAATCCTCTATGGGTCTTTAGATAAAATTTTGCTACAGGTGAATCTGTAGACCTCTGGCAATTCGGTCCATCTCACACTGTGTCATTTCATTCCTGCAGTATGTTTTGCAATTTTGAATCTGTATTTAGTGACTAGATATTTATTCTCTGTTCACACAGAAATTCTAAACTCTCTACAATAGTGTTAAAACAAAAACACTTTCCTGAAAACCCAGTAGTGCTTCTTTCATTATTGAAAATTTAATGTTTAATTATGGAAAGGAATGAAATTCTTAAAAGCACCTCTTCTGGAGAACACTGCAAACCAATTAACACTTTTTTCCTGATAACAGTTTAATCTTTATTGTCACTCAACAATGCTAGCATTTTACGTCTTCTTCTTTTTATTCTTCTTCTTTTTTTTAGCAGCTGTGAAAAAGGCTGAGGTTTCTGTCTAAAACTTTGGCAAGTCAGATGTTGCTTTATGGTAAGAAATGATACGCAAAATCGACAAACAGATGAAAGCAAGAGTAAGGAAAGTCTAGAAACAGACTCAATTCATATGAAAGTTAAACATGTGGTACAAGTGTCATCTCATATCTGTGGGGGAAAGCTGGCTGGACTGGTCAATAAACTGTGTTTGGACAACAGCCATTTGGAAAAGTATTTCAATCCATATTTCTACTTCCACTGATAGAAATTCAAGAAACAATAACAACAAAAAAGTAAGAGAAGAAAGTAGGAAAGAATTCCTATTTAAAGTTAGAAAATGGCAGAGTTTCAAGCTACAACCCAACACAAAAAATGACGAAAGACTGATAAATCTGCCTGTGAATTACTAGCATGAGCTAGTAAATGGCAAATTAAATACTAGGAAGAATATCTGAAACTCATAACATTGATAACTTCTGATGCCTGTAAGTTAGGTATACTACCAGTAAGTACTTTGTTCACAGGGTTTGTTTGATCATTAAATGAACTAATACATGTAAAATTTAAAACAGTGTTTATAATTGATTATAACTCATGAAATAGTACTTCTATTATTATTATTACTACTACCAAATGGATATCTAAAACATTGCTAAATTAGTAAAAAAAAAAAAAAAAAGGTGACTATAATGTTTATAGTGTGCTAACAGTTATGTAAAAAAAAAAGTACATGGGGAAGAATTTATATAAATCTTCGCTTATATGTACTTTAAACTGGAGGAATGCACAAGAACTGTCTTATTAGTTGGGGATGAAATGAACATGACTGGCAGTCCATGAGTATGGGAGAGACACTTTCCACTGATCCTTCTTTATACAAACTGTCATATTAAATAAAGGGATGCTATCAATTTATTAATTTAATTAATTAAAATTAGACCACATTAAAACTTAAAGGTCCAAAGATCCTCCCTCACAGGGTTTTTGTGCAGATGTGGTGCTTACAATGTTCTCAGTTCAGTTCCTTGGCAAATAACAGGCTGTCCTTGGCAGTCATGGGGGACTGGCTCCAAGGATGGATACCCAAATCTAAGGATGCTCAAGCCCCTTATATAAAATGATGCACTACATTCAGCCCTCAGTATCAGCGGTTCCCCATCTGTGGATCAATGCTCAGTTGGTTAAATTTGTGGATCTGGAAACTGCAGATAATGAGAGCAGACTGTGCACTTTACTGTTAAATCTGTATAATACTGTAGTAGTGACTTAAAGGCCTCCCTTCCAGCTTAAACACACTCACACCATATATACATTTATATGGACGTTTACTCTCTTTCCAGTCAGCACAGGCATCTCATCTGATTTTTAAGGGGACCAAGATTATGCAGAATTCTGGCTTATAAATGGGCTTCCCTGGTGGCTCAAACAGTAAAGAATCTGCCTGCAATGTGGGAGACTCGGGTTCAATCCCTGTGTTGGGAAGATCCCCTGGAGAAGGGAATGGCTACCCAGTCCAGTGTTCTTGCCTGGAGAATCCCACGGAGAGAGGAGCCTGGAGTGCTGCAGTCCATGGGATCTCAAAGGGTCAGACACGGCTGAGTGACTAATACCACCACCTGGGTTGTAAAGCACTGAGACAATACCCACTACCCATAGCAATGCTGCTGCTGCTGCTAAGTCGCTGCAGTCGTGTCTGACTCTGTGTGACCCCACATAAGGTAGCCCACCAGGCTCCCCCATCCCTGGGATTCTCCAGGCAAGAACACTGGAGTGGGTTGCCAGTTCCTTCTCCAATGCATGAAAGTGAAAAGTGAAAGTGAAGTCGCTCAGTCATGTCCGACTCTTCACAACCCCATGGACTGCAGCCTACTAGGCTCCTCTATCCATGGGATTTTCCAGGCAAGAGTACTGGAGTGGGTTGCCATTGCCTTCTTGGACCCATAGCAATGAGAGGAAATAATAGCCGGCTTTGGGGGGAACACCTATAGTGCCAGGCATGGTGATAAATGCTGTGTGTGTCCATTACCTCATTGAACTTCACAACACTCTACAAGGCTCTCATCATTCTGTTTTACAGAAAAACGCCATGCTAAGGAGGCTAAGAAATTTGCCCAAGGTCATTAAAATCGAGGTGGCTGAGCCATGATCTGAACCCAGCCATATGATTTTGGAGTCTAGGCTTACTGCCACTTAGCTCGGTTGCATTCATTCAAGATAGCAGCAGAAAAGCATGCATGGTTCTTGCATCATGACACTTTTCGTAATGTCATGACAGACCATAGGACAGGGCTTGGGATAAAACATCTTAAAAACACTCTCCTTCTTTGCTGCAGTTCCATTTCTATCAAATTAGGTTTTCAAGACATATACCTCAATGGCATGGAGGAGGGCATGGCAACTTACTCCAGTACTCTTGCCTCGAGAATCCCATGGACAGAGGAGCCTGGAAGGCTACAGTCCATAGTGGTGCAAAGAGTTGGACATGACTGAAGTGACTTAGCACACATTCAAACACATCTCAAAGGCATATGTGTACCAGGAAAATGCACACTAAGGTAAATTGATCCGAACTGTTAAATTGGACTCAAACATGCCCTGGACTCCCAGCTTCTTGTCAAGTCCTTTGTAAGGAGGAAAATAGAATAGAACATCTGCCATCTGTCTCCTGACTGGACTACTGTACATATTTAATGCATACGGTGGCTGTTCTTGCTTTTATCACTGTTGGTACCTTAAGGCTATAAAACTGCCTATCACACAAGCTGAGAAACTCAATCCTACAAGGAGATCTAGATTTTAGTCCAGGCTCTATTGCAAATTAGCCTGAAATGACATTTTTGTTCCTTTATAAAACTAGGTTACAATGAAAGAGTTGATATAAATGATCTCTAAGGTACGAATTTCTTCCAGTATTCTACAATTCCTCCACCCATGTACTCAGTGATGAACAAATTATAATCACACTAATTAAAATACCTCCATCTGTACACAATTTTCCTACCATTCTATTCTATTTACTTTTTCTTATTGCCAAATGTTCTCCCTTGGTTTTTCATCTCCATGAAAAAGCCAACTGAGTCTCCCTGAAGCAGTCTGAAGTTCTGGCTTCATAAAATCCTTGAGAAGACACACGTATAAGATGTTCTTTTTCTTACTTTCCTTCCTGCCTCAAAAAGTGAGAACTGAAAAGTCCACCAGGTGAGGATGTAAATAAGCCATAACACTTTAGTTGCTATTTAGAACCTCAAAATATGATCCTAGGGCTTCCCTAGAGATTCAGTGGTAAAGAATCTGCCTGCCAATGCAGGATGGAAGTGAAAAGTGTCCGTCGCTCAGTCAATTCCGACTCTGCAGCCCCAGGGACTGTAGCCCTCCAGGCTTCTTGCCTGGGGCTCTCCAGGCAAGAATACTGCAATGGGTTGCCATCCCCTTCTCCAGGAGATCTTCCCAATCCAAAAATCGAATTCACATCGCTTGTGTCTCCTCATTGCAGGTGGATTCTTTACCACTGAGCCACTAAGGAATACTGATAACTATATTCCCTTAGAGCAAAAGAACAAGTAATCAGGGTTTAGAAATTATATTTTATTCTCTTTTTGCTCCAAGTGTGGTTAATTAAAATAATTTTTAAAATTATTTGAAAGATACTTTCACTGTTTCAAGTGACTATGGAGGAAAGTACTTAAATTATAGCTAAAAGAGAAAAAAAATCAAGATTATACTTGATTTTATATTGGCAATATTGCCTTTTCCTCTTTGCTTATATTTGGTGATGGTTTGGTCACTAAGTCATGTCTGATTCTTGTGACCTCATGGGTTATAGCCCACCAGGCTCCTCTGTCTATGGGGCTCTTTAGGCAAGAACAATGGAGTGGGTTGCCATTTCCTTCTGTGGGGGATCTTCCTGACCCAGGGACTGAACCCAAGTCTCCTGCACTGCAGGCAGATTCTTTACTGAATGAGTTATCAGGGAAGCCCAATTGCTTATATTTATTCCTTTGATGACACTTTTTGAGGAGCATCAGTTAATATTGTGTCAGGTTCTATATTAGCTTCTAGATAGTATTTTATAAATCATCTTTTAAAAATAAGTAAATAATAAACATTAACTCATGAACTGCATTTGCTTTCATTATCTATCTACCCACCTACCTACCTACCTATCTTTCTGTGTGTTTACTTTTTCATTTAAAAACTCAGCAAATGAGTAGATGGCTATATGAAATACATGACCCAATAACAGATTTTGAAGAACTGAACTGGTTATCAAATTGCCAATATCCACTGGATCATAAAAAAAGCAAGAGAATTCCAGAAAAACATCTACTTCTGCTTTATTGACTATGCCAAAGCTTTTGACTGTGTGGATCACAACAAACTGTGGGAAATTCTTCAAGAGATGGGAATACCAGACCACGTGACCTGCCTCCTGAGAAATCTGTATGCAGGTCAAAAAGCAATAGCTAGAAATGAACATGGAACAACAGACTGGTTCCAAATCGGGAAAGGAGTATGTTAAGGCTGTGTATATTGTCACCCTGCTTATTTAACTTATATGCAGAGTACATCATGAGAAACACTGGGCTGGATGAAGCACAAGTTGGAATCAAGATTGCTGGAAGAAATATCAATAACCTCAGATATGCAGATGATACCACCCTTATGGCAGATAGTGAAGAGGAACTAAAGAGCCTCTTGATGAAAGTGAAAGAGAAGCATGACAAAGTTGGCTTAAAATTCAACATTCAAAAAACTAAGATCATGGCATCCGGTCCCATCACTTCATGGCAAATAGATGGGGAAACAATGGAAGCAGTGAGCAACTTTATTTCTGGGGCTCTAAAATCATTGCCGATGGTGACTGCAGCCGTGAAATCAAAAGACGCTTGCTTCTTGGAAGAAAACCTATGACCAACCTAGAAAGCATATTAAAAAGCAGAGACATTACTTTGCTGACAAAGGTCTGTCTAGTCAAGGCTATGGTTTTTCCAGCAGTCATGTCTGGATGTGAGAGTGGGACTATAAAGAAACCTGAGCGCCAAAGACTTGACGCTTTTGAACTGTGGTGTTGGAGAAGATTCTTGAGAGTCCCTTGGACTTCAAGGAGATCCAACCAGTCCATCCTAAAGGAAATCAGTCCTGAATAGTCACTGGATGGACTGAAGCTGAAGCAGCAACTCCAATACTTTGGCCACTTGATGCGAAGAACTGACTCACTGGAAAAGATCCTGGTGCTGGGAAAGACTGAAGGCGGGAGGAGAAGGGGACAATGGAGGATGAGATGGTTGGATGGCATCATCGACTGGATGGACATGAGTTTGAGTAAGCTCCGGGAGTTGGTGATGGACAGGGAAGCCTGGCATGCTGCAGTCCATGGGGTTGCAAAGAGTTGGACACGACTGAGCAACTGAACTGAACTGAACTGGTTATTCTTATTGTGTTAAAGTTTTCTCTAGAGGCTTTTAGTTGATAGATCATTGATGCAGTATAACTTTTAGACTTTTACTGCCACTATTAAAACAAGCCACCCAGTCAAATGGTACAACACATATCATTTTAAGACACTGAGAGAGAATACTGACTGGTATTACAAAGGATGTGGGCATATCTGTATACTACAGCTTTTTCATTTGTTTAAAAACACAAAATTAATACCATTAAAAAATGAAACTACTAAAATTTTTAAAAATTAAAGAATTTCAAATGTAGACACTTAGATTTTAAAAAATAATTTCAGATGCCATCATTCCAGGTCAGAAAACTTTAAACCTTAATTTTGAAACTTCCTTTATAGTTTAAATTGCATTCTTTAAAAGTATCTGAAGTGAACATATGGTGAGTAGAGAATCTAAATTACCTTCAAAGTACAAGTTAAAAAATGAAATCAATATTTCCCCTCAAATAAAAATATCAATTATTTTATATCTCTTGATAACATTAATCTTAGGTACAAGATTTTAGTGCTCATTAAGGTTCAGATTGAGGGCTGCCCCAGTGGCTCAGTGGTCAAGTATCCACCTGAAATTCGGGAGATGTGGGTTTGATCCCTGGGTTGGGAAGATCCCCTGGAGGAGGGCATGGCAAGCCACGCCAGTGTTCTTGTTGGGAAAATCCTATGGATAGGGGAGCCTGGCAGGCTGCAGGGCATGGGGTCACACAGAGTCGGACGCAACTGAGTGACTGAGCACACACTAGTATTAAAGAAGCTTTTGTCACTGTCAGAAAACCACAGAAAGAGCTCAAACCTAAGAGGTGTTCTCAGATGTTGAGCGTAGAGGTTAGATGTGCTAGAACAAGCCCCAGTGACCCAGATTTCAGACACTTCAGAGAAGAGTCCACCTGGAGGAGGGTCAGGGAGTCAGGCATATTCGGGGGCTGCAGTCCTTTCTGCTGTGACCATTCATGCTGGGGGCAGGGGAGGATGAATTAGTAAGCTACAAGCGATCTCTCAGGTGAGATTCATGCTTGGTAAGAAATGGGAGAAATGGTATGGAGGGAGAGAGGGAGCAGTGAATCAACAAAAAATTAAAGACGAAAAAAGATGCTCAGGAAAGGTCAGAGAGTCAAATGGTGATAAACATCCACAAGGAGTGTGTGGAAATAATGATCATTCAAGCAGGAACATCCTTCAGTGAACAAGCTAGCTAAATCCTGAGGACACAGAAGGTTCGGAGAGCCAGAGAGGAGGGAGTGAGGATCAGAACGAGCCAAGGAAGTAGCCAACTTTAATATGTAAGTATTATTTTCAGAGTTCCATCATCAGAGAATATTCTGGATTCTCCCGGCTCGTCCTGTCCACAGCCCAGGCTGAGGTACTGAGTGCATTGCCCTGATATTTTAAGGGAGTGGGTGGGTGAGACCATCAAAGTCTCCCTGTTTATTAACAACATCAGCTACGAGACCTGGGGGGTAATAACATCAGGGTGTGAAAGGAGAGACTTGGCGAAAAGGTGAACAGAGCTGGGTGAAGGTGTGCAGCCTCTTCCTGAATTTTTAGCTTTGCTTCATTTTGTCTGACTCCAGGTATACTTTGTTTCATGTGTTCAGGATAATGGGGACTGACTCTATACATATTAAATAGATACTATAGGTGATACTTTTGCACACTTCAGCTTGAAACTATTTCTTTTAGAGCACATCGTGATGGCTTCCTGCTCCACCCAATGTAGACGAGAACTAAGGGCCCCACAGAACCTTCTCACAGGACCAAATGCTCATTAGCTTGTTTATTCAATCAACAAACACTTATTTGTCCATCACTGTATGCAAGGCATACAGTGCCTGACTCTTCACCTGACTCTGCAAATGGCTGCGTAGAGCTGGGTGGTGATTTGGAAAAGGAACCCAAATGAATGAGATTCTTTATATGAGTAGTTTATACTCTGCCACCTCCAGTTCACCAATGTCTCCAGGCCTGGACCCAAATACATTCCCTTCATGTTTCCAGAAATATCTTCAATCATTAATTAAACATCTTCAGGGAAGCTGAAGGTCTGGTGGTAGGAATGAATTAATCACTTGTAGTAACTGAGACGTATTTATTTTCTGGAAAGGGCAATTTCAAGGCTTTAGCAGTGGAAATCACTGTAACATTGGTTTTAACTAGCCAGGGGGCTGCCTGAAGATACTGGTGTCCTAGTGGGTCAGGTGGAGGAAAGGAGAAGACACAAAATATCCCAGGTAACAGATGATGCCATCTGAATATTCCTCATGATTCTGGCAGGAGCTGGTTAAGGCGCCTCATGCAGTTGACTGAACAACTGGACCTTTCTTAGGCTCTTCGAATTCTCTGTAGCAAAAGGGGCCGGCAGAGACGGGAGAATACAGAGGAGCTGACAGCCGGTATCCTCTTCTCTAGCCGCCATCTCTGCTCAAGATGAAATACTGGGGAAATGTCAAGGAGGTGGGAGTTCACTGGACTGTTTTCACTGTTCTCAGTTCAGCCCCAACTGCTGCACAGAAGTGGAATAAAAATGCCACAGGGCAAAGTAGTTGAGAGAAATTTACTCTTTCCCCCTTGAGATCTAATGGGAATTCAAACAGTATACATTTCATTTCATTTCTCTTAATGGTCAAAGCCCTTGGCTACTTCTTGTAAATATCTATCACGAATGGAAGCAATCATAGTGAAAAATATCCCTTTCTGCTTTGCTAGTACCTCAAGCTCCATGAAGCGCTCGTTTGAAACGCCACCTTCTCTATGGACAAAAGATCATCTGTTGCTAAGGGATATCTACAAGATTTCCCTCTTCTTATCACGTAAAAGGATGCTGCATGTGTACATGCTAAGTTGCTTCAGTCGTGTGACTCTTTGTGACTCTATGGACCATAATCCGCCAGGTTCCTCTGTCCATGGGATTCTCCAGGCAAGAACACTGGAGTGGGTTACTATGCTCTCCTCCAGGGGATCTTCCCAACCCAGGGATAGAACCCATGTCTCTGATATCTTCTGCATTGGCTGGTGAGTTCTTTACCACTAGAGCCACTTGGGAAGCCCCATGTAAGGATGTTACAGAATCTCAACACTCTGTGTTGCTTTGTTATCTATCATTCTAGATGCTTGAGGTGTAAAGTTATCTTATGTTTATAGTATAGTATAGTATGAATTATATAAACATAACATATGTTATTCAATTATATAAATTTATATAACTCATTTTTTTCTATCTAGGGATTGATCCCCAGTTTTAAATCCCAAGGATTATTTATCTCGCTGTTTTCATTAGGTTTATCTACAGATTAAAGGTGAGAGGGATTTGCAAGGTAGTGAACAAAAGAGCACTGGAAAGCACAACTCCTCCAATTTGTGTTTATGTCAGAGGAAGCAGTCAAGGCTTGGGGACCAGGGTTAAGGGTCCGAGCAGCCCTGGGTTGCGGGGGATGAAGCCACAGGGATAAGACAAAGCCTGGAGCAGACACCCAGTGTCCCCGGAGAACACATGGAGGAGCCGAGCAGCTCGGGCTCAGCCTGGAGGCCTTGGGAAAGTCAGCTGACTTCAAAGTAGGGTGCTCATCAATAAAGCCATGTCTTTTTTTTTTTCTTTCTTGTTTATAGCAACTTTTTTCATAATTGCCGNCCTGGAGCAGACACCCAGTGTCCCCGGAGAACACATGGAGGAGCCGAGCAGCTCGGGCTCAGCCTGGAGGCCTTGGGAAAGTCAGCTGACTTCAAAGTAGGGTGCTCATCAATAAAGCCATGTCTTTTTTTTTTTCTTTCTTGTTTATAGCAACTTTTTTCATAATTGCCGAAGAAGGCAATGGCACCCCACTCCAGTACTCTTGCCTGGAAAATCCCATAGATGGAGGAGCCTGGTGGGCTGCAGTCCATGGGGTCGGAAAGAGTTGGACACGACTGAGCGACTTCACTTAGAGTTGGACTCGACTGAAGCAGCTTAGCAGTAGCAGCAGTCTTCATAATTGCTAAATCTTGAATGCAATGAAAATATCCTTCATTAGGTGAATGGATAGATTAACAGTGTAAAACCATTTGTCACACACTCTAAAGGATTGCTATGAGGATCAAAATGTGGAAGCATGGAAGCATGGAAACTGTCAAGGACTATGAAATGAAGGGCACTATTATCAACAGTGTGATTCTGCGAGAAGGTTCGGCCAGGGCACTCCTGCATCTGGGGAGCCCCTGCTTGCTCCTTGGCGACGTCTTCTGGCTGCTCTGGAATAGCACCCGCCTCTGCTGCACCTCCCCAGTGAGGCTGCATTTCGAATGTTTGGACATGATGCTTCCTGTTCTCAAACTGTGGCTCGCAAGGCCTCTGGCAGGCTCCATTGCACCCTGGTGAATACTCTGTCCAACTAGCAATTGTCCCCATCAGAGAATTTGCCTGTGAAAAACAGTTTCCTCTGGTAAAGTGGCAGCTTTCCACTGGGGAAACACGCCACTCGCTGCCACCAACACAGACAATATTGGAGAAGGGAACAGAAAGCACTTTGCTGTTTCCCCAGCTCATGTAAAGGTCATTTCTCAACCTGTTTCTCCTGCAGCGGAAGGTTTGATTTGTATGGCTCTAGCAATGTTGCCATTTCGGAAATTCATCATTTTTCAAGAGCTGTGCTGTCTTCCCCCTACACCAAGTTTCACTATGTTTAGTGCAGAATGTGTAAATGATGTAGTTAGAATTGCAGGCCAAATAACCTATTCCCAACCGAGGAATTTCCAACCCAGGGACTGAACCCAGGTCTCCCGCATTGCAGGCAGATTCTTTACCGGCTAAGCCACAAGGGAAGCCCTAAATAACCCATTACTACACCTATTGTTAACTTTCTGCATATTTAATAGAAATGCAGGCTGCAAAACTATGTACAGGTCATCAGGACTGGCCTGAATGAAATGGCTTGGTTTCTGACTGGATTTGGGTGACTTTATATATTTTCCTCTGGGGTTGTATTTAAAATATGGCAATTCACCTTGGCACAAAGAGCAAGAAAACAATTTCTCTTAGTGAGAATGCTTTCTTAGTGTTCCTGTTACTGTGAGTTCACTCTGAAGTAGGTTTACAGGTAAGGGGAGTAGTGGGGCATACTTTCCTCAGGATGCTGTGTTGCCATTTCAGATTTTGGTGCCAAATATTTGTCATTAATATTTTAAATTAATATTAATGTGACTGAATCTAACTTTAGAAATATCAAGTATTTTGCTATTAATGCAAACACAGAGGAAAGGAAAGAACAATTTATCATTTAAATCATGTGGACTAGAGTCTTATGAGAGAGAGAGCGAGCACAGGCTTCAAACACACTAGAGCTTTGGCTTAGAGGACTTCTCACTCTGGGCTAAAGAGTATCTGGATGGAAGATGATACCATAGGTCCTGTGCTCAGGACAGTAGGGTTAGCCTCAGCTCTAAAGGTTATCCAGACAGCCTTCTATCCTGAGGCATGACTGCCTGGGGAGCAGGCCCTCAACAGCGTGGATCCTTCAGAAAACTGTGATAATGATCAGGCAGAGAAATTCGAGAGCTGCGTTTTAAAAACTGGATGCGCGGTACGTTCGAAACGTCATGCTTGTCCAGTCCCTGCCAAGTCTGAGAGGTGCTGAGGAGATGGGCATTTTGGGGAAAAAATATGGCAGTTGTCGCTAAAGCTGAGTCACCAGTGTCCTCTGAGGTTTAGATCAAAGGCTGGGACCCGAGGCTGGCATCTGATGCCAGTGTCTCTGCATCAAGAGGGAGTTGCTAGACTCCTTGTGGGCACTCATTTGAAGTTAAGAATAATAACTTACTTGGAAAGCACTCTCTCCTATAAATATGAATGGAAATTTTGAAGGTATAAATGTGAATATGTTCCTAAAGAACATATTCAGGGTAGCACAGCTTTTCAGCAGTGACCCAGACCCAAATATATGATTTCATTTTATTGCTGTTTTTCATTCGCTAAGTCATGTCCAATTCTGTGACCCCATGAGTTGCAGTATGCCAGAGTTCCCTGTCTTTTACTATCTCCCAGAGTTTGCTCAAACTCATGTCCATTGAGTCAGTAATTGATGCCATCCAACAATCTCATCCTCTGCTGCCCTCTTCTTCACCTGCCCTCAATCTTTCCCAACATCAGGGTCTTTTCCAATGAGTCTGCTCTTCACATCACGTGGCTTCAGCTTCAGTCCTTCCAGTGGATCTTCAGGGTTGACTTCCTTTAGGATGGACTGGTTTGATCTCCTTGCAGTCCAAAGGACTCTCAAGAGGCTTCTCCAACACCAAATTTGAGAGCATCTTCCAGTAAAGAATCCGCCTGCCAGGAGACGTGGGTTCAATCCCTAGGTTGAGAAGATCCTCTGGAGAAGGAAATGGCAGCCTATACCAGTATTCTTGCCTGGAGAATTCCATGGACAGAGGAGCCTGGCAAGCTACAGTCCATGGGTTTCAAGGAGTCACACATGACTGAGTGACTAACACTTCATTTTATTACTTGGAATTAAATTAAGATATTCACTGAAAAGATATATAACATTGCATCTTCTCTGAGGGAGCTTTTAATTCCCTCCCAAGTTACCATAATATTCCAAATCAATGGATACCCTTGAACTGACCATTTTTTAAAAATTTATTTTTAATTAGAGGATAACTGCTTTACAATAATGTATTGGTTTCTACCATCCTGTTTTTATTCTAAAAGTTCTCTCATAATTTAAGCCTCTTTGTTTAAAGACAGATCAAGCAGGTTTTACCCAGTAGCTCTCACTAGAGAGGATAAACTTTCAATGATTCTTTGACTTCTTTCTATTTAAAAAGACAACACTGTTTATATTATTTATATTTTTATGCTGTCTTTTGTTAACCTCAAGAAAAATCACTCTTTGGTATTTATTTTCTCTGTTTTTATTGTTCTCATCAATAAATGTATGAAATACATACTTTAAGTAAATTCATAATAATGCCTCCACTGCATTTAAAAAATTCTTTCCAAGGGAGCTGGCTTAGGAAAGAACTAATGTAATTAGCATTTTTTGATGGATGGCTCGTGTCAAGACAGAGAGATGAAAATGCTTGCTGCAGTGAGAGAATGCACCTGAATGTGCACTGCATGCAAGAGAACAAAGTGACTGAAGACAGTGAATTAAGCTTCCTTTCTTTGTTTTACACAACCGAAGCATTATTTTTCTCAGCTTTAGAATTTATATTGTCATAAACACGTTTTTATTGAAAAACCTCGTCTTTATTTCTATGTTGAGTTTTGGCTAGATCTACACCTCGTTGCTCTGGTGAGTGCTTCATGGAGCCCCTGCCACTGGAAGAGGAGGTAAGTTAACAAAATAAAACAAGAACCTCACTCCTCAAGTCAATATTTAACTTAGGCCACAAACATCTTCAAATAATTAAGCAAATATTTTTTGTATGTCAGCTATGTCCCAGGAATATATATGCCTGTTGGCAAAAGGAAAGGTGGGGATATGTTTTACAACACTCACTAAAGTGATCTTCTGAAAGAACATTTTAATCTAGACATTTGTGTAATATCCTAGGTACGTGGTGATAGGCTCTTATTTATGGCCTGATGGAGGCAAGCTTTGAAATTTATGTGCAGTTTTTATGCTGGTGAACACAAACAATATTAAGATGAAAATTATAAGAAAGTCAAGAGTGAATCTCAAATACATTTTTGGGGAAAGCTGTCCATGGGGCATTTCTAAGATATACAAGTCATTCTTTTAGGTTGTATTTACTCTTTTATATAGAATTCATGCTTTAGATTTTAAAGTATGTTCATTTGATTACAGCTGTCACTCTTGATGAGCTGTCTTATAGGAAATCTTCTGAAGTTTTGACTGTGATTCCAAGGCAATGAGATAATAAAATGACCATGTTAACTATATTTCAAAAACCAGAACACAGCAATTGTGAAATTGGAATATGAAGAAATAAATGAATTAAGTATTGTGTGTCTGTGTTAAGACACTTCAGACTTGTCCAACTCTTTGCGACTCTATGGACTGTAGCCTGCCAAGTTCCTCTGTCCTTGGGATTCCCCATGCAAGAATACTGGAGTGGGTTGCCATGCCGTCCTCCAGAGGATCTTCCTGACCCAGGGATCAAACCCATGCCTCTTATGTCTCCTGCATTGGCAGGTGGGTTCTTTACCACTAGTGCTACCTGGGAAGCCTGAATTTAAGTATTATGTTCATATAAATATTCTGAAATAGAATTCAGAAACATTTGAACACTAAATACATTTCTTAAAAGTAAAGGTTTAATATTTTCATACTAAGTTTTATTAATAATTGCAAATAACATGTATACAGAAAATGTGATAAAACAAAATATAAATGTGGCGCTCAAGGATACATCCAAAAGCAAATGCCAGTATAACTACCACCCAGTCAAAATTTAAAACACAGTTAATTAGCATCCTAGGTGTTTGTCCCTCCCAATTCCTACATCTTCCAGGTTACACTATGATTTAACCAGATGTTTATGGGAACAGTGTTCTGAGTTGTCTTTAGTTTTTCATGAATTATGCCTCACAAGCATCGTAGGTTAGCTTTCCAGGTGGCGCTCAAGGTAAAGAATCCGCCTGCCAATGCTTGAGATATGAGATGAGAGAGGTGGGTTCAATCCCTGGGTTGTGAAGATTCCCCTGGACAAGGAAATGGCAACCCACTCTAGTATTCTTCCCTGGAGAATCTCACGGACAGAGGAGCTGGGAGGGGCTACATACAGTCCACAGGCTGGCAAAGAGTCGGACACGACTGAGCACAAACATTGTCGGGTAGCACTGATGGTTTTCCAATTCCATTCTTTTGTGTTTAGCTTCTGCTTACTCAAAATGATATTTTTAATCTATGCAGGCATGTAGACTGTTGGATGTTCATTGTTTCTGAATTATCCTATTTAATTACATAAATTACTTCTCCACTCCAGTGCTAAAGCGCATTCAGGTTATTTTCATGTTGTGGTTCTTACCACATATATAAATACTTGAAGCCATGTCTCTCGGTGGACACGTGCAACATTTCTATTGGGTACATAACTAGAAGTGGAATTGCTTGGTTGTGGAGTATGTGTAGGTTCCTAGTAAAACAGATAAACCAGTGATTGTACAAATCTCACTCCTACTACAAAGATTAAGGGTTCCAGTTGCTTCACATCCTTACCAATGCTTGGCATTGTCTTTTTTTACTTTAACCATTACTGAGTGTGTACAGTCTTATCTCATTGAACTCTGAATCTGTAATTCCCAGTAACACTGCTGAATGACTGTACTGTTTTTACTATTTTGATATCTTCTTTTATCTAGTGTTTATTCAAAATACTTGTCTGTTTTTGTACTGAGTTGTCTTTTCCTCATTGCTCTTTTATTATATTGTCTGGATATGAGTGCCTTATCAATTATATATGTTGCAACCAATTCTTTTCACACTATGACTAATTTTCATGCTTCAATGATCTTTTGATGAACAGTATTAACATTCTTAATTTTAATATGGTCCAAACTATTGTTTTGTTAGTATTTTAGTTTAAAAAAGTATTTCTCCTTTGAGCACATGAAGATATTATCTGCTGGTTCTACAAATTATATTAACTTTTTCCTCTCATATTTTAAACACATAATTTGTCTGTAATTAATATTATTAGTGTTTATATATGTGAGGTTGGATCAAGTAACTTTTTAGGCCTTATAGTTATCCAGTTGACTCAGCACCATTTATTTAAAACACTGACTATTCTCCATTGTTCTCTACTACTACCTTTGCTATAAAACAAAAATCTATATAAGGGTTTGTATGCTTCTTCCAATGGGCAAACATGTATTCCTCTGCTAATGAAATACTGCTAAAAATAATTTAACTATATAATATGTCTAAATATCTGATAGGACTTGCCTTCTCAGCTTGTTCTTCTAGAATGAATTGGAAAATTCATATAACTTTTCCATTTTCATTTCCAGATATCTTTTAGAATCAGCTTTTAAAGTTTCACATCTTTACTTATTTCATTTATCTTTATTCAATATTTCATTTCTAATCTTCTATCTGTGAATAGTTTCCTTTGGCATGAAGTCTATCTTTCTGTATGTTTACACTTCCTTTGGCAAAAGGTCTGCTATCTGAGTTGGTTTGTATGAAATACTTTAGTTTTCCATTTATTCTTGAATAATTTTTTTCTAAGAGTAGAATTTTGAGTGACAGCTATTTCTCTTTAGTACTTCATAGGTATCATTCCATTTTTTTCTGGCTTTCATAATTTCTGATGAGCTGTTAGCTATAAATGACACTGTAACCTCAGAAAGTAACCTATTTCTTTCTAAAGGCAGTGCTCTTTTTATTTATCTATCTTAGGTTTAGCAGAAATTCTTCACTCGGAGAATCCCAGGGACGGTGGAGACTGGTGGGCTGCCATCTCTGGGGTCGCACAGAGTCGGACACGACTGAAGCGACTTAGCAGCAGCAGCAGCATGATATGATGCTTTTTATTTTTGAAAATTCTCAGCCATTATATCCTCAAATTTTTCACGTGTCTGATTTTTCCTGCTCCCTTACTCTGCTGCTGCTGCTGCTAAGTTGCTTCAGTTGTGTCTGACTCTGTGCAACCCCATAGACGGCAGCCCACCAGGCTCCTCTGTCCCTGGGATTCTCCAGGCAAGAACACTGGAGTGGGTTGCCATTTCCTTCTCCAATGTAGGAAAGTTAAAAGAGAAAGTGAAGTCAGTCAGTCATGTCCAACTCTTTCCAGCCCCATGGACTGCAGCCTACCAGGCTCCTCCATCTACGGGATTCTCCAGGCAAGAGTACTGGAGTGGGGTGCCATCGCCTTCTCCGCTCCCTTACTCTAGAACTCCAATAAAGTAAAGAATCTGCCTGGTAATGCAGGGTGACATGGGTTTGAGCCCTGGTCTAGGAGGATTCCACATGTTGCAGACCAACTAAGCCCATGTGCCACAGCTATTGAGCCTGTGCTCTAGAACCTGGGAGCCATACCTCCTGAAGCCCCTGCACCCTAGGACTTGTGCTCCAAACAAGAGGCCACAGCAATGAGAAGCTGGAGCACCACAGCTAGAGAGGAGCCAGTGTGGCAGTGAAGACCCGGCACAGCAAAAAAAGAAAAAAAAAAAAAAAAGTAGGTAAAATTATAAACAGAACATTGAATAAAGGCTTTACATTAATAGAAGTAGTTTCCTGCACTAGGAGAGTGCTGGAAGGCTTGGGTCACAATGAAGGAGTTACCTGTAGAGAGGGATGGGGAAGGGAAAAACACATGTTGCATGGAAATTGCCCATTTTCCTCAGTTTTCAGACAATTGCTGCGTGCTCCTACTCCAAGAGTACTTACTTCAAGAGTGTCTACTCTTTTCCTCTGTATATATAAGCAGATCTATCCCTATCTATTTATCTATCAAGAGATCATTCATAAGTATAACACCATAACATCTTGTGAAGCCAGTAGCCACTATGCTTAAAAATGCAAGTCAGATGATAAAGTACACAAATACCACAAATACCACAAAGTCTTCTGTTTGCTAACTCATGTTTCCATGCTTAACCTTTAAAGCATGTTTTGTTCATGAGAATTAATGTTAATGTAACCCACTCATCACCCACAGGGAGCCTAGGACTTTAGATGTTGATTACATTTTGCTTTCAACAATTTAGTTCTATTCTTTGCTCCTCTAAGACTATATAATTATTAAGGTCCAGAATATAGTAAATCATTATTTTGTACTCCCTGTGTCTTAGCTCTTTAGGTTGTGAGCAGACTCAAGTTTTTGTTTTTGTCAGAGTCTAGTGGATAACCATCCACTTTGGATGGTTATCCTGGTTCTCTTTCCCAGTACTGATCCAGGTCAATGTTACCTTTGATCTCATTAAAAATTAGAGGTAAATAGAGCACTAGTTCACTGGAGATGAGTGTCCATACTGAATACTGCTGAACTATTTGACAGGTGGAACTCATGGCTACTGTAAAACGCCAGGCAAGTTCTCCTCGGTTTATGAGAAGTAAAGGCATTAACGGACTTCCCAGGTGGCGCCGGTGGTAAAGAATCACCTGCCAGTGCAGGAGATAGAGGAGACATGGGTTTGATCGACGATCCCCTGGAGGAGGGCATGGCAACCCACTCCAGTATTCTTGCCTGGAGAATCTCATGGGCAGAGGACCTAGTGGGCTACAGTCCCTGGAGTCGCAAAGGACTGGACACGATTGAAGCGAGTTAGCATGCACGCACAAGGCCATTAGTACAATGGAAAGTGATTACTCACCCAATGAGCATGCCATAAAACATGCTTCCTTTTTAAAACTAAATAGGGGCCTCATCATAGTAGTGGAGAAACAATTTCTGTAACAATTTAAAAATCTTGCTCTTTCCAAACCCTGCCTCAGTTCCTTCCTTGATAAAACGTGTTCTATTGTTAGTCCCAATTCACAGAAGAGTTCCTGCTTTCTGAATAGTGACTCAAACGACTCAACACTTCCTCTGGCTGCGTGGAAACTGCCTGCTTCCCTCAGCTGTCACACAGCTGCTGGGTACTCTTCCTTCCCTTTCATCCACCGCAGACCACTTCAAATGCACTAGCATGCAAATCTACTCCTCATGTTTCCAAGGCTTCATGGGGACCCCTCAGGTTCCTTTGTCCTCATTCCCATCTGCTGGAGTGACAAGGATTCTGCAGCTTCCTGATTGTAAATATGTTCCTGCTGACTGTAAATTGTAAAGAAAGAATTACATTTCTCAAAGGAATAAACTTTAAAATATATTACTGTATTAACTACATTTTTATTTTCTGTGTTCTGATGCTTTGATTGTTGTTATTCAGTCTTTAAGTCATGCCTGACTCTTTGCAACCCCATGGACTGCAGCACGCCAAGCTTCCCTGTCCTTCACTATCTCCTGGAGTTTGCTCAAATTCATGTCCATTGAGTCAATGATGCTATCTCTCCATCTCATCCTCTGTCGCCCCCTTTTCCTTTTGCCTTCAGTCTTTCCCAGCATCAGGGTCTTTTCCAATGAGTTGGCTCTTTGCATCAGGTGGCCAAAGTATTGGAGCTTCAGCTTTGGCATCAGTCCTTCCAATGAATATTCAGGACTGATTTCCCTTAGGACTGACTGGTTTGATCTTGATGTCCAAGGGACTCTCAAGAGTTTTCTCCAGCACCACAATTTGAAAGCATCAATTCTTCAGTGCTCAGCTTTCTTTATCATCCATACATGACTACTGGGAAAACCACAGCTTTGACTATATGGACCTTTGTGGGCAAAGTGATGTCTCTCCTTTTTAATATGCTGTCTACGTTTTTCATAACTTTCCCTTCAAAGAGCAAACATCTTCTAATTTTATGAGTGCATTCATGATCTGTAGTGATTCTGGAGCCCAACAAAATAAAACATTTAGGGTTTTGCAAGCCCTAGAGGGACAGCCCCTCCCAGGGTTGGCTGATTCCTAGAGATGGCAAACCACCTGTAAGGACACTTCTCAAATGCAAACCAACCAACCCAGAGTCCACATCCCCAACCACCTTCTCTATGGGGCTCTCACACCTGGGCCACTACTCTCAGATTCAGAGTCTTTACCAATGAGTCAGTTCTTTGCATCAGGTGGTCAAAGGATTGGAGTTTCAGCTTCAGCATCAATCCTTCCAATGAATATTGAGGACTGGATTTCTTTTAGGATGGACTGGATGGATCTCCTTGCAAGTCCAAGGGGCTCTCAAGAGTNTTCTCTATGGGGCTCTCACACCTGGGCCACTACTCTCAGATTCAGAGTCTTTACCAATGAGTCAGTTCTTTGCATCAGGTGGTCAAAGGATTGGAGTTTCAGCTTCAGCATCAATCCTTCCAATGAATATTGAGGACTGGATTTCTTTTAGGATGGACTGGATGGATCTCCTTGCAAGTCCAAGGGGCTCTCAAGAGTCTTCTCAAACACCACAGTTCAAAAGCATCAGTTCTTCAGCACTCAGCTTTCTTTATAGTCCAACTCTCACATCCATATGTGACCACTGGAAAAACCATAGCCTTGACTAGAATGATCTTTGTTGGCAAAGTACTATCTCTGCTTTTTAATAAGCTGACTAGGTTGGTCATAACTTTCCTTCCAAGGAGAAAGCGTCTTTTAATTTCATGGCTGCAGCATCATCTGCAGTGATTTTGGAGCCCCCAAAATAAAGTCTGTCACTGTTTTCACTCTTTCCCCACCTACTTCCCATGAAGTGATGGGACCAAATGCCATGATCTTAGTTTTCTGAATGTTGAATTTTAAGCCAACTTTTTCACTCTCCTTTTTCACTTTCATCAAGAGGCTCTTTAGTTCTTCTCCACTTTTTGCCATAAGGGTGGCATCATCTGCATATTTGAGGTTATTGATATTTCTTGGGAACTGTCAGTGACCAGTTATCTTTTCAGTGGCATTCATCTCCTGATCTGTAGGCCTCACCATGCTGTGTTGTGCTTAGTCACTCAGTCTGGACCGATTCTTTGTGACCCCATGGACTGCAGCCCACCAAGCTCCCCTGTCCATGGAATTTTCCAGGCAAGATACTGGAGTGGATTGCCAAGCCCTCTTCCAGGGGATCTTCCCAACCCAGGGATCAAACCCAGGTCTTTCGGAATGCAGGTGGATTCTTTACCATCTGAGCCACCAGGGAAGCCCAAGAGTATTGGTGTGGTTAGCCTAACCCTTCTGCATGGGAGCTTCCCAACCCAGGGATTGAACCGAGGTCTCCTGCATTGCAGGAGGATTCTTTATCAACTGAGCTATCTGTGAAGCCCAGGCCTCACCACACTTAGATATTAATAAAACCCACTAAAATGATTACCCACGTATTCTGATTCTTTTGTTTATGAGAACTTCTTGGGCACAATATGAAATATATTTCCCATTTTTCCTATCATTTTTATAAAATATTTATTTTTTAAAGCTTATGTTTTATTCACAGAGAAATATATTTTACTAAATACTTATTGTTTGTATTTCAAAAGCTTTTTGTCATAAGATATTGTATTGCAGGGGGCTCCCCAGGAGGTGCTGGTGATAAAGAACCCACCTGCCAATGCAGGAGACATAAGAGATGTGGTTTCGATCCCTGGGTTGGGAAGATCTCCTGGAGGAGGGCATGGCAAACCACTCCAGTATTCTTGCCTGGAGAATCCCAAGGACAGAGGAGCCTGGCAGGCTACAGTCTGTAGGGCTGTAAAGAGTTGGACTCGACTGAAGCGACTGAGCATGCATGCATGCACTGTATTTTTTATATAGGGTTTCAAATTTAGTAATATGTCTATATTTGGAGTCCAGAAATTCATGGAATCAAATGAATCAGTCTCTGACTGTGATGCAGAAAGTGTCAGAGAATTTTCCTTAAAAGCAGAGCTCACTGGTATTTGTGAAACAAGAAAGCACAATATGTTTAAACTTCTGAAACTGGCATATAGATAAAAGAGCTGTAGTATATTCACACCAACTCCACTCTTGGGTGTATATTCACAGAAACACGTGGTCTGAAAGGATACATGTACCCCAAGGTTCATTGCAGCACTTTTTAAAGAGCCAAGGCATGGGAGCAACCTAATTGGCCATTGACAGGGGAATGGATACAGAAGATGTGCTTTATATATATATATATGTATAATGGAATATTATTGAGTCATTAGAAAGAATGAAGGGCTTCCCAGGTGGCTCAGGGGTAAAGAATACACCTGCCAGATCAGGAGACGTGGGTTTGATCCCTGGGTCATGAAGAGCCCCTGGAAAAGGAAATGGAAATCATTCCAGTACCTTTGCTTGGGAAATCTCACGGACAGTGGAGACTGGCAGGCTACAAACCATGGGGCCACAAAAGAGTCCGACGCGACTGAGCGACTGAACAACAACAAAGATGGAATAATATCACTTGCAGCAACATGGATGGACCTAGAGATTATCATACTGAGTGAAGTCAGACAGAGAAAGAGAGATTGTATGATATAGCTTTCATGTGGAATCTAAAAAGAAATGATAGAAATGAACTTATTTACAAAGCAGACTCACAGACTTAGAGAATAAACCTACAGTTATGGGAAGAGGAGAGGGATAGTTAGGGAGTTTGGAATGAACATGAACACTCTGCTATATTTAAAATGGATAATAAACAAGGACCTACTCTATAGCACATGTAAAACTGCTCAATGTTGTGTGGCAGTCTGGATGGGAGGAGAGTTTGGGGGAGAATGGATACATGTGTTTGTATAGCTGAGTCCCTTTGCTGTTCACCTGAAATATCACAACATTGTTAATTGGCTATACCCCAATATAAAATAAAAATTAAGGAAAAAAGGAATAGACTCCTGTATATGAGGCACTATGTGTATGTGTTAGTTGCTCAGCTATGTTCGACTCTTTGTGACCCCATGGACTGTAGCTTGCCAGGCTCTTCTGTCCATGGGATTCTCCAGGCACAAATACTGGAGTACGTTGTCATTTCCTTCTCCAGGGATAAAACATGATGGAAGAGTCTAAAAAGTCATTATGCTATGTGAAAGCAGCCAGACATATATTGAAATGATATTCTGGGAAAAAAACAAACTTTTAAGGATAGGAATCAGGGGATGGGGGTGAGGTGGGTGGTTTTGCTTGCTTGGTATTCATCTGGAAATTAGAAATAATTCACAAATGATTCTTAGCAAAAATGGAAGAATTTAAAATGCCACTTTAGTGCAGTAGTTATAAGTAACCAGGGGACAATAGTTTTGTCAGTTTTGCAGAGCCTGTCATCGTGAAGCAACTCTGAACAACTGAAGCATCTGAGAATATTCTTGAAACAACACAGGGACATTTTAAAGGTGGACACTTATAGGAAAAGAATAGTAAGGGTATATAGCAGAATCAGCAAAATTTATACAGCAAAATTCTGTACAAATAAAGACAGAAAACAAAACTCTAGTAGGTTGAGATTTTCACCATTTCTACAGTAAAGAGAAAATAGATCTATAATATTAATAGAACTTCACTGTGACACATTTATATTAACAGTTTGCCATTTATAACTGTAATCAAAGTTAGCAATCTACTGAAGCGCCCCCCCATTTTTCATTACACGGAGCCATTCTCACCCAAAATTTTCAGTGAGCTCCTCAAAGTGGAGCTTTGTAGAATAAAATGGACTAAGTGGGCTTCAAATAAGGAATCCCCTCAATATTCAGGTAGATAGATAAAGAGACAGAGTTTTATCTGGAAGAGTTCTCTGTTCACCCTGACTGCGCCCCCCCACTTCCCTCCCCGCCACCAAGAAGAGAGAGACTAGTTTTTACCCTGCTATGTAAAGGTCTGAGAAATATAAATGAATCCATTTGAATAGTTGGGGTTTGACTGCTGAAATGATGCTGCGGAAGAATTCCTTTTCCTTTCTTTAGGCTTTATATTCACAAAAGTGAAAGTGTTAGTCTCTCAGTTGTGTCTGACTCTTTGCGACCCCTAGGACTGTAGCCTGCCAGGCTCCTCTGTCCATGTGATTCTCCAGGCAAGAATACTGGAGTGGGTAGCTATTCCCTTCTCCAGGGGATCTTCCAGATCCAGGGATCGAACCCAAGTCTCCCACACTGCAGGCAGATTCTTTACTAGCTGAGCCACTAGGGAAGCCCATATTCGCAAATAAAGTAGCTAATTCCAGCAGAATTACGAATGGTTTATCTTCTGATATCTTGGTGAGTGAACCAGTTTCTGCAGACTGTCTTAACAGCAATACATTGAATGCAAACACAGTCACCTGAGAATGCATAAGTAGAGCGGGTTCAGAGTGGTAACAGGGAAACAAATAGGCAGTAAGTGGGGCCTTCCAATGCTTACATGGCCCATCTGACTTGTTTGAAACACAATCCCTTGACAGAGCAACGGGGAGTGAGTCGTTCAAATGTAACATTAGAGAGAGGCTTTTATTTCAAAGGCTGTAAAATTGGAAGAATTCATTCATCTGCAGAGCCTAATGTCAAAACTTGTGCTTCTTATTCCTCACCAGCCCTGTGGTTAACAGTGCACTTGACTGACAGTTCTGCCATGCAGAACAGGGTGTGTGTGTGTGTGTGGGGGTAGGGACAAACTGATGCCTTGGCTTGAAAAGCTGTCAGTCCCCACGCTGCCTCGTCTGTTAGCATGTGTACATAGCAAGCTGGGGTCCAACTCCTAATTTCTCTTTTAAAACAGAAAACTCTGGTGTCCAGTAAGTTCAGATAGTGCCTTAAATATGTAAAAGACACAATCGATCTAATTAGTAATAACTGGGGCTCCTGCATACTGCATAGCATTTAATGCTAAAAATGACCCTACGGCCTCAGCAAAATTCATCTCCGGTTTTCAGATGAGAATCTGACATTTAAAGGAATTGATGCACAAGAGAATTTTAATGCAGAATCGATTGCCTGAGATTTCATATTCTAGTCTAAACCACTTCCTTACATGAACTTAATGTGAGAAATTTACAATGCCACGGTGCCAAAGCTGGTCAGAGAAAAAGGTTTTTTCAGTCTAGTGCTTTTTCCTAGGGAACAAGTGTTCCAAATTACATTGATCACAACAAATATAACAGATAAAAATAAATATACAGAATGAATTTGTGGCAAGATTTGATTTATGCACATACCTATTATTCATATCCAATCCTTCTTGATTCATATACCCTTGGAATAATTCTGTGAGCCAATGAAAACATAATTCAACTTACCTAAGTTTTTTACATGTTGACAAATATACTCATCATGTTTTAGAGACTGTCACTGCATTCATAAACTATTTATTACGTAAAAATATTGCTAAATATTTAATGATCAAGATGAATTGCCCTTCAAAATCTCCTTCTCAGCTCTTTTTATCTAACTAGGATGGTATGTTGGTATTCACGTCTATTTGAAACATCTTTTCTATTTTTCTTCTGACGCATGTGTGTGCTCAGTCACGTTGGACTCTTTGTGACCCCATGGACTGTAGCCTGCCAGGCTCCTCTGTCCATGGGATTCTCCTCCAGGCAAGAATACTGGAGTTGGTTGCCATTTTCTTCTTCAGGGAATCTTCCCGACCCAGGGATCAAACCCGACTCTCTTACGTCTTTTGCGTTGGCAGGTGGGTTCTTTACCTCTAGCACTGCCTAGGAAGCCATATATATTGCTAATCATATGTACATTTAGGGATTGATCATTTATAAGAAGTATTAACGGAGGTCAGGGGCGGCCGGGAGGAAACACCTTGCATCTGAGGTCAGGGGTGGTGACCCTGAGGAGCCACCCTGAGCCCGAGGCCAGGGGAGGCGGCTGGGACGAGCCACCCATGCCCGAGGCCAGGGCCGGCGGCCGGGAGGAGCAATCCGAGGAGCGGTGGCTGTGCAGGCGCAGCCACAGGAGGGCCTAGAGGATCTATCCCACGTTGAAGGTCAGGAATGACGGTGGTAAGGAGATACCCCTCGTCCAAGGTAAGGAGCAGTGGCTGTGTTTTGCTGGAGCAGCTGTGAAGAGATACCCCATGCCCAAGGTAAGAGAAACCCAAGATGGTAGGTGTTGCAAGAGGGCATCTGAGGGCAGATACACTGAAACCATACTCACAGAACACTAGTCAATCTAATCACACTAGGACCACACACTTCTCTAACTCAATGAAACCAAGCCATGCCTGCGGGGCAACCCAAGACAGGCAGGTCATGGTGAAGAGGTCTGACAGAATGTGGTCCACTGGAGAAGGGAATGGCAAACCACTTCAGTATTCTTGCCTTGAGAACCCCATGAACAGTATGAAAAGGCAAAATGATAGGATATNTTGGCCACCTCATGCGAAGAGTTGACTCATTGGAAAAGACTCTGATGCTGGGATGGATTGGGGGTAGGATGAGAAGGGGACGACAAAGGATGAGATGGCTGGATGGCATCACTGACTCAATGAGTGAACTCTGGGAGATGGTGATGGACAGGGAGGCCTGACGTGCTGCAATTCATGGGGTAACAAAGAGTCGGACATGACTAAGGGACTGAACTGAACTGATTAGTGGATCATAATATCTTTCTGAGTGTATCTGATTTATTCCCTGTCAACCATCTTTGAGCATATTGGGGATGAGCCAATCCAAAGGGTCAGACCATCAAGAGATTTTACTGAACATAAAATCTTATCCCCACCGAAAGGCACAGCCAAGGCAAGAGAAGTGGTCGAGCCACTCTGCACCACTGAGCGCGGCTCCTCGGGACCTTCCCCACTGCTCACGTGCACAGTCTGCTTCAGACTACGTGAGTTCTCGGAGTGAAGCGTGCGGTAGGCACACCCAACAGGGGGTTAGGAAAGATGTAGCTTTATGTTCTACCCCAAATATGTAGTTTAGGTGGTATTTCGCCTAGTGAGCACTGACTCAAGCCCACTGCTGACCACAGGCAGCCTTAAACCAGGAGCATCCTGCTAAAAGCATTCTACAAATAGGGATATCCTTTGTCTATTTACTAGGAGGGCTGTTAGCATGTTTGGGGTTTCCCAGGTAGTGCTGGTGGTAAAGAATCCTCCTGCTGATGCAAGAGATGTAAGAGACAGGGGGTTTGATCTGTGGGTTGGGAAGATGCCCTGGAGAAGGGAATGGCAACCCACTACAGTATTCGTACCTGGAGAATCCCATGGACAGGGAAGCCTGGTGGGCTATAGTGGGGTCACAGAGAGTCAGACACGACTGAAGTGATTCAGCATGCATGCACACACAGTAACCAAGTATACAAGACTAGACTGGACCACTTGCTTTCTTTGTCCCCTGGACGTTCCTTCAGTGTTACTCAGGAGAGAAATGGATCCCAGACCAGGAGCTTTATTAACTCCTCTCTCCACAGTGGGATACTCTGTTGAATCTGTAATTTTTAAAAATCATTTTTCTTGGACCCTTGTCTCCTGCATCAGCAGGTGAGTTCTTTACTACCAAACACCAGGGGCAAGCCCAAAAATATTTGTGAATTTNAGTGTTACTCAGGAGAGAAATGGATCCCAGACCAGGAGCTTTATTAACTCCTCTCTCCACAGTGGGATACTCTGTTGAATCTGTAATTTTTAAAAATCATTTTTCTTGGACCCTTGTCTCCTGCATCAGCAGGTGAGTTCTTTACTACCAAACACCAGGGGCAAGCCCAAAAATATTTGTGAATTTTCAGTTCAGTTCAGTCACTCAGTCGTGTCTGACTCTTTGTGACCCCATGAATCTCAGCACGCCAGGCCTCCCTGTCCATCACCAACTCCTGGAGTTCACCCAGACTCACGTCCATCGAGTCAGTGATACCATCCAGCCATCTCATCCTCTGTCGAACCCTTCTCCTCCTGCCCCCAATCCCTTATGAATTTTAGATCTCATTAAATTAGAGTCATGGGCTTCCCCAGGAGGCTTGGTGGTTAAGAATCTGCCTGCCAAAACAGGTGATCCCCCAGTCAGGAATACCCTCTGGAGAAGGAAACGACTACCCACTTCAGTATCCTTGCCTGGAGAATTCCATGGACAGAGGGGCCTGATTGGCTACAGTCCACGGGGTTGCAAAGAGTTGGACACAACTGAGCACAATCCATATTTCTGCTTTTTATTTCTAACCAGGTAACACATCCTAGGGATAGACTGTGAGCTAGGTATACTGTATATCCCTTCAAAGAGTAAGGGACTCAGTGAAATTTTTTGTGTAAGAAAGAGTAACAGACACATTTTAGTCTACATAACCTAGCATGTAAAGTATTTTGAAATTTCTAAATTAAAATTTTAGTAAATGTAGGATCCTGTGGCTTCATATATAAATTGATGTTACACATTCTTCTGTTTCAGAGTTCTAAGAGATTTTTCTTTTTTAAGTTCATGAGTGGTTTGACTTGATTTTTTTTTTAAGATAGATATGCTTTCTTTATCAAGATACACATGCCTTATTTGGTCTTCCTAGGTGGCACTAGTGGAAAAGAACCCGGCTGCCAGTGCAGGAGACATAAGAGACCCAGGTTCAGTCCCTGGGTTGGGAAGATCCCCTGGAGAAGGAAATGGCAACCCACTCCAGTATTCTTGGCTGGAGAATCCCCATGGAAAGAGGAGCCTGGCAGGCTACAGTCCATGGGGTAGCAAAGAGTCGGACATGACTGAGCGACTGTTTATTTACGTTTATGCTTTATTTATCCTTTTGCTGCACTGAACGTGGGGTCTTGGTTCCCTGGCCAGGGATGGAACTGTGCCCTCTGCAGTGGAAGCACAGAGTCTTAACCACTGGACCACCAGGGAAGTCAGAGACTGTATAATTAGGGAGACTGACTTCATGTGAAATTTAACAAGTTTTAGGAGGGAAGAGCTTGGAGAAAGTTTGACATTTTGGAGGGACTGGATCAGGACGTGTCAGGTCAAAAAGAGACAGGGACAGCAAAACAGATGCAAAAGTGGATAATATTCATTTAAGAGAAGGAAGAGAAAGGAGAGAAAGGGGAGGGAAGGAGGGAGGGGAGGGGGAAGGCAGAGGTGCAGAGGGAACCTTCTGTGAACTTGGAAAGGCAGGCGGAGTCCCACAATGAAAGGAGGAGGCAGGAACGGGCTTCCTTTCTGCCAAATTCACCCTCCCTTCACGAAACAGGAATGTCACGGGCAACTTAGACACCAAAGGAATGAAAATAATACTCTTTCTTCATCTCTGCTAACTCTTCCCGTGATTTGCGGCGCAGCTCATTTGTCAGATTTTGTTGTAATCGGATCTAAGTGAAGAAAACACCTGACAGTTAGAAATAACTGAGGTTTTGTTCTCACCTGTCTGCCTCCTGAAGCGGCGGAACTGTCGGTATCATTTCTGCTGTCTCACTAGAGTCGAAAAGGCCTGCCTTAGAGACTTCTTGTTCCCTGCTTGACTTGAGTGAGCCAGAGAGCCCCAGCAGTGGATCCGGGCTTCGGGTCTTGCACGCGACACTGCCCTGCTGGCCAGGGATGGCCACTGCCCTCGCTCACCCCGCAGACTTTGACCGCAGAGCCCTGGCTCACTGCTAGAAGCAGCCTCTCCTCTGCAAGGGCTCAGTGGACAGCCGGGAGGCTGATAGGCCGTGCGGGGCTTTGTCATCCGTGTTCAGTCTATGGGATAGAGGATCTGTGTGGGTCACTGTGGGAGCATCCAGGTCAAACGACTGTGTGTGCGTGAGGTGGGGGGGGGGGGGATGTTGAGGGTGGGTTAGGAGGCAGGTGAGCCGGATCGCAGCGGGTACAGAATGACAGGTGCCCAGGACGCATGCTGGAAGGAGGGGCGCCCCTGAGCAGCGCTCAGCTCCTTGAGGAGACCACACAGCAGAGGAGGGCTGCGGCCGTCCAGGGGAGCCCCGCGGCCCCCAGTATGGCCACTCTGAGAGCAGGACACGAGCGACGGCAGAAGCGGGGTCCGAAGCAGACAGGCCCTGAGCTGGAGCGCCGCCCGGCTCGCGCGTGGGGCCGGGGAGCCCTGAGCCCGCGGAGACCCGACGGGCAGGAGGCGAACCACGCGCATGAGAGCTGCCGAGGTGCGGCTGATGGTAACAGGCCGCAGTGTGCTCACCGGTGGCGTCCCCACTTCCTGCTGCGCTGGGTTCGCTGGCTCTCTGCAAACAACTGTACCCCACCTTCTCCTGCATCAAGTCTTGACTACCTTTCTCTAGCCGCACAGTTACCTTGCTTCCTATTTGACCAAGAAAAGAGACACAATCAGAAGACCACTTCCACACGCCTCTATCCGATCCTCAAATGCCGGCCTCCCCTTAGTCGTCCATTATATCAGCCTCCATTACACTTTCCTGTTTTAAAGGATTTTTTTTTTTTTTTTTACGGTAGCCACTCACTTGTTCACTAGTTCCCATTTCCTCTGAACTCAAAGATACTGGTTAGTGATGCTTCCCTCTTTCTTCTGTTTTATTATTTTTTTCCTCTTCATAGTATGACTCCCGTGTGTATGTAGATTTTTTTTTTTTTAATATAGCTCGCCTTCAAAACAATTTAACGTCACATTCTTTTGCAGCGACTTCTGTTTCTGTTATCTTCACAATAAAATTTCCTGAGGCGTTGTCCTTGCTGACTCCACTTTCTCTCCTCTCATTTTCTTTGGAACCCACTCCAATCTTCTTTCCCCATGACTCCACTGAAATAGGTCTTTCCAAGGCCACCAGTGGCCTCTGATTTGCAAAATCAACATGACATTTCTCAAGCTTCATCTTACTCATCCTGTCTGCAGCACTTAACACGGTTAATATCTACTTTTTGAGGCATTTTTGCTTCCAGAGTAAGTAATAGATGTTTGTATCTTCTCTTCTCAAAAGTGAGGCATCCAGGTGTATAATTTAAAAGCCATCTACATGCTGGGGATTCTTTCCTGGTATACAGACACATATATACAGCCACTTTCTGAAATTCCCCCTGGAAGTCCACAAGGTATCTCCAACTTAACCAAGTCAGAAAACAAACAAGACTCAGGCTCACTTGCATGGATTATGTTATCTTTTACATGCATAGAAAGAAAATGTAAGTAAAATAAGGTAGCCAAGGAATTTATAAAACCTTTGCACATAGTGAGTCCATCTCTTCTGAATCAACTCAGAATTATCAATGTCCTTTGGTTTTCTTTTTTTCACAAAATATTATTCCATTTTTCATCAGCAAGTTAGTGATAACACATTTCTTCATTAAAGAGTACGCTGCTTTTGACCTTAGAATTTTCTTCTGAACCCCTGACACCTACTCTATAAGTTTTATGCTGCCTGGTGGATATTTTGTCTAACAGATGGTGCTCACAGTACGTTCTGTTTTTCTCAAATGGCCCTAAAGGTTTCTTGAGTGAAATGCTGGAGAGCTGACATGGAACTGAAATATAATTAAACTCAAGAGGTAAAGCACCCACATTACACATAGGTTCAAGAGAAGGGATGAAAACTCTGGCATCCATGACCAAGGCTGTGAACCTGCGACAATGGCAACTGTATCACTTCCGCCCCCTGCTGGCCACCATTGGATGATGCCATTCAGTGTAAGGTGCAGTAGTAGCAAGGGCTTCCCAGGTGGCTCAGGGGTAGAGGACCTGCCTGGCAATGCAGGAACCGCAGGAGACGCGGGTTCGATCCCTGGGTTGGGAAGATCCCCGGTGAAGGAAAAGGCAACCTACTCCAGTATTCTTGCCTGGAAAATCCCACTGACAGAGGAGCCTGGCGGGCTACAACACATAGGGTTGCAGAGTCAGACGCGACTGACTCTTCCGTGAGCACACATGGAATTTTCCAGGCAAGAATACTTGAGTGGGTAGCCAGTCCCTTCTGCAGGGGATCTTCTTGACTCAGGGATAGAACCTGGGGTCTCCTGAATTGCTGGCAGATTCTTTACCATCCGAACCACCAGAGAAGCCCAGTAGTAACTACATATATCTCAATTCCAGACATGTGAAAATAAGTGCATCTTTTGAATGAAGGAATAAATAAGCAATAAAAGAATGGTCCAACTGTTCTAAAGAAGCCAGCCTAAGTCTCCTGTGAGATGTAAGTCTCATTGGTGGATGTGGAGACGTGCCACCATCCAAGGAGATCAAACCGGAACTTCGCATTGATTTTTCTTCCTCTTGATTCCAGCAATCATTCCTTGATTGAATGACTATTACTAAAGTTTATGAACTTTCGAAGGAGAATTAAAAAACCTAAAAGGAAGGCCAAACCTGTCATTGGAATCCCTATAGACCAATTAATGAAAAGCAATTCACACTAAAGCATGTGTGGGTTCAATAAAAATGTACTGAACTTTAAAGTTAATGGAGCAAAAACTAAGATCAGAGCCTCCATTTCTTGATAAGAACAGTTTCCTAAGTCATTTAATTAATGCTTTATCCTAGGGGGAAAAAATTAGTCCCAGTGTTGTAGTGGCAAGAGATTTAGCAAATTAAACACACACAGAAGACACCAGCATCCTCAAAGACTTTGTCTTAGCTTTACTTCTTTGGAATTAAAGAAGAGCTTATACAGACATGTGAATTTTAACATCACATATATCCTTGATGCAAATTTTCCAAGAAGGAGACCTTTCTTCCCTATACTCTAATAGTTAAAACTCAATTGAATATGATAACTTAATCTTTTTGTGATATTGAAAATCCCATTAATTTTCTAAGATGCCTCCAATCATTTGTCAAATACCATGATGTTTTGGAGAAACAGAGATGAGTAACACATACTCCCTGTTTTTAGTGAGCTCATAGGGTTCTTGGAGAGACCAATGGACCAATGGTTATAATATAAAGTAGGAATTGTAATAAAAGATTTAGTGAGTAGGTAATGAAATCACAAAAAGGTTGTGGATTAGGAAAATAAACTGCACATTCCATAGGGTTGCAAAGAGTCGGACACAGCAGAAGCAACTTAGCACAGATGCTCTCACAGGCTGTGTAAAAAAAAAAAAAAAAAAAAAAAAAAAAAAAGCTAATTTCAAACCTCAATGCCTTAACACAACAAATGTTTACTCCTCATTCAAGCTATGTCTTATACATTTCTGGGCAAATCACCAGGGCAAAGTGGATTCAGAAACTGAGGTGGCTGAGATACCATGGTTAAGACATCTCAACACTAGACCATTTCAGCTGCACAGCAGGTAAAAGGGATGGGTGACCCCATGGACTGCAGCACGCCAGGCTTCCCTGTCCTTCACTATCTCCCAGAGTTTGCTTACACCCATGTCCACTGATCTGATTCTATTCAACCATCTCATCTCAACCATCTCATCTGTCTTGTCCCCTTCTCCTCCTGCCTTCAATCTTTCTGGCATCAAGGTCTTTTCCAATGAGTCAGCCCTTCACATCAGGTGGCCAAACTATTCGAGCTTCAGCATCAGTCCTTCCAATGAACATTCAGGGAATGATGTCTCACGTGGCCCCACCTAATTGCAAGGGCAAAGGTAAATACAGGGGAAGAGGTAGAAATTAAAAGACGCTTGCTCCTTGGAAGAAAAGTTATGACCAACCCAGACAGCATATTAAAAAGCAGAGACATTACTTTGTCAACAAAGGTCTGTCTAGTCAAAGCTATTGTTTTTCCAGTAGTCATGTATGGATGTGAGAGTCAGACCATAAAGAAGGCTGAGAGCCAAAAAATTGGTGCTTTCAAACTGTAGTACTGGAGAAGACTCTTGAGAGTCCCTTGGACTGTAAGCAGGGGGGGCTGCTGTGCTGCAGTCCATGGGGTCGCAAAGAGTAGGACACAGTTTAGCAACTGAACAACAACAAACAATAATATTGGAGACTGTACACTTAATCTCTTCTTTTCTTGGGGCTGTTTTAACTTATTCTTGTCGCTTAAAAGACTTCCTTAACTTTATCTCTTACGCTTTTGTGACTCAACATACTTATCTTTCCAATGTTGCAGGGTTTTAATATTTTTCAAATCCCTTTCATCTTTGCTTGCAAGTTCTCAAATCATCCCTGAGATCCTTTCTTTGTAGTATCCGGACAGCCAACAAACATTTTGTTTTCTAACTTCTTCCCCTTGATACTGTTGGGAAACACAATTAAAAACAAAATCTTCCAATCTAAGAAATCCTCTCCACAAAAGTAATAAAGAAAGAAAACACCCTTGTTATTGTTTTCATGTTAAACCAGAATATGATACACATTTCAGGCAATCTGCTGAGAGATGGCAAGGACAAAAAGACATCTTGGCCTTTTTATAGTTAAAAGCAGATAGAAGGCACTATGTACATGTTCTCAAGATGAACGACATTGGTCTCAAGGGATGAGAGGGCTTCACAGCACCATTTTCCAGACAGAGTTCATCCTCGATTCACCTGGCAACTGTAGTGACAACCCAGACTAGCTAACTGGCTTTATCTAGAGGAAAAAACAAGCTTTTCACACCTTTATGAGAGAAGGGGGTTTTGCAATGTGGAGTCAAGTGCCAATGCAGTTGGTTACTCCTCTCCCACAGCAACTAGGGGTTAGGGGTGTTCTCTTCTTTCATGTTTAACTTTCAAAGATGTGGCTCCTGAGTCCCTGAAATAAAGGCACTCCTGGTTCTTAAGGCTGACAAAAACCCATTTTGTTTTCAAAAGGTTTTATATACATTTCCAAGAGAGAAACCTTAGGGCTTCCCTGGTGGTTCAGACAGTAGGAGAGACCCAGGTTTGATCCCTAGGTTGGGAAGATCCCCTGGAGAAGGAAATGATAACTCACTCCAGTATTCTTGCGTGCGAAACCCCATGGACAGAGGAGCCTGGAGGGCTGCAGTCCATGGGATTGCAGAGTCCGACATGACTGACTGACTAATACCACTTCAAAGAGGGAAGAAAGTACTAACAATTTTGTTTTCTAAAGTAAATGTTCTAGGAGAAAGGGAGGGGAGAGCAATCTTTCCTTGATTTTTAACAGAGAATGAAACCTCTTAATTTTTAGGTTTTTTAAAAAAATTTTTTGAGGAACTGTCATACTGCTTTCCATAGGGGCTCTACAAACCTTATATTCCCACCAATAGTGCACAGGTTTCCAAGTTTTCTAGAACCACACCAACACATTGCTATTGTTGTGGTTATTATTTTGATCTGAGCCCTCCTATTTGTGTGAGGAGGCATCTCATAGTTTTAATTTGCATTTTCCTAAAAGTTTCTTATAGGAGCTTTTAGGACTTTCTTTTCAGGTACTATTGTCTGTCTGCATATCCTCTTTGGAGAAATGCCTACTTAAGTCATTTGTGCATGTTTTTTGTGTGTGTGTTGTTTGCTTTTTGTTGTTGCGAACTTTTTGAAGTTTTCTCTATACTCCAGACATTAACCCCTTATCAGATATGACTTGTAAATATTTTCTCCCGTTTTACGAGTTGCCTCTTCACTCCACTGATATTGTCTTTTGACGCACAAATTCCTTAAGTTGTTAATAAGTTCCAACTTGGTTTTTTCCTTTGTTGCCTTTTGTGTCATATTCAAGAAATCACTGCCCAATCCGAAGCTGTAAAGTTCTGCTCTGTATTTTCTTTGAGGAGTTTTATAGTTTCAGATGTTAAATGGAGGTCTTCGATTTGTTTTGACTTAATGTTTATGATACACAGTAGTGATGGGCCAACTTCATCCTTTTGCATGTGGATATACAGTTTTTCCAGCTATTCGTTGAAAAGACTTTCACCACTGAATTTTGGCAGCTTTGCCAAAAATCATTTGAGCATATATGTGAAACTCTTTCCTTTTTTAAAATTTATGTTTAAATTAAAACATTTCCACCTAGCAGCATTCACGCTTTGTGTTAGACAGTTCTCTGGGGTTTGACAAATGTATAGAATGACGTCTACCATCACCATCAGGATACATATCAGTTCCGCCATGGCCCTGACATTGCCCGTCTGTCATTTCCTCACCCCATCCTTTCCCTCCCTCTGCATAGCACCCCCTCCATGGCGATCACTGGTCTCCCTTCTGACCTTACAGCTCTATCCCCCATGTACGTGGCATCAGAGAGAACGCTGTTTGCTGGATCTGGCCTCTCACTTAGAACAAGGCATCTTGGATGCACTCACTGTGTATGTCATTCACTCCTTTTTGATGCTGAGTAGCTCTCTATAGATTTATCATAGTTTGTTTACCCGTTCAGTGAAGGATATTTGGTTTGTCCAGTTTTGGTCAATGATGAATGAAATGGCTAGCAACATTCACGTACAGGTTTTGGTACGAGCACGCATTTTTATCTTTTGCGAGATAATACCAAGACGTAGGACCCTGGATCAGATCTTCAGGCAATGTTGAGGTTTCTTTTAAAAACTTCAAAGTTTCTTTCCAAATCACTGTAGCACGCTGCATTCCCACCAAGACTGTGTGTGTTCCATTGCTGTGCATCCTCGTCTGCATTTGGTATTGTCAGATTTTCCTTTTTAACTTTAGCCACTATAATAGATATGCAGTTGTATCTCATCGTAATTTTAATTTGTATGTCCCTAATGAATAATTGGAGAAGGAACTGGTAACCCACTTCAGTAGTTTTGCCTGGAGAATCCCAAGGACAGAGGAGTCTGGTGGGCTAGAGTCCATGGGGTTGCAAAAAGTCAGACACGACAGAGCGACTCACACACACACACACACACAATGAACAATTAGGTTCAGCATCTTTTAGTGTGATTATTGATCAATCATATGTCTTTTTTGGTGAAGTATCTGCTTATATTTTTTGCCTGTTTTTAAAGCTGGGTTTCATTTTTTCTTATTTTTGACTTGGAAATTCTTTATATATTTTGGGTACAAGTGCATTGTCTAATATGTGACTTCTGAATATCTTCTCTAGATTGGTGTCTGGACTTTCAGTCCCTTAAAGGTGTTTCTTGTAGAGACAAGTTTTTAATTTTGATACAGTCTGATTTATCTTTTGTGGGGAGGGTAATTATGCTTTGGTATCCTATTTAAAAACTTACTGCCTTACCTTTTATTTTAACTGAGTGGTCATACATAAAAGGAGGAGGGTTTCTCTCTGCATGACTGATGGAAAAGCTTTTTAAGGACTGAACAAGCCTCTGACATCAGGGAATCCTTGATTATAGCACACAGGGCGATTGCTTCCATTCACCGTCTTCCTGTGGGAACTGTGCTGCTTTTTATTTCCAACTGTTAAAAATCTGTAACCAGTTTGTCCCCACGCTTCTCAACAGAGACAATACTATCAGAGTTAATCTAAGACATATATTTTAAGCACCAATTATTATATTAAGTGTTTTGTTGAATAGGGAGGTTATGTTTTGAACAATAATTTTATAAAAATTGATTTGGGGATCGTTTGAATCTTGTTCTGCAGGCCTTTGAGCTCATCCTGATTTTTGCTTACAATATTGATGAAGTTCCATGAAGTGAAAAAGCCCCATCAGCAAATTTAAAAAGTGGTTTTATCTTCTACAGGGTAAAACTGCACATTATCACGACTCCTGTGACGTCCTCTGCAGGTCTGGATATCTTGTTTTGATTTTTTGATTAAATAAGCTTGCATGGTAAACTGGGTTGCTTTTCACTTTTAAAGTGCTCTTTTATGGTTAACTAGAAGGCAATGGCACCCCACTCCAGTACTCTTGCCTGGAAAACCCCAGGGACGGAGGAGCCTGGTAGGCTGCAGTCCATGGGGTCGCAAAGAGTCGGACACGACTGAGCGACTTCACTTTCACTTTTCACTTTCTTGCATTGGAGAAGGAAATGGCAACCCACTCTAGTGTTCTTGCCTGGAGAATCCCAAGGACAGTGGAGCCTGGTGGGCTGCCACCCATCGAGTCACACAGAGTCGGACACGACTGGAGCGACTTAGCAGCAGTGGCAGCAGCAATTACTCTAAGCAGTCAGGAGGCTGTGACTTCCACTACCCTGGCCATGCCCTCTGAGTGAGGGCAGTTCCCAGTGAAGGCTCCCTGGTCCTCCTCTCCCGTCCTCACCCACATGGGTGTACGATTACAACTGTCGGGATTCGTGAGGTGTGTTCCTCCAGGAAGAAGGATCTTGCTCCATTTCTACCATTCATACTTATATTTTATTGGTATAGTAGAATTTAAAATGCATTTTTAAGAAAGCTCGTCAGTAGGGAGCCCAGAGTCTGGGCTCTACGAGAGAAGCCATTGCAGTAAGCCCGTGCACTGCCGCTGAGGGCATGCCCGCTCACTGTAACCAGAGAAAACGCAGGCAGCAACAAAGACTCTGCACGGCCAAGCAAATAAGCAAAGTTGTACAAGGCCTGTCAGCAGAAAGAAGGCTAGTTCGACACCCAGTTTTATCACTTTCCAGTACATGCAGTAGTACAAGTAAATGGCTAGAAACTGCCTCCAAATGCTGTGCCGGGTACAGAGAGGAACAAAATAAAACACGGAAGACGGAGATCTTGAGCTCAAGGTCTACTGTGTTGACACCACAAAACTGACCTGCCAGGTTCTCCTTTAAACTGTCCTGTGTCATCACCCATGCCCCACCCCCCAACACCCCTTCTCTCAGTCCTGACTCGGGGAACTCGGTCAAACAGGGACAAAACCTTCTGCTCTTGGTGACTTTTAACAGGAGTGAGATCTTCTGGAGTTTACAAAACAGATGCACAGAACAATGGTCAATGTTCCAAGGGCCAGGGACACCCAAAATGCAGAGAAGGAAAAACACACAAATGAACAGTATCCACAAGGACAAACCTCTAAACATAAAGAAACAGAGGAGAAAAGAAAAAAAAATTAACAAGATACCCAAGTCCTCCCTTAAAATAGAAACATCTTAAATCATCTTTTTAATGCCTGTAGTTATGGGGTCAAGAACGCTCTTTGCACCATTAGAGGGTGTGTGAATTGAAACTGCTTTGAAAGCAATTTGCTATACTGTGAAGACCCTACAGCTTTTGACCCAGGAATTCTGCTTTAAAAAGGCTCTGCTAAGAAAATAATCAGATATTTTCACATCTTTTCACAGATGGTCAGTGTGGTTTTATGCATAACAGTTCATTTCGGGAACACCCTAATGTCAAATTGACGCCAGTACAGCCATATGTTCAGATACCATATGGTCACAAAAATCTTGACCTTATAGGACGTTATAGAAGATTACTTCTCAATATAATATTAAATGAAAATATGTTGATTTTAAAATACATTGGAAGGAAGTACAGCAAAATATTAAAAGCCATTTTCTCAAGATGCAGAAATAGTAAGTAATTTTAAGGTTTTCTTTCCAACTACTCCCTCAAAGCCTGGCTTGACTTTTAAAATCAGACGATATAAAGTATTTTTAAAAAAATATTAATTTATTTTTTTGGCTGTGTCGGGTCTCAGCTGCCTCACCTGGGATCTTCGGTTATAGTGTGCTGGCTCTCTATCCGTGGCACATGCAGTTGTGGCAAGCAGGCTCAGTTGCCCATGACATGTGCGATCTTTGTTCCCCAACCAGGCATCGAACTTTCACCCCCGGCCTGGCACGGAGGATTCTTAACCACCCGGTGGAGCTAGTGGTAAAGAACCCGCCTGCCAATGCAGGAGACAAGAGATGCGGATTCAATCCCTGAGTCGGGGAGATCCTCTGGAGGAGGGCATGGCAACCCGCTCCAGTATTCTTGCCTGGAGAATCCCATGGACACAAGAACTTGGCAGGTTACGGTCCATAGAGTCGCAAAGAGTCGGACACCACTGAAGCAACTTAGCATGCAGACCACTAAGGAAGTCCCAATGTCAAGTATTAAAACATTTCAATACTAAGGAAAAAGGGAGACCTACAAGGAAAACGTAAAAAGTGCAAGGCCTGCCTCAGGTTACAAGAACAGACCTCTGCCCTTACTGTACCTACCTAGGAATCAAGGCCCACTGTTGTGCACAGCTTCAAGGACCACCCTCAGAGTTCTGTCTAGAAATGCTCACAGCTCTCTTCCCTTCCTCAGCCTCATTCCTCCCAGGGGAAGTGTTTTCTTGTAAAAGTGACAAACACTCACTGTCAAACCTCAAACGGTGTAAAAGTATATAAAATAAGAAGACTAAATGCCCTCCTGCTTTTCCCCCACCTTTTTTCCACGTTAAAAGCACTGAGGGATAACTTGCATGTAACGATGTGCACTGATTCTGAGTAAACAGCTCCATGGGTCTCGACAAATGTCAGGATATAGGGCACGGTCACCCCCCTCCCACAGGTCCTGTGTGTTCCCTGGAGTCCATTCTCTTGCGACCCGAGGCAACCATTCATTTGCTTTTTGTTGCTATAAATCAGTTTTGTCTGTTGCAGGATTTCCTACCAATGTCACAACGATGTTTTGGAGATTCATCCATGCTGTGTGTGTCATGGTAGGTAGAATTCTGTTGCATAACTATCTTAATTTGTCTACTGAGTCACATGGCAACTTCATAATTACCTTATAAGGCCACCAATTCATTTTTAGAATGTGATAAATCATATCCCCAAGTGCGAATAGATTAAACACTTCTTATATAGAATCCCCAAATCTAAGTCTTATCTTGGATGAGTGACAACAATATCACAAAGGGGTCACAACATAATGACTTGATACAGTTGATTGAAGCTCATGTCTAAATCCATATCTGTGAATAATGATTGTGAAGCAAGCATTTATTTTAGACATTTATGGATTCTGACCATATGCTGTGATCAAGAAATCCGTGTATCTGTCTTGACATACTACATTTAAAATCTGAGTCACACATTCCATAAATTATGGATTTGCCAACTTTCTTTTCAGTCATTCTGAATTAATATCAATATTTATACTTGACTAATGTTATTAACATAAACATCTGGATAAATGAATATTGCATTAAATTATCTCAAACCTAAAAAGTAATATTTAAGCAATTTTATATAAGACTCCTTTCAACATTTTTTCCTCAAAAAAAATCCACAAAAGTAATGCCAGCAAGGACATGTTGACTTTTATGGAAATCCTACTGCACCAAAAATATAGGAGGATGCACCCAAAATCTCACAAATATACTGCATGATAAAAAATTATTATGAAACTAGTTTGATGCCAGCACAAGAGACTGAAGTTATTTTGAATGGGGTAATTAACCTGCCATTGAATTAACACAGTTTCATCCAGATTATCAACAAGGATCTGAAGAAATTATATTTTTGGCGACCTCTAACCTTTATGAAAACAACCATCTACCTGAGCACAGAACCTTGGTCCCAGGCCCCTCCTGCGTGTTGCTTCTGCCCTCAGAGCTTACCTGCCCGACTCAAATGTGAACCACGTCGAGTCCCGGCCGTATCTCCTCAGTGAGCTGAGGGGCCACATCACCAGCTTGACCTTGGCATTGTGGATATCCCAGAGATAGATATTCTCGTGCGTGATCTGCATTGTGCATTCGCCATAAATGTCCAGATTTGGGGTAGGCATAAGGTACACATTGAATCGCTCTGCAAAGAAACAAGGAACGGAGACAACGAAGTGAAAAGAGGTGTGACTTTTACGGCAGCACTATGTTAACCTGTATACCTACCTACAGCCTGCAAAAAGGGCCACCGTGTTCCTTGGTGACAACCATACACGTTGTGAAATATTCTCTTTTTCCATTTTGCGGGAAAAGGGGTTAATGTATTTTTAATCATTCAGTCATTCAGTCATTCTTCAATTTCTTGTGGCCTGCATCCTCTGTGTGTGTGTGTGTGTGTGTGTGTGTGTGTG
>SJYA01002805.1:535103-735324 GCA_006410615.1 Neotragus moschatus
CAACTCCTCATGCACTTTAAAGGGAAGGGCGGAGTCGTACACTTACCATTCTGCTCCCTCTGCACACCTGCTGCCAGGAGATCGGGCTCCCCGAGGCTGATGTCATTGAGCCGGGTCCCCAGACACTCCATGCAAAGGTGTTTGCACCACTCCTCAGCCTCCAGCTCTGAAAAGAAGCACAGGCCGTCAGAGTCAGGCGAGGCTGCCTGGGAAGGATGGAGAGGACTGCTTCCTGAACCAACTACCCAGGCAAGTGGTGAGCCTTAAAATTCCACTTTAAGAAAGCTAGAAAGCTGCATTCAAGAAGTGAAATAAAACAGTTTCCATGACTGTTGCCCATGATTTGACATGACAACATGATGTATCTATTGTATCTTAAAGATATTTTAAGTTATCCCTAGGTAATTTATCTTATTTATAAAGAATAGACTGAGAAGATTTGTTTACTATCCAGTATACTTAAGATTGATTTAGTTTGGGGAGAGAACGTACTTAATTTAAATATTAAATATAAAAATTATGAAGTATATAATATTTAATTAAATATAAAGTAAAAATACGTAAGTGAAAAGCTGGAAACATCAAACTAAATGTGCGAATGCCTTCCTGAATGTAACGCCGGTTTGTGCAAACGGAAGTTCTGATCTTTGAGCCATTCTGAACTGCAGTGGATCACGGATCAACAAAAGAACATGACCATTTTTTTTTCTACAAACATCATTAGTTTGTAAAGTAAGGGCCATCCTTACTTTAAAAAATTAGGGATAGGATATTGAAAATAACTTTCCCATTTCAGTTCAGTTCAGTTCAGTTGCTTAGTCATGTCTGACTCTTTGCCACCCCATGAATCACAGCACGCCAGGCCTCCCTGTCCATCACCAACTTCCGGAGTCTCCTTTAGAAAGCTACAATTGCCTAAAGATATTAATTAGATCACTCTTTACTGCTGTTCCTCTGCACCTTCTCTATATCTGTGTTTTTCCTTTGCTGAAAACATGAGAGTATCTCACACCTCACGGAATCTTGTAGTATAAAATGCCTCCACAAACATGGATGAATTTGAACCTAATATAAGACCTAGGTGGGCAAGATGGTTAAGGATTAGTGGCATATCTGGTCTCATATCCTAGCATGGGTCAGCACCAGGACAGAATTGGAAGGAAGCAAAGAGTTCTAACTATTTTTGTATCCAAAAGAGTATGAGGTTAGAAATTTGGGGCCAAGCCCACAAATCGATTTACAGAAATTGAATAAGAGCTTTCCACTGACATCTGCCCAGAGAATAGAACTCTGTGCAAGACTGTGGGTTCTTTTTACTTTCTAACAATATTCCATGGTCTTGATAAAAGGAGAATTTCTGACTTTTTCATGTAGCATAATTCTGTACTAGAGCCATTTAATATAGATTTCCTTTAAAGTTCTTGCTGCTCTCCATGGATCACATTCCAGCCCTTGGCTTGGCATTTTAAATCCCCATAACAACGTCATCTGTGACAAGGTTTCTTGACTCCAGAGATTTGAGCACCAACTTCTCTGCTCCATGGCCAATGCCATCAAACCTGGCTAACACTTTCTTCCTGTGCTGGGTCACTCTGCCTTAGCATCAAGAACGAGTTTGACCAATAAGAAGTCAAGCCAAATTTGTCATTTATTTTTACTTTTATCAAGACCACGGAATATTGTTAGAAAATAAAAAGAACACACGATCTCCCAAAGAGCACTATTCTCATAAAAATAATAGTTCCCGTGTCCCAGTCACAAAAGGGATTTTTCTTTGCAAAAGGTATGGTTAGTATCCTTCAGGGATGGTTCTCTGTGATGTTAGTCACTGCGCCTGCCTACATCAAGGAGAAAGTAGATTCTCATGTGGCCTGGTTTGGGTGGTGGGCTTTTCTGCAGGATTCTAGAAATAAATCTAGAAAATAAACCTTCCTATTCACTCTATGATGTTGTTCAGTTGCTAAATTGTGTCTGACTCTGCAACTTCATGGACTGTAGCCCACCAGGCTCCACAGTCCATGGAATTCTCAGGCAAGAATTCTGGAGTGGGTTGCCATTTCCTTCTCCAGGGGAATCTTCCCAACCCAGGGACTGAACCTGCGTCTTCTGCATTGGCAGGCAGATTCTCTACCACTGAGCCACCAGGGAAGCCCAGGGCTACTATGATGACAAAAAGGCATTGCTGAGACTCACAGCTTTCTAAAAAACCCTTTTTCTTCTAGAAACAGAATGCCAGCACTCATAGAAAAAATTTACAGCATATATTGGAAATAATTTTTATTAGGTATATGAGTTTTGACTTATATAATTTATGAAAGTTTTGAAAGCTTTTCTAACAATGATCAGAATCTCAAGCCAATTTCCATGACATGTCTCTAGAAGTCCTTGACATTTCTGGGAAGGGACACAACATGACTCCAGCTTTTTCTTTTTACATTTCAATGTTTTTAATGTTTCTCAGAACTATAATACTTTAAATCACCAGTGAAGTCACACGCAGGTAACACCTCATCTGCAGGACTACCTGCTAGTATTTCCAGGACCCCAAAGACAGAAGAGTACCTACGATGCTATTTGAGGTGAAAATAAGTGTTAAATATGCAAAGCATCTTTGCACTAACATTCCTTTTAATGTTTCTGGCCTCATGGTCCAGTGGTTCACGGGGTGTGGTACTAGGATTCTCATTATCAAGATTTCCTGAGAGTTTGCTGAAACTGGAGATCTCCCTGTTCTAGCCCTTGCTTGTTTGTTTAGTCCCTCAGCTGTGTCTGAATCTTTGCGACTCTCTGAGGGCAGGAGGAGAAGGGGAGGGCAGAGGATGAGATAGTTGGATGGCATCACTGACTCGGGGATGTGAGTCTGAGTAGGCTCCGGGAGTTGGATGTACAGGGAGGCCTGGCATGCAGCAGGCTACGGGGTTGCAAAGAGTCGGACACGACTGAGTGACTGAACTGAACTAAACTGAACTGAGAGCTGTGGCTGAGCCTGGAGGAGCCAGGGCTCCAGGACATAAGGCTGAGCAGCAAGCAGGGAACCTGTTCAGGGACTTGCAGGGTGAGCAGCAAAGGGAGGGTGTGTGTGAGTGTGTGTATTGGTGTGTGTCTTTGTGTGAGTATCAGTGCATGTGAGTGTGTCCAAGTGTCTATCAGTGCACGTGAATGTGTATATGAGTGTATCAGTGAGTATTTGTGAGAGTGTGAGTGATGAGTGGGTCCGTGGGTCTATGTATCAGTATGTGAGTGTGTGAGGCATTTGTGTCAGAGTATGAGTAAGCATTGTGTGTCTGTGTGAGTGTGTGTCTGCACCGATGTGCTGGAGGAACCAGGCTGCATGGATGGTGGCCAGGACTGAAATGGGGAGGCATGTCCCGAAGCCACCCCGCTGCCCGTGACCAGCGCGGGTCAGCCCTGAGGTCATGATCAAGTCTGAGAAGCAGTCGGCACTCCTGCTGTCCTCTTCTGGATTGTGTTTGGTTCAGTTAGAAATGTGCACGTCATGTCAAAAGTATTCAGCTTTGTAGTCTGCACACTTGACCTAATAGTCTTGTTGCAGACAAGTACATTTGTTTGAGAATTATACAAGGCTTTGCGGTTTAAAATCTGTTTTCGATGGTCACCTTTCAAATAATTATAGCTATGCTTTTTATTTGTTCTTTCTTAGGCAAATGCTCTGTATGGTAGTCCGTTAATATCTTTTATTGCCTGTTAATTTACTTTGTCCCATCATTATTTAACTAGCATTTTTCTCCGAGTTAACCTTACATCATTCACCTTTGTATTTTCACAGAACTGAGCAGATTAAATACAAAGGCAATAATCTCAACCCACTGCAGTTTTAAATAATTATTTTCCCGTAAATTCAGTGCCTTTTGTCTTCATTTTATTTTTCAAACATCTATCTTGCTCTATACATAGTGCGTAAATAATGAAATTTCTTTGTGGAGAAATAAAGGCGGAAAATGTTCTACAACGTTTTCTGCGTTTTCCTCTTCATGGTGGAAGTGCTTTTTCATTTACATGTCTTTTTTGGGTAGCCTGCAGCTATGCTGAGATTCTTAATTCAGATAAATAACTTTTCTCTGGCACAGAAACCTCAATAACATTTTCATTATGTACAGGATTAGTTAAATAGAGAAATCTGGCAATTTCCAAAAGAGAAAAGCTGAAAGATGTTTATGAACAAGACAAATAGAGAAGAGAGACTAAACTAACTGAGTGAATTACGAGACAAATGGGCTTATTGATTGTAGGGAAAATGATCAGCAGTCCTGCAAAGGAGAGATACAGTCATAGACGGATGGCCACTCCTGAGTGTCTTCCCATCACTTCTTTTTAGAATTCTGGGGAAAGTACAGTTATACTCCTCTGCACAAGAGGAGGTCTTTACACCAGACTCTTAAGAAATATTTACTGAATGAATGATTAAATTTAAGCTTAATTACTTTCACTAAATTTAGGCCTTAGGATAATGACATGAGTGTTAAATGATCCAAAAAGAGCTTTGAAAACAGTGAAAAATTTTATCCCACGTATACAGAAAACAGGCTGTCAGCTAAAATCATATAGCAGAATTAAAAACAGCACCAACTCAGTTTCAGGGTAATTTATTGTAAGAGGCAGGCAAGACTAGCTTTATGTGGAAATAATTTAGTCCTCATTAAATTTAGCTTTTATTGAAAATCTTAGCAAAATGTAGGTAAAATAATACTGTTTTGTCTTCAGCAAAATCAGGATTTTTTAAGTATATGTAATTTTTATCTGCTGGGCAGATTTTCCATAATTTGGTGATAAATGTTTTTTTCGTGTTATTAGTCTTCTTAGATACATCATTCTCTGGAAAGTGAAGGAAAAAAGTCTCCTGATGTAGACTGTTGCTTAAAGACTACAAAGAACTCTCTTATTGTTATTTGAAATTTATAGAGCCATTAAAATATACATTTTGATGATACTTTTCATTCTTAAAAATTAGCACCTACTTGTTACTTAACTGGCCTTGTGGATGCATTATGGACTTTTCTGTTTCTTTTACTTTTTTCTGTAGTAAGAAAACAGGGACAACCAACCTGCTCACTTCAGCAAAGACAAGAAGGTTGAGCTCACAGCAATGAGCCCCGTCTGCTGAAGTCCGATGGCCAGGATTGATCCGTTTGGAGATATGGAACTTTTCATTTTCTAAGAGATTCTTTTTTGTTTGGTTCCTTCAGACCCAATTTTGGGTTTAACATCTTTCCTCTACATCTCCGTTTCATTCTGTGTTTACTGTGATCATAGCCTTTACGAGGTGGTATAGTGGTTTAGTCATTCAGTCCTGTCTGATTCTGCAACCCCATGAACTCTAGCCCGCCAGGCTCCCCTGTCCATGGGATTTTCCAGGCAAGAATACTAGAGTGGGTTGCCATTTCCTACTCCAGGGGGAACTTCCTGGCACAGGGATCAAACCTGGGTCTCTTGTATTGCAGGCAGTCTCCTGTCTTGCAGGCAGATTCTTTACTGACTGAATCACATGGGAAGCCCCATAGCCTTTATACTACTGAGCTATTTGTCTGTCCTTCCAACCAATATATTCTGATACTGGAGTGAGGGAGACACTGATATAGTCTAGAGTGGGTGCAGCACTTGGATATGGAAACTAATAAATAAATGTGGAGGGACTGCCCTGGTAGTCCAGTGGTTGACAATCTGTCTTTCAGTGCAAGGAAAATGGATTTGATCCCTGGTCCTGAAACATTCCACATGTCATGAAGCAACCGAGCCCGTGCGCTGTAACTACTGAGCCCACACTCACTAGAGCTGGCGCTCTGAGACTCGAGAAGCCACTGCATCAGAAGTCCATGCACTATAAGCAGAGAAAGCCCACGTGCAGCGATGAAGACTCAGCACAGCCAAATGAATAAATGAGTAGCTAATTTTAAAAAGACAGCACAGCCAAAAACTAATTAATGAATGATTCAATAAATAATTTTTTTCTTCTAAAATAGAGGTTTTGTCTTACTCACATTGTCAAAAGGCCTAAAAGTAATTCCTTTCTACACAGCAAACACGAAGTACTTGGGAGCAGAAAGGAAAACATTTAAGAGGAGAGCCGTGTATTGGAATATGGAAATGTGGCCAGTGCTGTGGTTAGCTGTGGAAGACTGTGACAGATACCACACAGAGCTCTGAGACAGTTTCTCTTGGCGGAGCACAATTTATTACAGAAAGCCTGGACAGCTGCTCAGAATATGGAATGGTACTTGGTCAACAGCCCCAGTGAACCTGGGCTTGTGTTATCCTCAGAGCTCCCAGAAAGGAATGCAGCCTTGCCGGCCCTTCAGTTTCTGCCCAGTGAGCCTGCTGTTAGACTTCTGTCCTTTAAAACTCTAAGATGATGGTTTAAGCTGCTGGGTGTGGTATCCTTTTTAATGTAAGAAACTGAACAACAAAACAAAGAACAAAGGCCAATTAGTCTCTTCCTTTCTACCAGGAAAACCTCCAAGCAAGCAAACTAATTTAAGGGGATGTGATCTGTGAAAAATTAGGAGGGTATACAGATCTGGATGGAGCATGATGTGATTACATCTGTTTGAAGCTTAAGAAATAAAATAATGAGGAAAGAGTTGCTGCTCAACACTGGGGTCAGGAAGTCTCAAAACAGAGAATGCAAGAACTGCCAAGAATTAACCAAGAAAAAGCAGGGGGGTGGGGGAGGGATGCTGAAAGAGGACTGAGGCGAGGTGGAGCAATCACTGGAAAGGTGAAACTCAGCTAGAGCCTAAAGATTTAAGAAAGGACTGGGTAGCTGGGTACATGGTCTACAGGGAGGGGATGTAAAGGATGAAGAGACATCATATAAAAGGCTAATGTGACTTAAAGGGACACACTGGGTTTAGAGGATCAGCAGTGGTTTTTGTGGACAGTCTTCCAATTATATAGCCTTTCAGGGAGGGGGAAAAAAAAGGGCCAAAAAGAAGAAGTAGCCTTTAGCAAGTGGGTGGGGGAGAAGAAAAGAAAAAAAAGTAGAAAATTTCTATAAGTGATACCACGCGTATTTGTCTCTCTCTGTCTGACTTATGTCATTTGCCACAATGCCTTCAAGGTCCATGTCTTCACAACTGGCAGGACTTCCTTCTTTTTAAGGTTGAATAATATCCNTTTAGCAAGTGGGTGGGGGAGAAGAAAAGAAAAAAAAGTAGAAAATTTCTATAAGTGATACCACGCGTATTTGTCTCTCTCTGTCTGACTTATGTCATTTGCCACAATGCCTTCAAGGTCCATGTCTTCACAACTGGCAGGACTTCCTTCTTTTTAAGGTTGAATAATATCCCATCGCATATGTCCTACATTTTCTTTATTTGTTCAACTGTCGATGGACATTCAGGTGTTTCAATACCTTGGCTTGTGTGAAGAATGCTGTCATGAATAGGGGAATAAATATATCTCTTTGAGGTAATGATGTCTTTTTCTTTAGATATATAACCAGAAGTAGGAAATGACAACCCGTTCCAGTACTCTTGCCTGGATAATCCCATGGACAGAGGAGCCTGGTAGGCTAAGTCCATGGGATCACAGAGTCAGACACGCCTAAGTGACTGAGCACCAGCAGGCAGGAATATAGCCCATGCGATGGCTCTATTTTTGATTTCTAGGAACTTCCACACTGTTTTCCACAGTGTGTGCACCAAGTTGTATTTCCACCAACAGTGTACAAGGGCTCCCTTTTCTCCACATCCTGGCCAGCGGAGAATTCATTATCCCTTGCCTATTGCATATATGGTAAGTTAATTTTCTAAAAAGGCACCAAAAAGACACAAAGAAAAAGTTCTTCTTTATTGAAGTAAACTTTATAATACCGGTGAATGAGATTGAAAATCCTCTTATGCTTAGATCCAGATAAAGCTACCACCTCAAAATAGTTAAATATCCTCACATTCTGAAAACGTCCTGAAGAGATCCATGATTCTCTCATCCATTCACTCATGATCTAAAAGTAGAAACATAAGACCAAGTGGCCGCCTTTGCTTGCGGCGTCTCCCGATACCCTTGCTGGAGTAAACCACCACCACAGAGACTAAGGGCAATGATCTGAGGACAGATGTGGCAGCCTAGGAGAGAGGACCACGGAGAGTCCTCTAATTCTGAAAGGGAGGCGCCACACACCCTGTTCCTCGCCCAAGCCAAGGGAGGGTGTGCTTCTGTACATCTCCGGGTGTATGTGTGAGGGGAGCTGTGTATCCGTGGTGATAGAACCTCTCCTACATATTAGTGGCTAAAGCTGTTGTTTTCACTCCTGGGCTCGGAATCTCCTTATTGAATTTTCGGTTCTATGTACTTGTCAATTGCGTGAGGAGAAGGACTGGAAAGAGACCCAAAGCCGGCACTGGAGGCTGACGGACATTCTCAGACAATGGACGGCAAAGATAAAACTTTAGTGTGTCTCAAGTGGACCCTGCTGAGGTCCAAGAGGGCTGCCCGCTGGCTGGACAGGAGACCCAGGGACAGGAAGCTCTGCACACACCCTGGTGGTGGTTGCCGGCAGGGGTCAGCAAGGGACACTCAGCGGTGGAGTGCAGGGAGGCGGCCATCTGCTCGAAGAGCTCCCAAGACCCACCTGAACAGACCCTGCAGCTCAGAGACCATGCGTGTCCATGGCTCCTAGGCTGGCCAATCAAACAGGTGGCAGGGTTCCTGCTTCCATCCTTCTTCTCTGGACCCAACACTATAGTGAAGCCAGAAAGTGGGGGCAAGGAGGCCACAAAGAAGTTACACCCCATCTTCCTCACTGAAGCCTGAGCAGGGGAGAGGGAACTGTGATCTAAGTCAAAGTCTGGCAGGCCTGGATTTTAAGACCAAAGTGACCCAGGAAGGAGCTGGGAAGGGCAATCTGACAAGAGACAGCGGAAGCTACACTGAGAGAAAACACCAACCTCCCCAGAATTCAGACTCCTCACTCTTCTGGTTCCATGCAGGTTTCCCAGTAACATTCTGATCAAAAAGGAAATACCCTTGCTTAAAGTAATTTCCTTAATAGGGAGCAAGAAAATAAAATGGTGCTTTAAACTATGAAGAGTTTAAAGAGATTTTATATAAGAATAGAGAGGCTAAACAGACAAAATTGGTCAGGAAATATCTCTGACATTAAGATTGGGATTTATTAAAAGATCCACTTCAGTCAGTACAAAACACATGACTGTTTCAGGGGGAAAAGGATAGCAGAACTCCCCAATTCTCTTTGGAAACGTTGTTCAGCCGCCAGGTCCTCTCCGACTCTTTGTGACCTCATGAACTGTTACATGCCAGTCTCCCCTGTTCTCCACTATCTCCCGGAGTTTGCTCAAATTCACTTTCATTGAGTTGGTGATGCTATCTAACCATCTCATCCTCTGCCACCCTCTTCTCCTTTTGCCTTCAATCTTTCCCAGCATCAGGGTCCAAGGGATTCTCAAGGGTCTTCTATACATTTCCAGAATGTCTTAGTTAAACATTTTCCAAACAGCGGTGCTCCACAATGTGTCTGCACTGTCATAATCAACCTGGGGATAACACAGGGACCATCTGGTTGTTATCTCTCACTGGCGCCTGTTTTCACATCCCAGGTGGATTTTACATTGAAGAGACTTCCTATGCTCATCTGACTTGAGAATTTTAAATTCTCTTGCAGAATCTTAAAACTAGGGAAGGCATGGCCCCAGAGCATAGCAGGACTTGGAGGATGGGGTAAATGCAAAATTGCTTCTGAGTACAGTGTGGTTTACGGTTTTCCCCGCGGCCAAAGGGATTGGCTGAATCCATTCCACTTTTTAACTGAGTCCCTAAGGGCGACATTGCCCAGCGTATCTGCAGGTACAAGTTGGCTTTCACTTTCTTGTCTTTGTTAATAACTGCACTATCTTTTAAGTGACTTGAGAACTGAAACACTGTTCCAAGGAGATAGCATGAAATAATTTCCAAGCGGCTTAGGAATGTTTCCAAAAAACATCCTTTCATTTTCTTCATTAGCTTTGAACTAAGATGAAAAATGTCACCTTGAAGGCTGGATCCACCCTACTGCTTAAATGCATTTGTCCCCAGTAAGTATGTCTATGAAAGCAACTATTTTAACTTGGCTGAAGGTCAGTTTTGTAGCAATATGTTTAGTATGGCGGTTTGATTATTGTAGAGTTGGCGAGAGAACAATGCTACATTGACATGGCACAAGAGATTAATTTTCAAATCATTATCACTTTGCTTATTTATGGATCACAGTTGATTTTTTTCCCTAAAGTACAGATTTTCCACCTGATGATAAAAAGGATCAAGTCAACTGATGCACACTCATGCAAAATTTGGTTTGGTTAGAATGAATCGACGTGACACTGTGTACAGATATTTTCTATTCAAAAGAAATCATCTCTCAACAAAGACTGGAAGACAAAGAAGACAAATAAACAATAAGGAGAGAGCTTAAAATTTGGAGAATATAGTTAAGTTAGAAGAAAAACATTTTCAAGGAAAGACTCTCTTTACAGGAAATGGCGGTAAAGAAAGCAGTAAGTTGTATCAGGATCAAGCATTTAAAAAGTACCTAAAAGTACATGCTGATTAAAACGTGAGTCTCAAGCCAGAGTGTGGGAGAAAGGAGAGAAGAAAACAGATTTGCTCCTGGAATTCTGAATCAGCACGCTTTGGGGGGATTCAATCCTGGGTTTATTTAGAAGAACTAGCTTGAGAAACCTATATGCAGGTCAGGAAGCAACAGTTAGAACTGGACAAGGAACAACAGACTGGTTCCAAACAGAAAAAGGAGTACGTCAAGGCTGTATATTGTCACCCTGCTTATTTAACTTCCACGCAGAGTACAACATGAGAAACGCTGTGCTAAAAGAAGCACAANGTTTTTGTGCTAAGTCCAGAAGTCAGCTTCTCAGAGTGGTCACAAGGTAAGTGTAATTATGATTCAGACAAACAAGTAAGAAAACGTCTGTAATGTGCATTTACAGCCTGGGGTGATTGATGACAATCTATCATGTATTTTAAATACTCTTTCTAGTTTTCCTTCAAACTGTATCTGTGTTTTTATTCAGTTTTGAAAGTTAACCCAGTAAATTAAGATTATAATTTAATAAACAATTATTTTAGGCAAGAAAACCAAAATTAACTAGATGATTACTAATTATATTACATTTTGATATTTTCTGATAAAAATGAACTAAATTTTACAGCCATTATCTCAATGACTGCACAGAGAGAATTTTGACTTATTATTCTAGAGTGTAATGGGAAAGGGCTCCACTTTTTGCTCTTTTATCTTTTGATCCCCTCAACCAACCTGGACATCTAGCACCATGAATCTGTTCTCTCCCTCTACAAGCCTGCTTTGGTTTCTTGTGTGTTTTGTTTTTAGATTTTACCTAGAAGAGATTATAAGGTGTTTGTCTTTTTCTGCCTGACTTATTTCACCCAGCACAATGTCCTTGAGATCCATTCCTGCTATTGCAAATGGCAGCATTTTATTATTTTTTATGGCTGAACAGTATTCACACACACATATATACACACATACATATACACACACATATATACATATGTATACATATATATATATAGAGAGAGAGAGAGCTGTCTAGTCTTCCCAAAATCATCTATTGAAGAGACTATTCTTTCCTAATTAGAGAGGGGCTCTTCCTGAAATTTTAGTTCTGATGATTGTATCATTTGAGAGAGAAACATGAAATTATTTTAGTGATTGCTTTAGGATCAAACTCCCCATGAATGCCAGCCTCCTGCATTGGTTTGCTCCATCCTAAAACAGACAATGAGAGAGAGAGGATGTCAGCCTCTTTGAGATTTGTATTTTGGAATCAAAACTTACAAGTGGGTGTTAATCTTTCACTCATTAATTTTTATTCAGATAGACAGAGACACTGCATCCTACTCCTCTTACCCTACAAAGTAACACATTTACCTCTTGATTCAAGTTCACGTCCCCAGATATGAACAACTGGTGTCCCTTCCAGGCTGTCATGTACAGTGTCTGTCTCAGAAGAACAGAAAAGATCCAGAAGAGATTTAAAAGTGGCCTTCAGGGCTGCCCCGGCGACTCAGATAGAAAAGAATCCGCCTGCAGTGCCGGAGACTGGGGTTCGATTCCTGAGTCTGGAAGATCCCCTGGAGAAGACAATGCAACCCACTCCAGCACTCTTGCCTGGAGGATCTCATGGACAGAGGAGCCTGGCGGGCAGAGTTGGACCCGGCTGAACGAACATCAGTTTCGGGAGGGAAGTCTGTTGGGGCCTTTCCTGTCAGCCAGCGGCTTGCACATCTATTTCTCACACGCGGAACAGCCGCTTCCAAGAGGACCTGGGGATGTGCTGAGGGTGAAGAGACTCCACAGCAGAGGGACCTCCCTCCACTCCTCACATGTCAGGGACACACCCTGAGCCTCCGCATCAGCTGACTCAGTTCTACCCTTCACTGCTTATAACGCAACACGGGACTTCTGACTGTTCATCCAACAATGCTTAAAACCTGGTACTTACTCAATGTCCAGAAAGATAGTCTCTTAGCAAGTAATCGCAGGTCCACCCAGATTAAGGTCCCTTTAGCCATTTCCAAGACACGCCCAGACACACCAGGGCTGTAAAGCTCTAGGCAGTGCGTCTTACCACTGTCTGAGGCTCTTACTACGGTCACTGAGTTTAACAGTTGGCCTGCTCCTGTCTACAGTGCCCTTGACTTTATCTCAGGTGGCTTAACTGACAAAATTCTGCTGGTAAATGTGAGCACTGAGCATAGTTTCTCAGGGAACTGACTCTTAAATAAAAACACACAGGAATGCATTGTGCAGAAACACGTACCATTATGTGATTATTTTCTTTTGCAAAATAACAGCATGTATAGCCTTCTTTCTCATGTGTTCCTGGTCAGTTCAGCGCCTTCTTATGGGCCCTATTTTTTAATACTTTACCCTGCCTCCTTTTTTAAACAATCACCTCTTATAATAGCAAAGCCTGGATGTTTCTATTTTCTTCTGAAAAGTCAGAAGCAGAGAAAGTGGAGGTGGACCCATGGGGTTAGGAGCTGGACTGGTGGGAGCCCAGGCTGCCAGGAGCCCCCTTTCCGTGTGGATTTGGGGGCAGCAGAACCAGATGCGGTGATTGCATGTGTACAGAGTTCTACCATTCGACTGCAGAGTACGAAGGAAGTTTTCAAACTCTGTATATTTGCTTTTAATATGTTTTCAAATGTTCAGAGTAGGAAAAAGTATCCCCTTAAGGGAACTAGAGGGCATTGGAAAGACTGAAGCTGAAGCTGAAACTCCAATACTTTGGCCACCTGATGTGAAAAGCTGACTCATTGGAAAATACCCTGATGCTGGGAAAGATTGAAGGCAGGAGGAGAAGGGGACGACAGAGGATGAGATGGTTGGTTGGATGGCATCACTGACTCAATGGACATGAGTTTGAGCAAGCTCTTGGAGATGGTAAGCCTGGCATGCTACAACCCATAGGATTGCAAACAGTTGGACACAACTTAGTGACTGAACAACAAGGTACAATTCTTCTTTCCTCATTCCTTTTATTTCTATCACCTGGGACCTAACTTTTGTGTGTGTTTCTCTTGTAAGAAGCATATAACCAGATTTTTTAAACCAATGTGATATCTCTTTAAAAAAAAAAGAGGTAGATATTTACATTTATTTGGATTTTTATCAACCATTTCAAGTTTTCCACTTGTAACTACCCCCTCCCCACCCACCTTTCCTTGTTCTCTTCTCTACCAAAGGTTCTCAGACCTTGCTGAGCCTTCGAGTCACCCGGAGAGCTTGTTCAGTAGATTCTTGGACCCTCACTCACAGAGGTCCTGATTCAGCAGTTCTGAAGTGGGGCCTGAGAACCTGCACTTCTTACAAGTTCCCTGTTATGATGCTGGTGTTGAGACCACACCATTTGATTTTCTTTATTTTCCACCCTTCTCGTGTAGAAGAAAAAAGTGATCTCAAAACACTTCAATAATTTCCTCTCCTCTTTGAACTATATTATTTTCCTATAACATTTGTAACTTATCTGAAGTCTCTTATCTTTAAAGTCCTAAAATAGTGATTATTTTTAGCATTTTATATCGAAGTTACTCCAAATTTGCTGCTAAGTCACTTCAGTCGTGTCCGACTCTGTGTGACCCCATAGACGGCAGCCCACCAGGCTCTCCCGTCCCTGGGATTCTCCAGGCAAGAACACTGGAATGGGTTTGCCATTTCCTTCTCCAATGCATGAAAGTGAAAAGTGAAAGTGAAGATGGGAGGTCGTATCCGACCCTCAGCGACCCCATGGACTGCAGCCTTCCAGGCTCCTCCATCCATGGGATTTTCCAGACAAGAGTACTGGAGTGGGGTGCCATTGCCTTCTCCATACTCCAAGTTTAGCAATTGTTTATTTATTATTCTTAGTCAACATTTGTTGGACTTGTATTAATACTATTAACATGTGAAAGTGCTTTGCAAGTATTGACTTGTTTCCCTCTCATAAGAAACTCGTGATACAATTGCTATGATCACTTTCATGTTTATTTTATGTGTAGAAACTGAAGCACAGAGAGGTGAATGAGTTTTCTCTTAGCCACACAGCATGGCTGGCTCTGGCACCTACGTCCTTTACCACCCTCATCACTGAGACGTGCAACCTTCTGTTTTTACTTTCCTTCTTCCTAAAGAATACATTTTTAGTACTTTCTGTGAAGTGTCGGGTTAATACATTTCCTCAGTTTTCATGTTTCTGAAAATGCCTCTGTACCCTCACTCTTGAATGACATTTTGACAGTTATTTTTCTCCAGCATTTAAAAAATATTTTTCTAGTGTCTTGCTGCTGACACTGAGGTCATCTATTCATCTGCCACTTCTTGCTAAAGGTAGTATGATTTTTTTGGGGGTGTTGCTATTAAGATATTTTTTGCTTTATATTTAATCTTGCATAAGTTGGTTTGATGTTAACGCTTGAAGACACGTATCTTTCTTCAGCTCTGAGATTTTTTTTTCAGCTATTTTGAGTTTTGGCTCTCTCCTATTCACTCTATTTCTTTCCTGGAAAACTTGTCAGATGTATGTTAAGTATATTTTGGATATTGCTTTCTCTTTTAAAGAAAGTTATATCCCATAACCTAATATTTCTGTCTCTTCATATTTTGTGCTGCATTCTTGATTTCCTCAGATTCATCTTCTAATTAACTTGTAATCTCTTCAGTCTTTTTTTTTTCAGTCCTTTCAATTTCAGTAACTTAAAAAATATCTAGAAATTCTAGTGGTTTATTTTGTCTACATCCTGTTTTTATATTTCTATGTTCTTCTGATGTGATGTGTATTTGTTTATCATACTTATTTATTTTAAATGTAAGTATAATATTTAAGATTCTTTTTAAACTTTTCCTATTATTTCTAGCTCTTAGGGTGCTAATATACCTTTTTTCAATAGCTGACTTTTTTTCATTGTGACTTTTTCATATGGTTTGTACTGTTTTATTGTAATTTCATCTTCAGAAAGTTTTTCTCTCTTCTGGAAATCTTATAAGCCTGCTATTCTTAAAGTGTCTGAACAAAAATCACTGTTTCAGTTTTGCCTCCTTCAAAATCCTATAGCAGTAAGCACCTCTGGATAAATTCTGAGTCTAATCCCAGCTTGGGATTCTTTCCTTATGCAAGTAGCTTATATTAATACATTATATTCATCTGTGGGGTGAGCTCTTATTTCTGTGATTCATTTCCAGCTCACCTCTGAGATGAATGCCAGCCCTTCTCACTGCCTTCTCAGTCCTTTGTTGATCAACAAAGGAATCTCTGTCCTACTTCACAGAGGAAATAGAAGCTGTCATTACGGAAGACTTCCCATTACAAGATGTAAAAATGTCTGTGCCTGTCTTTTCTATGAAGCCCCCTGCTAACAACAGAGGTGCCAAGAACATTAGAGGTAAAAGGACAATGAAGGGGTTGGAAGGACCAACAGAGCCCATCAATATCCTGCAGATGGTAAAAAAAACTGACCGAGAGGCAGAATTAGGAGCTGCAAAAGTAATTAGACTCTCTATCAATCAGTGGAATGAGAAAAACAACAGAAGACATTGTCAAATAATATTTTAAAGACTTCCGGTGATGAAAGGCAGGAATCAAGCTCCCTTTTTGAGTACCAAAAATAAAGAGATGACTCAGAGATCTTTCAGTGAGAGAAAAAAGTATGCCAAAGGCAACAATCACCTATCAAAACTGGCTATTTCAGCTGCGGCATCACAACCAAGAATGCAGTGGAAAGATGTCTTCAGAAGTATAAGATAAATTTTTATCAATCTATTATCCAATGCCTAGATAAATTATAGATTAAACATTAAAGGAAAATCAGCAGCTTTTCCTCACATATATCCTCAACCAAGTTCCAAATATTCATATATCTTTTTTGGACTATTCCTTCTGGCCCTCTCTGACACTGGTCTGTGTGTTTACTCCATCACTCCCAAAATAACTGTGGCTTCTTAATATGTTTTGCTATCGAGTGGGACGAGTCTCTTCTTCTCCCCTGTCTTTATCCAAATTTTTCTGATTTTTTAGTATTTTCCTTTTTTAATTTTGGTAAGAACACTCACCGTGTTCTTATTAAGAGGTCTGTCCTCTTAATGTTTCAAGTGTACAACACAGTATCCTGAGCTGTAGTGACACGGTTGTACAGAGAATCTGTACAAGTTATTACCTTACTTAACTGAAACTTTATACTCCTTGGATAGCAAGGGTTCTCCCCTTCACTGGATATGGTCATTTTCGATCCATTTATACCAAAATATCACTGAAAATTTGAGAAGCCAAGACTCAAACTTGTGAAAGTCTTTTCACTTTTCTAGTATTCCATATTAAATGCAGAGCAAGCAACTGCCAGACATTTTCTGCACGGCTCCTTTCTGTTTAGAGCTGGCGTGGCTCAGCCGGGACGGGGAAGAGATGACTGGCCTGCTGTCCACTCCCAGAAAAGATGCTCTGCCCACAGAACCTGGAGTCCATGGTCGGGGCAGGCGGCATCCTGACCCTCTGCCACCTCTCTTCCTCTCACGTGTGAGTATACAGGGGTCCACGACACACCCAGAAGCAGTGCTCCCTACATTTTATTCACAGATACACAAAATCAACAGTACTTTCTTTTTTTTTTTTTAACAAGAAGGGAACTTTATAAGGAATTTTCAGAAATTCTTGCCTTACACGTGCCTGTCTCGTTGTCTTATTTACCGAAGAATGGAAGACAGGGGATGCAGAGTGTTAATCCTAGGTACCTTTTCTCGGAAAGGAAAGCCATTCCTCGGTGGTTTTTGGGCATCTAAGCTTCATGCAGGGGACTCTTAACGGGTGTCTCTTGAAAGATCTATGTTAGAATCAGTGCTCATGTTTTATTTTTTTAATTGTGATTATCAGGGTTCCAGTGTACAAACAGATGAATATAGGAAGACTTAACATAATTTACATTCTATAGCGTTCAGTTCAGTCACTCAGTCGTGTCCGACTCTTTTCTGCCCCATGAATTGCAGCACGCCAGGCCTCCCTGTCCATCACCAACTCCCAGAGTTCACTCAGACTCACACCCCTCGAGTCAGTGATGCCATCCAGCCATCTCATCCTCTGTCATCCCCTTCTCCACCTGCCCCCAATCCCTCCCAGCATCAGAGTCTTTTCCAATGAGTCAATTCTTTGCATGAGGTGGCCAAAGTAGTGGAGTTTCAGCTTTAGCCTCATTCCTTCCAAAGAAATCCCAGGGCTGATTTCCTTCAGAACGGACTGGTTGGATCTCCTTGTGGTCCAAGGGACTCTCAAGAGTCTTCTCCAACAGCACAGTTCAAAAGCATCAATTCTTCACCTCTCAGCCTTCTTCACAGTCCAACTCTCACATCCATACATGACCACAGGAAAAACCATAGCCTTGACTAGACGGACCTTAGTCGGCAAAGTAATGTCTCTGCTTTTGAATATGCTATCTAGGTTGGTCATAACTTTTCTTCCAAGGAGTAAGCATCTTTTAATTTCATGGCTGCAGTCTATAGAGATTTACATATTTTTATTCAGGTCTTGTATGATTCTCAAATTGTTTACTTTGAGGAATATGATGAGAGTGTCATTTCAAATCAGTAAATTTGTTTTTATTACATTTTATAAATATGTATTGCTTCTTTGTAAAGTCTTTAATGTCCATGTATTGATTTTTTTATCAAGCCACTTTACTAAAATCATTAATTTAAATACATTTTTTATTGATTTTATTTTGTACTTTACAATTACACAGTCAGAATTTTCTGTGACTCAACTATTTAGAAAAGACAGTCATGCAGAAGAATTTCCTCATGGCAACATAAATTAATTGCCAAGCTCTTAAAGTATCTATTGGGGTTGACAAGTTTCTCCATCTTAAAAGAAGTGGACAAACTCCTGCCAGTGAAAGGGATGCAACCACAGGACATGTCCCAGACAAACGACCCCTCTTCTTATCATTACTGTGGATTTGTGAAAATTCAGGCCATCCAAGGAAGAGCATCAGTTTTTAGAGCTCTGACCAGGGACTTAGTTTACACTGTCACAAAGTATTTCTGTGACAGCTTTGTTGTGACTATTTTTAAAACAAATATAAATTTACTATTTCTCTTTTCTACATGTAGACAAGCCTTTTAAATATAATAAGTGACAAGTATTGAAAAAGTGCTAACCTCCCTCTCATGCCTGAGGTTTGCCTATATTCCTAGAGAGAGATGCAATCACAGACCCTCAAATGGGAAGTTGTATGGATAATGAGAAAAGTTAGGGGCACTCTGGTGCCAGGAAATGATTAGGCTATGCCATCTGGATAACACTATGCTCCAGTAATATCATATCCAGTGGGACTGTGTGCTTAACAGCACAAACTTTGTCTCTCTCTTAGTAAATTCAGCTCATGTTCTCTCTCAATTTATAGGTTTTAAAAAATACTGTACATCTGAAATTGGCCATGGATTTGACCTTCTGCATAGAAACCAAGAAAGAAGAAAGAATATACTACTGTTTCCAATTGCTGATGGGAATAGGAGGCTGTTCTGATTACTTTCCACGGCGCAGGTCTAGGTACAAGCAGATGTGTATTGGCACTTAGTCAAGGAAAACGTGCCTGCTCCAGACTGCGGAATCCCAGGCACCGAGGTGCTCCCTACCAGTTACTATGGGGTATTTAGTGCACTCATTCCCACACGCTCACACTGCCTAATTCTCAGTCCTGATTCTGAAGATACAGAGCATCACAGCAGCGTGAGATGCTCCCTTTGTCTCTTCCTTTCAATCTACAGTTAGTGAGACCTCCATAAAGTAACAAAGGTGCCTCTGTCCAACATGCCAGGATGCTGGAAAACTTCACCCACCCGCACATCTGAAGGTGGGTCAACGGGAACACACAGAGGAGGCGGAGCCGTGGGAACAGTGGACGAGGTGCCTCTAGTGCTGGCCCCCCAGCAGCGGCAGCTGATCCCACAGCCCCAGAGAGTCTGGAGCAGCAAGGGAGGCAGTGCCCCCAACCCAGTGCACAAACAGATGAATATAGGAAGACTAAACATAATTTACATTCTATAGTGTTCAGTTCAGTCGCTCAGTTGTGTCCGACTCTTTGTGACCCTTCTGGCTGCGGCAGCACGCGGCCATGGGGAGATGGTAGTGGTAGCCCTGGTGCCTATGACCCCTTCCTATGGCTTCAGAGGCTCTAGCAACCCTGCCCCCAGTTCCTCCATGGACAGCTCCTGTGGACCTGATAACCTCAGCACAGTGGCCACACGCATGACCTAGCACCCTCTCGCCCCCTTCTTCCCCTGTAGCGGCAGAGCTTGTGACACCGGAGACCCGAAACATAGTGTAGGTGCTTGCCATCCCTGTGCCCCAGGTGACAACCCTGGGGACACCTGTGGCATCAAGGTACCAACTACCCAGAGGCACAAGCAGTGACAAGATGCTCCAAGCAACCAGAGGCAGCCCAGGCAAAGGACACCAAAAACTTGCCCCTAGCCCCGCATACTGGAAAAAAGAGAAAGGACCCTAACTACTAACCTGCTGAATCATGTGTGTACACACGCTCAGTCACTCAGTTGTGTCTGAATCTTTGCAACCCCGGGGACCAGGCTCCTCTGTCCATGGAATCCTCTTATAATCAGGTTATAAAAGCTTCCGTTAAAGAAGAATGGCGTTTGCTATTTCAAAGAGGAACAGCAAGAAGAACAACTTATCAGGACTTTTTAGAACTTCGGTAACATGGCATCACAAAAAGAAAATGATGATTCTTCAGAAACCAAAATAAAAGTAATGGAATACTGCGATCTGATAGAGAATTCAAAGTCCCGACCCTGAAGAAACAATGAGCTACAAGAAAACTCAGAAAGGTAGTTCCATGAGCTCAGGAATAAAACTGATGAACAGAAGAAATTCTTTACTAAAGATACAGAGACTTTAAAAAAAGAACCAAAGAAATTCTGGAACTAAATAACTCAATGAGATGAAGAATGCGTTAGAAAGCATTGGAAGTAGAGAAGACCATATGGAAGAGAGAATTCATGAGCTTGAAGATAGAAATCTAGAAATAATACTGAGAGAAGAAGAGAGAGAATTAAGAGGTAACAAAATGAAAAAAAATTACAACTCTATCCAACTCTATTAAGAAGAGCAACATTAAGATAACGGGTATCCAGGAGAAGAGAAGAGAGCTGTGTGTTTATCTAAAGAAATAATAGCAGAAAACTTCCCAAACCTGGGGAAGAAACTGGATATACGAGTCCACTGAGCTAAAAGAACACTCTCAGAAGTCCATGACAAAGAATTTTAAAGGTAACCAGGGGAAAAAAGGATGGTAGATGCAAAGAAATCGCCCTAGAGATTTCTCAGTAGAAGCCCTCCAGGCCAGGGGGAAGTGGAATGACACACTCAAATATCAAAAGATAAAAACTGTCATCTAAGAATACTCTATCAACATGATCTAGATACAGGCTTTTGCAAACAAACAAAAATTGACAGAGATCATTAACACCCGACCTGCCTTAGAAGAAACGTTGAAAGGAGCTCTTCTATTTGAAACAAAAGGCAAAAGTACACGAAGCTCTGAGTAATATGAAAATGGACAGAATCAGAAAACTGCAACACTATCCCAGATTTAGTTGCTAAATACTTAACTATAGCATAACTGTTAAAGTAACTATAGCTACCTAGTAAAAATAACTATAGCCACCTAGTAAAAATAACTATAGCTACCTAGTAAAAATAACTAGGCAAGAATACTGGAGTGGGTTGCCATTTCCTTCTCCAGGTAATCTTTCCAAGCCAAGGATCGAATCTGTGTTTCCAGCTTTTGGCAGGCAGATTCTTAACCAGTGAACCACCAGAGAGGCCCTATAGCTACTTCAACTTGGTAACAAATTTACGACATAAAAAGAGGAAAGAATGCTTCTTAACTCCTTTTAAGAGGCCAACACTATCTGATACCAAGACCAGACAAGGACAATACACACAAAAAGAAAACTACAGGTCAATATCTATGATGAACAAAGATGCAAAAATCCTGAACGAAATAGTGGCAAAGTAAACGAAATAATTACAAGGATCACACATCACGATCAAATGGGTTTCACTCCAGGGATGCAAGGATGGTTCAACATCCACAAATCAGTGTGACAACACATTAACAAAAGGAAAGATAAAATGCATATGGTCATCTCAGCAGATGCCGAAGAAAAGATTCTGATCAAGTTCCGCATCCCTTTATGATAATAAATTCTCAATAAAATGGGCATAGAAGGAATGTACTCCAACAGAATAAAGGCCAAATATGATAAACCCATAGCTAGCATCATACTCAGTGTTAGATAGTGAATTTATCCTTTCAATCCTTTATTTTCCCGACAGAAAAGATAAAGAAAACGTGCTTTGGTTTTGTTTGCTTGTTTTGAGGAGCAAATACATTGTAACCCTGGTTTGCACTTCACTTACAAATATTCTGAAATTCAGCACAATATAATTTTCAATTTAGTTTTTTAATAGTTACCTCAGCTATTATAGTACAAAACTGTAGGAAACTAAAATCCTTATGAAGATGTGAATGTGATCATAGTTTCCCTTTCTAGGTGTATGGAGACAAAGGTAAAACAAAAATTTCTCTTGCTTTTCAACAAGAGGAAAAAAAGGAGGTCCCAAGCTTCGTGATGATTCTCAACTTAAGTATCATAGCCTCTAAGTCACTATACACTGGTTCTAAAACAAAGCCGCACATGCACAAACGAATTAAGATGAATTCATCCTCACTCTGCCTGGGTGGTTCAAACCACTGCCTTTACAAGTAGGGTCCAGTTTGCACTGTCCCTATCTGCAGTCAGAGGAGGGACTTTCTGTGGCCCGTTCATCCCATTTTCTACCACACTGTTTCTACTGCCCGCATGCTATTACCCTGAAGGCACGGAGCTGGTTTCCAACATTCTGTTTTCAGACATGTCTTTTAAACATGTAGGACACAGGCTTTGATGTCACTGAAGTCTCCCTAGTGCATCTGAATCCTCTTTTCCATACCTTCACCTAAAAATTTATAGGAACACCGGAAGTACTTGGGCTAAGTGGGGAGCAGTGTGTTGAAGAAACAAGATCATACTATGTCTCTCTCTCACACACATAAACACATACACACACACCTTTCTCTAAAGTCTTAGGTGTCTTACTCCCTGTGGTGATATTCATCTAGCTTCGAATCTCATTTCTCTGTTTGTATATTCATATAACAATATCATTAACTATGAAGGAACTAAGATTTAGCTTCTTTATTTAGATGCTATATATAAAAAACAGAGACATTACTTTGCCAACAAAGGTCTGTCTAGTCAAGGCTATGGTTTTTCCAGTGGTCATGTATAGATGTGAGAGTTGGACCATTAGGAAAACTGAGTGCTGAAGAATTGATGCTTTTGAACTGTGGTGTTAGAGAAGACTCTTTGAGAGTCCCCTGGACTGCAAGGAGATCCAACCAGTCCATCCTAAAGGAAATCGGTCCTGAATATTCACTGGAAGGACTGATGCTGAAGCTGAAACTGCAATACTTTGGCCACCTGATGCAAAGAATTGACTCACTGGAAAAGACTGAAGAGACTGAATCTTTCCCTGATGCTGGGAAATATTGAAGGCAGGAGGAAAAGGGGACAACAGAGGATGAGATGGTTGAATGGCATCACTGACTCAATGGTCATGAGTTTGAGTAAGCTCCGGGAGTTGGTGATGGATGGGGAAGCCTGGCATCCTGCAGTCCATGGGGTCACAAAGATTCGGACATGACTGAGTGACTGAACTGAACTGATAGCAATTCCACCTGTTACCCTTTCATGGATCCTGGCTAATGACAAGAAACTCCTGGGTCAGAGAAAAAGGACTTTACTACTGAAGACACAGCAGTCAGCATCAGTATCAGGAGGTTTTGCGTAGCTAAAACACTCTTAACAAAGAATAATAAAGTCGACAGATTCACTCTACTCAACATTAAGGCTTACGATGTAACTATAGCAATCAATGGTACAGTCTTGGCAAGAGGTAGATCATGGCTCACAGACTTACTAGTAAAAAGCAAAACTATAAAACTAAATAAAAAGTAGAAAAAAATCTTGAACAAAGACTAGACAAAGAATTCTTATGTTTGACGTCAAAAGCATGACTCATAAAAAGTGGATACACTGGGCCTCATCAAAGTGAATACACTGGGCCTCATCAAAGTGAAAAGCTTTTTTCTCTTTAAAAGTTCATGTAAAGAAGATGAAAATAAAACCTATCCACTGGGAGAAAAAGTTTATAAACCACTTATCTAACAAAGCACTAATATCTAAACAGTATAAAGAACTTTCAAACCTTAACAGTAAAAATAGTTTAAAAATCTAGTTCGAAAATGGGCCAAAGATGCAAACAGCTATATGAATGAAGAGAATGCATGAATGACAGGTAAGAACATGACGATGCGTTCAGCATCCCTTACAATTAAGGAAACATAAACTATGAACACAATGATGTATCATTACACACCTATTGAAAAGGCTGAAAGAAATAATTGTGACAACAACAGACGCTGGGGGGGGGGGCATGTGAAATGGGACAGGCATTATAAAAAACATGCGTCTACTATTTTAACCATCAGTGGATCTCTTGAGCATTTATCCTAGGTAAATGAAAACTTATGCCCACACAAAAACTTATACATGAGTACCTATATCAGCTTTATTGTCAAGGCTCCCAGCTGGAAACAACCCACAGGTCCTTCAGCAGGTGAATGGTTAAACATATTTTAATATAATCACATAATGAAACACCCAGGAGCAAACGACTGTCACATGCAGGGAGGTATCATTCTACCTGTTACATGAATATAACAAGATATTTTCAAAGGGACTCTGTTGAGTGACAAGACAGTCTCTAAAAGTTACATACTGTACGATTCCATTTAGGTAGCACTTTGAAAGTGAAAATTTAGAAATGGAGGTCAATTACTGTGGGTTACAGACACGGGTGGGGTGGGGTAAGATAAGAGATGGGTGTGGTTATAAAGGAGTAACAGGAGAAATCCTTGTGATGTTGGAGCGGGTCGATATCTTGATTGTGGTGGTGGATACACAAACCTACGCAGGTGATAAGTGTATAAAACTACACACACACACACAGGAGAAAAATCTGAATAGACTGGTGGATATAACAATGTCAGTATCCTGGTTGTGATATCACACTACAGTTTTACAAAATGCTCTCATATTAATTTCAATTGCACATGAATGTGCAATAACGTTAATAAAAATTTCAATTACAATAATATAAATGGTTTATAACAGTGAATATAAAAGGAATCCATGAGACCATAATGCTACTAAGATCAGAAAGCAATCAAATAAAAATACATAAATAATAAGGAAAAATTCTTCTTTTTATACTAAGGCCACCTAAAGATAGAAGTCACAGTAAAATCTCTGTTTTGAGGTTATCAGTGTGACATTTGATTCAGACAATGATCACCGGTGGATATGTAATCCACTGGGCTCATGTTTGTGAGGAAAACATATGAATTACAAAGGGAAAGAGTTACTCTTACAGAAGGGAAATTTGGCAAAGTCTACCATCTCCAAGGGACAACAGCTGTAAACTCCCTTAAGGGGACAAACTGACACTGTGCACCTTCTAATGACAGGCCGCGAGAAGGAAGTCAAATCACTCACACAGTTATTCTTGAAAAATGTTTAACCTGAGGGAAAAATACAACAAATCCAGGCTGAGGGGTATTGTAAAAGACAAGTTCCTGTTCTCTTCCATCATCTCAGTATCTTGGAAGACAAAAAGGAAAAATGAAAAAAGGCAGGGAGCTTAAATAAAGGAGATTAAAGATGACAACCAATGCAATGAGTCAGTTTTGGGAGAACAGAATAAGAAACAGGGACTCTATTATTTTATCAGTATTAAATGTCTTGTATATGATAATGCATTGTTGTTTAGTCGCTAAGTCGGGTCTGGCTCTTTTGCGACCCCATGGACTGCAGCCCACCAGGCTCTTCTGTCCATGGGATTCTCCAGGCAAGAATACTGGTGAGGGTTGCCATTTCCTTCTGCAGGGGATCTTCCCAACCCAGGGACAGAACCTTCATTTCCTGCATTGGCAGGCGGATTCTTCACAGCTGAGCAACCTGGGAAGCCCTTGATAATGCATTGTACTCACATAACTTTTTTTTAATATTGAAATATACAGAGTAGGTATGATGATATCTACAACCCACTTTCAAAAATTCACTTGAAAAGTTCAGGAGAGGTATACAGAGACAGGGAGAGGGAAAAGAAGTCAATTAATATTGTAAACCAACAGCCACTGGGCTCAAATGTAAATTCTATTCCTCCCATTTTCCTCAAGTTTGCAATTTTTCAAAACACAAAAATCCAGGGGCTATTAAATTCCCCAAATAAAATTTTTAAATATATTGGCATTCTTGCTCTCAAGAGAGTAAGGGAGGGTGGCTGGGAAGGAAGAGAATAGAACACAGAATTTCACATCTCCGACGATTATTCTGCAGAACACTTCCTATGTTTTCCATGCTATTGCTGTGGCTGTTTGGAGATTGAGGATCCTATGTCATTAAACACTGATATTTAAGGAGCTAGTTGAAAATTCAACTCAAAAAACCATATTTTAAAATAATAGTCATAAACATGTACCCTAATGTTCACAGTAGCATTATTTACAACTGTCAAGATATGGAAGCAACCTAAGTGTCCATCAACAGACAATGAATACATACATCTCATCTTCAGTCAGTCAGTCAGTCAGTTCAGTTACTCAGTCGTGTCTGACTCTTTGTGACCCCATGGACTGCAGCATGCCAGCCTTCCCTGTCCATCACCAACTCCTGGAGCTTGCTCAAACTCATGTCCATCGAGTCGGTGATGCCATCCAACCATCTCATCCTCTGTCATCCCTTTCTCCTTCTGCCTTCAGTCTTTCCCAGCATTAGGATCTTTTCTAATGAGTTAGCTCTTCGCATCTGGTGGCCAAAGTATTGGAGCTTCAGCTTCAACATCAGTCCTTTCAATGAATATTCAGGGTTGATTTCCTTTAATATTGACTGGTTTGGTCTCCTTGCAGTCCCAGGGACTCTCAAGAGTCTTCTCCAACACCACAGTTCAAAAGCATCAGTTCTTCAGTGCTCAGCTTTCTTTATGGTCCACATCTTACACACACACATATACAATGGGATACTACTGAGCCATAAAAATAATAAAATTTTCTCATTTGCAGCAACATGGATGGCATTGGAAGGTATTATACTAACTGAAATAAGTGAGATAGAGAAAGACAAGTACTGTATGATATCACTTATAAAGTGAAGTCTGAAATAAAACAGACTAGTGAATATGACAAAAAATAAAATAATAGTCATTTTGGGGTAGTGTTCTTATTGCAGAGATTCTAATGTAACAGATTTACCATGGGCAGCTGAAATCTAGCGCACAAGACAAATCATGATGATACAAATACACAATAATAACAAGTTTGAATTACTTTCACGGTTTATCATCTGTTTCTTTAAGCAGTTTCTAAGCCTCGTTCCAAACTTAATGAATTAAAAACTCTGTGGGTAGCTCTGGACTCTAAAATTTAGGCTAATTCTTCAAAAACATTAATCAGCTGAGGTCTGTGAACCACTGGCATAAGATGATATTGCTATTGTTCAAACATAAAAACAAATGCAGTTATGTTGCCCATTACAACATCTAGTCAATGGTTTAATTGAAAAATGTTCATGGTATAACTTTGGCACTACTTCCTGTTTGTTTTATCATTAAACTTGTGTTTAGTTTTTTTATGGGGATAAGCAGAAAACATGTATTTTAAAGCACACAGAGGAACTTTCTTGGCAGTGTAGTGGTTAAGACGCTGCTCCCACTGCAGGGGGCGCTGGTTCGACCTCTGGTTGGGGAACTGAGATCCCACAGGCCCTGTGGCACAGCCAGAAAACAATTTTTTTTAAGTGTTTAAGAATAGCTATGAGATATATTTCACTCCTGTTAAATTGGCTAAAAAAATAATAAATAAATAAAAGCCAGTGGAAAGCAAGCAATTTTACTAATCTGTTACTGGGCAGCCAACATTGTTTAGAACAGGTGAAGAGTACACTGTTAAGAAAGAAAGACTAATGAACAGCATTCTGAAAGAGATGTCGGATGGCTAAATGGTTGTGTCTTTTTATGCTCTTGGAATAAGACTGTATTTTTTCACGTCTTGTTAGCCACTCATCAAACACAGACACTTGGCCACTTCCTTTAGTGAAGTTTGAGTCCTGATTCTACAGCTATGAAAGGCCACCTAACAACCCAATGGTCCCTTCCTCCCCCTCCTCAGTATCCTCCTCTCTCTGCTCCCAAAGTATGTTGTTGTTACTTCCGTCACTCAGCTAAGAGGCAACTAAGGTGCTCTGAGCAGGGTGGTTGTTCAGTTGTTGCTGGCCATGCACAAGTGAACCACCATGCCGTTTTCTCCATTCATGTATATACACCACCGATGTAAAGCAGATAGTCAGTGGGGATTTGTTACGTAACTCAGGGAGTTCACACCCTGTGCTCTGTGAGAACCTAGAGGGGTGGGCGGCAGGGGACGCAGGCACACTTATGGCTGACTCATGTTGATGTATGGCAGGAACCAACACAATACAGGAAAGCAGTCATCCTTCAATTTAAAGTAAACAAGACAAAGAAAAAAAACTGAGCTATCACACTGCTGCAGAAACCATGCTGCCAGCTTGGAAACAGAGACTCTGAATGGCTGGGCATTTTATCCAGTGGCATGGAGTGGAATACAGCACAGTCTTTCTGACTCCAGAGTGCTCTTACACAACTCTGCCTCTACGAGACAGCTGTTGTTTGGTCACTAAGTCGTGTCTGACTCTTTGTGACCTCATGGGCTGTAACCTGCCAGGCTCCTCTGTATGGGATTTCCCAGGCAAGGATACTGGAGTGGGTTGCCATTTCCTTCTCCAGGGATATTCCCAACCTAGTAATCAAACTCATGTCTCCTGCATTGGCAAGCAGATTCCTTACCTCTGAGCCACTAGAATGAGATAAACATTGCTTACCAGGAAAACTCAAACTGATGAGGAAGCTTAAAGGCAGTCAGATTCTCTTTGAGATAAAATCTGAGAGCCCCTTTCAAAGAATAGATGGAGAATTGACAAGGAAAAGAGTGGGAATACCAGACTGGGCATGTCTGTGAACAGCAATTTCTCAGGCAGCTGGCAATAAGACAGTAGCCCTCAGTAGGGCCAAAGAGTGAGTCTAGCTTGGCATGCAAAGGGCTTGGGGGCCAGCCAAATTATTCAGATTTTACTAGGCAATATGGAAACATCAAAGGCTTTTTACTAGAACTATGCTGTAGGTTAATCAAACATTTTCATTTGCAACAAATTGAGCAGAGATGCCAGAATCAGGAGAACTAGATAAAAAGATCACCAAGAAACATTTGCTCAATGCACTCATGGTCACCTGGAAACCAACTGCTGACCCTCATCATCAATTAATAGGGCCATGATCTAGCTACGAAAATCAGAAAAGGATGAGGGACATTGTGGGAGATCATTCTCCACTAGGTTAGGGACAGGAAAGAAACAGTAATGTAAGGGGTGGAGAAACTCAGATATTTCTTGGCCAATTAATAATGATGTCATGTCTCATGTATTCTGTTGACAGTCATGTTTTTTCTTTCTTTTCTCTCTGTCTCTCCTTCCCCTCCCCACACCCACCTCCCTTCTTCCTTTTTTCTTGAATTCATTCAGTCCCCTCTAAGCATTAGATGCTGTGCTTTGGTTAGGCCCTAACTGGTAAGGAGTAAAACAGTAAATAAGGCATCTCATTAGGATCCTGTTGTGTCTTACAGCAGAATTAGAAGGGTGTTAATGAGGACCAGCATACACAGAGATGCCAAGGTGTTGGCCAGGTTGTCAGAAAGCTGTACGAGAACAGCTGGGAAAGACTTTATAGAGAAGACATGCGAGGAGTCAGTGCTGCTGACTTCACAGGAACCCCTTTACCAAATTCTCCCCAGCCCCTTCCCTCATCCCCATGAAGCATGGGCTCTTGGCCTGTTTTTTTTTTTAAATTACAGAAAGGGTTCTTCACGGCTGCAAAGTGTCTGCACTACAGCAGCCACAGGATTGGAAGACACTTAGACTTTCTGCAAATCTGTTTCTTGAAGTGGCTCTTAAGGGTCTTGGATTTCCTTCTGTTCACACACTACTGGAGAAACAGACTCCCTGATGAAGTTTTTTTTCTTGGTTCATATATGCTTCTAGCTTCTGTTATTACCCTTCTTTTACTCCTCTCTCCTCGACTGTAGGAGAAAGGGCACAGAATCTGACATTTAAAAATCCCAGTTTCATTTACCAGCTGTGTGACTTGAGCCTGTTTTTTCAGCTACAGAATGAGGACAAAAGACCAACCTCCCAGGATGGCGAATATCAAGCAAGAATCATGTATCCTATCAGGGGTACAGTAGCACATTAATTCTTCTTATTATTTAATAGCTTTATAAAACCTCATTTCTAATTAGCCATCATCTCTCTTGTAATAGCACATATACATCATCTGTACGTACATATATACATACTTATCTTTTACATTCTTTCTAATTTTTATTTTTTAGTTTGTTTTGCTTTACAATACTGTATTCGTTTTGCTATACATTGACATGAATCAGTCACGAGTGTATATGAGCTCCCAATCCCTCCCCCCCAACCCCCACCCCACACCATCTCTCTGGCTCATCCCCGTCTTTTACATTTTCTTAAGCAGGCATCTGGTCCTTTAGAGCAGGGGTCCCCAACCTCCAGGATCTAAGGCCTGATGATCTGCGGTGGAGGTGATATAATAATAATAGGAATAAAGTGCACAATAAATGCAATGTGCTTGAATCATTCTGAAACCACTGCCCTCTCGCCAGTCTATGGAAAAACTGTCTTCCATAAAACCCGTCCCTGGTGCCAAAAGGGTTGGGGACCGTTGTTTAGAGGATGAGCCTGCATCTTTCTTTGAGCTACTCTAATAAATAGCTAAAGAACCAGGAATAAATCACTTAAGAGTTCACATAGCAACCAGGAACATAAACTGAACCACAAATCAATAATATAAATCATATTAATCTGCTAAATCAAATCGAAGCCAAACACTAAAGTCCTCTTGACTCAACCTTGACCTGACATGTTTTGGAAAAGTCATTATTAATCAGTTAAAACTGATTTATTTATGGAAATAAACATTTGTGGCTTCCTAATATTACAAAGCAAGGTAACTATACCCTAGGCCAGTGTTTCACCAACTTGTCCCTCGGCCAAAAAATCACCTGATATGTTTGAAAAGAATGAAGATTCCTGGGCTTCACCCTACATTAGAATCAGAAAGAAAGGAGAAGACAGAATCTGTGAAAAAGTGAAAGTGTTATTTCCTCAGTCAGGCCCACGCTTTGCAATCCCCTGGACTGTTGCCTGCCAGGCTCTTCTGTCCATGGAATTCTCCAGGCAAGAATACTGGAGTGGGTTGCCATTCCCTTTTCCAGGGGATCTTCCCGACCCAGGGATCAAAGCCAGGTCTCCTGCATTGTGGCAGATTCTTTACTGTCTGAGCCACCAGAGAAACCCACCAGTTCATCCCAAAGGCCAGGTGATTCTTATAACTTGGGAGATAGATGACAGAGTGCATTATAGAAGCAGTTGGCCAACTACAGCTTGGAGGCCAAATCCAGATTGTTCCATGCTTTTGTAAATAAAGTTTTATTGGAACAGAGTCACATTCATTTGTGTTGTCAATTGCTGCTTTCACGCAGCAATAGCAAAGTTGAGCAGTGTCAACAGAGATTGTATGACTCACAAAGCCTAAAATATTATCTGGCTCCTTGTAAAAATGGTTTACCAACCCCTACTCTAGAGAAACATCTAAGGCAATAGGAAGATCATGGATTAGGGAATTAGGAACTGTGAGTTTATAGTTTACAGTTCTACAAAAAACAGTGGGCTAGTCTAGGTAGGACATTCAGTCTTTGAGAAACCAAAGCTTATGATCTGAAAATAGCTGAGCACAGGTAAAATGTAGATCTGCCCTTAGGAGATCATAGAAAGAAGTCTTTTTTTTTTTTTTTTTTCTGAAAACTTAGAAGTTTTCCAACTAAAATATCAAGATCCTTTGATATTTTGCTGCGAGTACTACTAAACCACCAAAATAAATATGTAACTCAATCAAAGGCTCTGAGAGGTAGCTCTATAACTTTGCTAAATAAAAAAGGAGAAATCATTTGTTGAGTGATTGATAGGATACTTCTCTCAAAACGTGTAATTATGGGAAGAAGTTAAAAACTTTTTTGTGATAAAATGTTTGAGAACTACCAAATTAGATGTTCTCTGATGTCCCTTTGAATTCTAAAATTCCGTGAACATAAATACACCGCATGGATACTTCAAAGGTATCATGATTACTTCTCTTTTTTTCTTCCTGAATGATGAGAAGGCCAAGGCACTGGGGAGGGAAGAGGGTGAATGGTTAAAACAAAGATTAAATGGAGTTATGTATGCACATACGTCTGGTAACTGCTGAACTGAATAAGGATAAAAGTGTCTTTTCATTGCTTTTCTACTCTCTGTTTGAAGCTTTAATATGTAAATGTGCCTGATGTATTTTCAAAAGGGGAGACATAGTATATTGTATTTCCCAAACTCATATAACCATGAAGACTCATTTTTCTGAACATCTCTTGTGACCTCTTTTCTACAGAAAACACCGCTTTAAATAATGATGATCAGTGGGCTGTTACATTGATTTACGACAGAATAAAGCTGAGTGGCAAGAGCAATTTGGTTGTAAGATCAAGAGGATGGGGGGCAGTGGGGAGAGGTTGGGGGTCTCTATCCTGAAGGCTCCAGGTAATGCCTCTGGTGCCAGGCAGTTGGTGCGGCACTGGAGTGAGGCAGGGGCTCTGCATTCAGGACGGAAAAATAAAGTCTTTCAAGTCCACACGCACACCCAATCATCACAGAAACACATACTACGTGCTACACTGAAGTCACTCCATCTATTTACATCCCTCACTTTCCAGGCTGTATTTTTGCCTCTCTGACCTTATTGGAGAAGGAAATGGAAACCCACTCCAGTGTTCTTGCCTGGAGAATCCCAGGGACAGGGGAGCCTGGTGACCTGCCATCTATGGGGTCGCACAGAGTCGGACATAACTGAAGCGACTTAGCAGCAGTAGCAGCAGACCTTATTTTGGCTTTTAAAATGACTATGAACATCTCTGAACTGGACTTCATTTGCATAAGTGCATGTGTTTTGCAGTTGTTTAGTCGCTAAATTGTGTCTGACTCTATTGAGGCCCTATTGATTCTATTGTAGCCTGCTAGGCTCCTCTGTCCATGCCATTCTCCAGGCAAGAATATTGGAGTGGGTTAGCCATTTCCTTCTGGGGGATCTTCCTGATTCAGGGATTGAACGCTTGTCCCCTGCAATGGCAAGTGGATTCTTTACCATGAGCCACCAGGGAAGCCCCGAGAATTGGGCAGTGAAAGCTTTAAGGATATTTCAGCTTTGGAACACATGATGTGGGTGGGCATATTAGGAAATCAATACAAAATGAATCAGCAGTAAGGCTCCAGCTGAAGTTAGAGTCACTTTAGTGTAATTCTTTGACTCTTCTCAGCATTATGCCCTTGGCAGAGAACAGATAAAGCTGTTACTGTGGGAAAGATGGATTTTATTGCTGGTACAGCGCACACAGCATACAGAAGGTCAATGGGATGAGGGGGCCAAGAGAGCTTGGATCTTGAACCATGGCGGTTGGATACACACAAGAAAACCAAAGTGACGCTGGTAAAAAAGAACATCAGAAGGCTTACACTACCTGATTTCAAGACTTACTATAAATAAAACCCTAATTAATTAAGACAGAGTGGCTTTGGCATAAATACAGACAGATAACATCAAAGAGGAAGAGAGAATCCATAAAGAGACCCATACATGGATGACTGATGGATTTTCTTTTAAAGCATTAATATATTTCAAAGAGTAAGACAGTCCATTTAAAACATGGTGTCGGAACAACTGTGTATCTATATAGAAAAATGAACCTCGACTCCTTTCTCACTCCATATGCTAAAATGGCCCTGCAAGTGAAAGCCTTGTGTCCACACTACCAACTCCACACCAGTGTCCACACTAACTCTGCCCCTCGCTCGCTCCTCTCCATCCACACCACCCACCTCGGTGCCTAGGCATGTGCTTCCCTCTGTCTAGAATCTCCAGGTCTGCTCACAGCTTATTCCTTGCCCAAGTCAGGCCTTGGCTCAGTTGTCACCATTTCAGGTAGACCTTTCCTGAATGGGCAATGTGGGAGACCCAGGTTCAATTCCTGGGTTGGGAAGATCCCCTGTAGGAGGGCATGGCAGCCTACTCCAGTATTCTTGCCTAGAGAATCCCATGGACAGAGGAGCCTGGTGGGCTACAGTCCAGGGGTTCACAAAGAATCGGACCCAACTGAGCGACTTACACCTTCCTGAATACCTCACTGGAAACTGTCTCTGTTCCCTTGGTCACTTTCCAGTCTCTAACCCTGCCATGTTTTTGTTCATTGCCCTTATTATTACCTGGAATTACATGTTCATTTTTTTACTTGTCCGTTGTCTGTCTCCTCATCCAGAATGTTTTCTCTCAGTCTAAATTTTATCTGCCTTGATCATTTCTCAAACCCCAAGCAAAGAGTAGGCAACCTGTAACTATTTATTGAATTAGTAACAGTAACTGCTATCTGGAGAAGGCAATGGCACCCCACCCCAGTACTCTATATGCTGAGTCGTGTCCTACACTTTGTGATCCCATGGACTGTAGATCATCCGACTCCTCTCTCCATGGGATTCTCTAGGCAAGAATACTGGAATGGGTTGCTATGCCCTCCTCCAGGGGATCTTCCCAACCCAGGGAACGAACCGGCATCTCTCATGTCTCCTGCACTGGTAGATGGGTTCTTTACCAGTAGCATCACCTGGGAATCCAGTTCACCCCATGCCACACTACAATTCTGTGTAGGGCATAGTACTGAACTCAAGTTATCTAACTCCCCTATCGGATATTTTATTCTTGAATTTGTTTTTCAAGAGGAGAAAACACAGAACCACACTGCATCTTTTTGGCTGGAAGATAGCTGTCTGATATTCCTCTAGTTGAACTTTTGAACTGTGGTGTTTTTGAACTGTAGTGTTGGAGAAGACTCTTGAGAGTCCCTTGGACTACAGAGAGATCAAGCCAGTCAATACTAAAGGAAATCAACCCTGAATATTCATTGGAAGGACTGATGTTGAAGCTGAAACTCCAATACTTTTGCCACCTGATGTGAAGAACTGACTCACTGGAAGAGACCCTGATGCTGGAAAAGACTGAAAGCGGGAGGAAAAGGGGACGACAGAGGATGAGATGGTTGGAGGGCATCACTGACTCAATGGACATTCATTTGAGCAGGCTCCAGGAGTTGGTGATGGACAGGGAAGCCTGGTGTGCTGCAGTCCATGGGGTTGGAGAGTTGGACACGACTGAGTGACTGAACTGAACTGATTCCTCTAGTTATGATTAGAACAAAGTCACTGCTAAATTAATAGCCTATTTTTCTTCTGTATTCTCATGCAAGTCTTTCAGTATTATTTTCTCTTATGTATTCTTTTCTTTTTCCCTAAAGACTAGAACTGGTGAGCCAATGACAGCCATTTAAAAATGGCCCCATATTCATTATTTGATATAGAAGTTTATGCTTTGAGTTAAAATATTTGTTACATGGTCTCACAAACATCCTCCAATACAAACTACTCATTGTACCATGTCTCCACTTTTGCCAGAACTCAAGAGTGGAAATGGCAACCTGGGTATCACTGAGTGATGAATTAGATGGCTTTCTTTAATCCGATAAGTAAATAGCTATGTTTTATGAGTGAAAACATTTATTTAGATATAATCTGCTTCATTTAAAATAGATTTGAAAGAAAAATATTAATTTTTAAATATTCAAAATTCCTGGTCAATAAATATTTGGCATCTAATTCTAAATTGTGGCCAAAATAATTTACAAGCTAGAACTTGGCTGCAGAACTGATTATAAGAGAAGATAAATGGAAACCTACAGGGAAAAATATACTCTGCAAGACAAAATGAGCAATAGTCTCAAGAAGTTTAGCTTCATGGTTAGCAGTATACGTTTTGCAAGAAGTCTTTGGGCTTATATTTTAGCTCTGTCAGTTATAAAATGTATGAGTCTGAGCAATTTCTTAAACTGCCTTACCAACATTTCCTTGTCTGTAAAATGGGAGTGTTCATTGCAGGTGATTATTGTGAGGAAAAATAAGTTGAAAGTGAAAGTGTGAGTCATTCAGTCATGTCTGACTCTTTGCGACCTCATAGACGATAGCCTGCCAGGCCCCCCTCTGTCCATAGGATTTTCCAGACAAGAATAATGGAGTGGGTTTCCATTTCCTTCTCCAGGGGATCTTCCTGACCCGGGGATCGAACCCGGGGTTTGATCATGCTATTCTAAACTATCATGTTATTCACTGAAGTCCTCCAGTCACACATTATCTGTCAAACGTGCCTCAAATTCTATTCACAAATTACTGTCAGGATTCTGTTGGCCAGTCATTTGCTGGAGGTATCCATCAGTCTCAGAAGATACTGGGCTTAGACATTAACAATTATATCTTCTGTAAATCCATAGTGATTGGATTTTCTCATCCATGGGGACAATGAGCAAGCATGCTTTTCCAGATAATCCCTGTTTGGTGTATCCATGGTTGATGCTTGATTGAAGAGCAACACTGAAATGCATTTTTAAAAGTCAAGACAAGAGTTGCTTTTTCAAAGCAGATTAAGCTAGAGGAAACTTATTAAAACAGGAATAATTCCCTGGCAAAGAAATGCATCCTAATTCAACAATGAATATCACATTGGATGTTGCTTATTTAACGATTTTAGTTGACTCCTTCAGACTGCAAAATAACCCTCAGTTACTGGCATTTTTAAATATTGAAAGTTACTTGGGGGCAATCTACTTTTTACAGCTTCAAGAAATTATCTGAAGAAAAGGCCTATAAATTTACATTTTCCTGAATAACACACAGTATTCAGCAATACCCAAAACATTTTGCAGAAGCATTTCATGGGAATTTGACAAAGATTTGTAATGTACAAGGCAATACATGCAGTCAGAGTATAATTTGATCATTCAGTAGAGAAGAAAAAAAAAATCCAAAATAATGCCTGGAGCTTTGAAAAGAGAAATGGATATAATGATTAATGCTCTATCAGACTTGGGGGACATTTCCTCAGGAAGAACCATATATCTACCCCCCACTATTATGATTTCAATTTTTTATGGCACTTTACATGGTAACAGCAAGGCTCTTAGTCTAAATTCAGCCCTTTGGCTATCTTCTGACAGTCTATCTGTGTTCTGATTTCATGAATAATAAATGACTGAATGTGAAGAAATATATAGCCTTCCTCACTCACGCAAAAAGTTTTAGATAAAATACATTTAAACACTTTGCTTGTTGTTTAGTCACTAAGTCATGTCCAGCTCTTTTGCAACCCCATGGGCTGTAGCCCGCCAAGGTTCCTCTGTCCATGGGATTTCCCAGACAAATATCCTAGAGTGGGCTGCCATTTCTTCTCCATTTAAACATAAATGCTACTAATGCTTTTTTTTTTTTAATCCAAAGGAATAAAATTTGACAAAGTGAGCCATTCTCCACCCTCCCACCCATTCCAAAGAAGCATGGTGTAATAAAAAGAGCAATGGAGTCAATAAGTCATTTTCTAGTTGGTCTTGGAAACACCATTAAAATGATCAGAGTCTGGCTGGATCTTTCAGGCATTTCTTGAGTGCTTTACTGTTCACAAATAGAGATATGCCAGGGGGATATGTGTTCAGGGTAGACTTGCCTTTATTGTTGTCGTTCAGTTGCCAAGTCGTGTCTGACATTTCCTGACCCCATAGATTGCAACACGCCAGGCTTCTCTGTCCCTCACCACCTCCCTAATAGGTTGTCAACAGGAACTAAGAAATTATTAAAAGACGACAAATGCAGAGTTGACTGTATATTACAGTTTTTCTTGGAATTGTGCTGCAGAGCTGAAGGTAATGAAGATCTGGGGCTGAAGGAAGGTTTGAATTAGGGTGCAGCATCCTCAGGACCCATATGTCATCCCAGAATCAATCTTTCAACATAGAAATGATGGCTTCCAGCCCTTAACTACATGGGGATAGGCTTCAACAAGAAATGATGGATTCCAGCCCTTAGGTACATGGGGTGGGCTTCAACAAGAAATGATGGATTCCAATCCTTAACTATGTGGAGATAGACTTCAACAACCTCCATTTAAATGTATTACTTTCTCTTCTTACTTCCAGGTTGACATGATTTATCTAGTTTTTTGCTGTTGCTCAGTTGCTAAGTCATATCCGACTCTTTGTGACCCCATGGACTGCAGCATGCCAGACTTCCTACCTCACTGTCTCCTGGAGCATGCTCAAACTCATGTCCATTGAGTCAGTGATGCTATTTAACCATCTCATCCTCTGCTGCCCTCTTCTCCTGCCCACAATCTTTCCCAGCATCAGGGTCTTTTCCAATGAGTTGCCTCATCACATCAGATGGTCAAATTATTGGAGCTTCAGCATCAGTCCTTCCAATAAATATTCAGGGTTGATTTGCTTTAAGATTTACTAGTTTGATCCTAGTTCCATAGCAATTGTCAATTCAAGTCTCTAGCTAATGGGAACAATGTTGTCCCCACTGGGCCATCCAAATGGAAACTCGTATAGGACCATGAATCTATTGTGATTGGGAGTTATAAAAGAAAAATATTAACTAGCTTCTCAATGCCAAGCTCAGATGATGGTTTTTATCCCACTTCTAAGTAAATTAATAGTGCAATAAAATTATATTGCTAATTTCTCTCTCAAAAATAATGACAGATGCTGGGAGAAAGATGAAGGAAAGGAGTCTGTCAGGCTGCCACTCTTCTGGTACAGAATGTGGGATGCAGAATATGTCAGGAATAAGTTTAACATGTGACCATATAGTATGACAGGGAAAAATATCATATCAGAAGTGAGCAACAATCATTTCTGACATCTTATTCTGAAACTCAGCGAGCTTCCATCTGAGCTTTTGTACACTGAGATTACAGAAAGACTGCCACTTGCTCTGTCTCCGAAGACCATAACACTCTTTTGCATTGCTCCAGGGGAAGCAGGCTATAAAGACCATAAAATGAAGCTACTGGATAGGTTTGGAGTTGCCCCAAAACTCTCAGAACAGCTGCTGGGTTAATTTGGCAGGAACCATAATCCTCAAACTGGCAGACCCTCAACATTCCCTCTGATTAGCTAGGAGACCCTAAAATATTTCAGCCTTTGTGAATAAATTAGCAGTTGTTTTCCCACTATAGGATCATTTTTTCCAGCCAAGGAAAAGGTGCCCTCTGGTGCTGTGACTAAGCACTTAACCTTGATGTCTGATCAAGCATATTTTTTTTTAACTTTATGTCCTATATACTCATTTTAACATTTTTATTTTTTTAACTTTTTATTTTGCATTGAGGTATAGCCAGTTAACAATATTGTGATAGTTTTAGGTGAACAGCAAAGAGGCTCAGTCATACATACACATGTACTCATTCTCCCCCAAATTCTCCTCTGATCCAGGCTGCCACATAACAGTGAGTAGAGTTCCCTGTGCTATGCAGGAAACTATTGGTTACCCATTTGAAATATAGCAGTGTGTACATGTCCGTCCCAAACCCCCTAAATATCCTTCCCCCCACCTCAGCAACCACAAGTTCGTTCTCTGTTTTGTAAGTTCATTTATATCATTTCTTTTTTAGATTCCACATATAAGGGATGTCATATGACATTTCGCCTTCTCTGTCTGACTTCACTCAGTAGGATGCTCTCTAGGTCCATGCATGTTGCTACTAATGGCATTATTCCATTCTTTTTAATGGCTGAGTAATATTCCACTGTATAAATGTACCACATCTTCTTTATCCATTCCTCTGACCAAGCATCTTAATGTTCCCCTAGCAGGACTCTAGGCCTCTGATACCCTGCTTTCCATACCCTGATTACAGAATCCAGATGGCCTAACCATAGAGATCCTTCTCTCCCTTTTCATAGAGCATTCACTTTGTCCTTTTATAGGAGTTAAATCTTTTTAAGAGTGTGATTGCTGGTTTTACTCACCAAAAATTATTTGACAGATCTGTTTGAGACAGAACCATCTCCTAGTGTCTGTGAGAGGGAAACAGCCTCTTTTCCCTGGACGCCTTGCTCCAAGTTGCACAACTACCTCCCAGAGATGAGTACATTTACTTTTCCTCTGGGGTAGACCAGTTCTTCCTGATTCTTGCTGGTTTTCTTGATAGCACTTATCACCAACCTATTAAACATTTTACTTATTTGTTGTGATTATTTTTTTAGCCTCCTTCAACTAGTTTGTGAGCGTTCCTAGTGGCTCAGATAGTGAAGAACCTGCCTGCCAATGCAGGAGACCTGGCTTTGATCCCTGGGTGGGGAAGATCCCCTGGAGAAGGGAATGGATACCCACTCCAGTCTTCTTGCTGGAGAATCCCATGGACAGAGGAGCCTGGTGTGCTAGAGTCCGTGGGGTTACAAAGAGTCATATGACTAGGTACATGCACATGTCAGGATGTCAACCTGATTAAAAGCTCTTTGCAGACATGAATTTCCCTCTGCTTGTTCACAGCTATATCCTTAATGTCTGGAACCAAGCCTTTACATGGCCGACATTTAATAAATAAATTATTTTTGAATTAATGAAGGAAGAAATATAGAAAGGTGTACATATTCTTTTAATTGTTGTCAACTAACTTTACACCTAAAACAACTGGAAAAAAGAGAACAAATCCCCTCCAAAATTAGCAGAAGGAAAGAAATTATAAAGATCTGAGCACAAGTAAATAAAAATGAAAGAAACAATAGTAAAGATTAATAAAACTAAAAGCTGGTTCTTTGAGAAGATAAGCAAAATTGACAAACCTTTAGCTAGACTCATCAAGAAAAAAAGAGAGAAGAATCAAATTAACAGAATCAGAAATGAAAAATAAGAGGTTACAACAGACAATGCAGAAATACAAAGGATTATGAGACTATTACGAACAACTATATGGCAATAAAATGGATAATCTGGAAGAAATGGACATATTCTTAGAAAAGTTCAGTCTTCCAAGACTGAAACAGAAAGATATAGAAATCATGAACAACCCAATTACAAGCACTGAAATTGAAGCTGTGACCAAAAATCTCCCAAAAAACAAAAGCCCAGAACCAGATGGCTTCACAGGAGAATTCTATCAAACATTTAGAGAAGAGCTTATGCCTACCCTTCTAAAGCTCTCTCAAAAAGTTGGAGAGGAAGGAACATTTCCAAACTCCTTCCATGAGGCCACCATCACCCTAATATCAAAACCAAAGACAACATAAAAAAAGAAGACTACAGGCAAATATCACTGATGAACACAGATGCAAAAATCATCAACAAAATATTAGCAAACAGAATTCAGCAACACATCAAAAAGCTCATAAACCATGATCAAGTTGGGTTTACTCCACAGATGCAAGGATTCTTCAGTATACACAAATCAATCCATAAGATACACATATTAACAAACTGAAAGATAAAAACTATATGATCATCTCAGTTGATGCAGAAAAAGCCTTTGACAAAATTCAGCACCGATTTATGATTAAAACTCTTTAAAAAATGGGCATCAAAGGAACCTACATCAGCATAGTAAAGGCCATATATGATAAGCCTACAACAAACATTATTCTCAGTGGTGAAAAACTGAAAGTATTCTCCCTAAGATCAGGAACAAAACAAGAGTGTCTACTTTCACCACTATTATTCAACATAGTTTTGGAAGTCCTAGCTACAGCAATCAGAGAAGAAAAAGAAATAAAAGGAATCCTGACTGGAAAGGAAGAAGTAAAGCTCTCACTGTTTGCAGGTGACATGATAAAGACAGTATCAGAAAAATACTAGAGCTAATCAGTGAATTTAGCAAAGTTGCAGGATACAAAATCAATACACAGAAATTGCTTGCATTTCTAAACACTAACAATGAAAAATCAGAAAGAGCAATTAAGGAATCAATCCCATTCACCATTTCAACAAAGAGAATAAAATATCTAGGAATAAACTTACCTAAGGAGACAAAAGAACTGTACAAGGAAAATTATAAGACACTTATGAAAGAAATCAAAGATGACATAAATAGATGGAGAGATATTCCATGTTCCTAGGTAGGAAGAATCAATATTGTGAAAATGACTATACTACCAAAGCAATCTATAGTTTCAACGTGATCCCTATCAAATTACCAATGGCATTTTGACAGAACTAGAACAAAAAATTTCACAATTCATATGGAAACACAAAAGATCCTGAATAGCCAAAGCAGTCTTGAGAAAGAAGAATGGAACTAGAGGAATCAACCTTCCTGACTTCAGGTTATACTACAAAGCTACAGTCATCAATACAGTATGGTACTGGCACAAAAACAGAAATATAGACCAATGGAACAAGAAATAAAGTCCAGAAATAAACCTATGCACCTACGGGTACCTTATTTTTGACAAAGGAGGCAGGAATATACAATGGGGCAAAGAAAGCCTCTTCAATAAATGATGCAGGGAAAACTGGACAGCTACATGTGAAAGAATGAAATTGGAACACTTCCTAACACTATACATAAAGATAAACTTAAAATGGATTAAATACCTAAATGTATGACCAGAAATTATAAAACTTTTAGAGGAAAACATAGGCAGAACACTCAATGACATAAATCAAAGCAAGATCCTCTATGATATGTGTCCTAGAGTAATGGAAATAAAAGAAAAAGTAAAAAGTGGGACCTGATTTAACTTAAAAGCTTTTTCACAGCAAAGGAAAATGTAAGCAAGGTGAAAAGACAACCCTCAGAATGGGAGAAAATAATAGCAAATGAAACAACTGACAAAGGATTAACTTCCAAAATATACAAGCAGCTCATACAACTTAAGACCAGAAAAACAAACAATCCAATCAAACAGTGGGAGAATGACCTAAACAGACATTTCTCCAAAGAAGTCACTAGATGGCTAAAAAACATATGAAAAGATGCTCAACATGGCTCATTATTAAAGCAATGCAAATTGAAACTACAGTGAGATACCACCTCACGCTGGTCAGAATGGCCATCACCAAAATGTCTACAAACAATAAATGCTGGAGAGGGTGTGGAGAAAAGGGAATGCTCTTGCACTCTTCATGGGAATGTAAATTGATACAGCCACTGTGAAGGATGGTATGAAAATTCCTTAAAAAACTAGGAATAAAACCACCATATGACCCAGCAATCCCACTCCTAGGCATATACCCTGAGTGTTAGTTGCTTAGTTGTGTCCAACTCTTTGTGATCCCATGGACTGTAGCCCACCAGGCTGCACTGTCCATGGCATTTTCCAGGCAAGAGTACTGGAGTGGGTTGTCATTCCCTTCTCCAAGGCATATACCTTGAGGAAACCAAAATTGAAACAGACACATATATCCCATTGTTCACTGCAGCACTATTTACAATAGCTAGAACATGGAAGCAACCTAGATGTCCATCAACAGATGAATTGATAAAGAAGTAGTGGTACATAAATATAATGGAATATTACTCAGCCATAAAAAGGAACACACTTGAGTCAGTTCTAATGTGGTAGATGAACCTAGAGCCTATTATACAGAGTGCAGTGAGTCAGAAAGAGAAAGATAAATATCGTATACTAATGCATATGTACGGAATCTAGAAAAATGGTACTGAAGAATTCATTTGCAGGGCAACAAAGGAGAAACAGTAAAAGAGAATAGACTTATGGACATGGGGAGAGGGGATGATAGGGTGAGATGTATGAAAGGGTAATGTGGAAACTTACATTCATTTCAGTTCAGTTTAGTTGCTCAGTCGTGTCCAACTCTTTGCGACCCCATGAATTGCAGCACGCCAGGCCTCCCTGTCCATCACCAACTCCTGGAGTTCACTCACACTCACGCCCATCGAGTCAGTGATGCCATCCAGCCATCTCATCCTCTGTCTCCCCTTCTCCTCCTGCCCCCAATCCCTCCCAGCATCAGAGTCTTCTCCAGTGAGTCAACTCTTCGCATGAGGTGGCCAAGGCACTGGAGTTTCAGCTTTAGCATCATTCCTTCCAAACAAATCCCAGGGCCGATCTCCTTCAGAATGGACTGGTTGGATCGCCTTGCAGTCCAAGGAACTCTCAAGAGTCTTCTCCAACACCACAGTTCAAAAGCATCAATTCTTTGGCACTCAGCGTTCTTCACAGTCCAACTCTCACATCCATACATGACCACAGGAAAAACCATAGCCTTCACTAGATGGAACTTAGTCAGCAAAGTAATGTCTCTGCTTTTGAATATGCTATCTAGGTTGGTCATAACTTTTTTCCCAAGGAGTAAGCGTCTTTTAATTTCATGGCTGCAATCACCATCTGCAGTGATTTTGGAGCCCCCAAAATTAAAGTCTGACACTGTTTCCATTGTTTCCCCACATTACCATATGTAAAACAGACAGCCAATGGGAATTTGCTGTATGGCTCAGGAAACTCAAATAAGGTCTCTGTATCAACCTAGAGGGGTGGGATGGGGAGGGAGATGGGAGGAAGTTTCAAAGGGAGGGGACATATGTATACCTATGGCTGATTCATGTTGAGGTTTGACAGAAAATAGTAAAATTCTGTAAAGCAATTATCCTTCAATTAAAAAATAAATAAATTTTAAAAAGAGTCAATGTGGATGGATTGAGTGGGGGTTTAAAGTTATAAGGTGAGAGGGCAAAGGGCAGAGGTTATGTTAACTAGTTTTTCTAATCAGGAGTGAACAGCGGAATTAGGTGTTATCTGAAGTCAAGGGTGTTAGCAGCATCTTTGATGTGAAAGTGACTAGAGGTATAGGGCCAAGAAAAGAGGTATAGGGATACATTTCCCTACTCCAAGTCTCAGAATTCACTTAGTTCAAGTCATGAAAATATTTCCCTGGTGGGTCAGATGGTAAAAGCATCTGCTTGCAATGTGGGAGACCCAGGTTCAATCCCTGGGTCAGGAAGATCCCCTGGAGAAGGAAAAGGCAACCCACTCCAGTATTCTTGCTTGGAAAATGCCAAGGATGGAGGAGCCTCGTAGGCTACAGTCCATGGGTCCCAAACAGTTGGAAACAACTGAACAACTTCACTTTCACTTTTCATGAAAATACTTAACCTTTTAGTGGCTTTGTTTTCACAGAGATAATATTTATGAAATCAAATTTTGAAACAAAAATTAAACAGGCTTCAACATAATAGAGCCTGAGTATGTGAACGTTTTCTCATAGACAGCCAATATTTGAGGTGAACACTGAGTCCTGGTCCAAAGAAAGCAATGAAAATGAAAATGAAAATGAATAAATGAAAATGAAAATGAAAATGAAAATGAATAAATGAAAATGATAACAGTGCTGCTATTACTGACATAGAAAAGAGTTAAATAGTCTGCATCTTTTCTGAAGCTAATTTAAGACACCTTGGGGAAAAAAAATACTTCTTAAGCTTTGAATACTTCTTTCTATCTTCAGGATTTGAACTTGTACATAGGAGCATGTCCATTTGACATTAAACTTATGAAACAAAGATAAATATTTATTATCAATAACAGACATAAGGAGTCTGGAGCAGGGTTGGCTGATGTTGACGAGCCCTTGTTATGTGTAGGACCTACTGTAAAATTTATTCTTAAAAGCAGAGTCTCAACCAAGACAACTGAAGGTGAGTCGCCCTTCTGAGAAACACTATCAGGGCACTGGATCAAGCCATAGATTTTTATTTCCCTGACAAATTATAAAACAAACTTACTCTCTGGCCATAAAACATGCTCCTCTTAGGATTTTGACTCATGAAAATGTAATAAAACCACTCCAACTTGTGACCTTAAAGTGAATTCTAATTTGGTCTTGACACTAATAAAGAGCTTACTGCATCCTTAGGTCACCTACTCACACTGCTTTATAGCCTTTTAAGTGGCACTTGGGGTATTACCTATGTGATAAGGACATGGACAATGCTAGGAAAAAAAAAAACAGAAGAAAACTACTTTTCAGATCTTCTGTAGAGTTGCCTTGTCGAGTTGTTCTAGAATACACTTCAGCCTTCAGTATATTTTAGTAATGACTTTAAGAGCAGTATTTAAAAGATAAAAATTTATAGGTGATACCCAGTAGAACGAGATGTAGAAGATTTAAAAAAGTACTGACCTTCAAAAAAGTTTGGAAAAGCAGATAGGAGGAAAAAGGACCATATTGATAAAATTAGGTATAACTCCTGCAGCATAAAGTAAAAGAATGCACAAAACACTATTTTATATGTGCAAGGTGGGAAGTAACTGGCTTCTTGTATGTAATCTAAAGTGATTCAGAAATCAAGGTTCATTATAAAATGAAGAGCAAATAAAATGGCATAAGAGAAAAAAATACTTAGCGATAATTAATTTAAAACTATGGCACCTAAAAATAATCAGAAAGCCATTCTGTCATGAAATTCATGGCTAGGTTTTTGTTTGGTTAACTGGATATGGCTGAGGTGAAACAGAGCAAGACTATGGTTCTTGTCCCCCACGTCCTCCACCTGCCTTTTTTTCTGTGGAAAAACTTTAGCAAAGAACAAGTTTAATCAGAGAAATGAGAACATGCAGACACAAAGAAAAACAGTCAAAGGAGACCAAATAATAATAGTTTCGTCATTAAGCACAGTCAAGGACCTTTAGTTCCTTCTCCAGGGCCATGCATAATATTCTGAGCCATATCCTATGAGCTATCTTATAGGTACTGAAATCCCCACCAGGTGCAAGAAGTTAATGACATGATGACCAGACTGCAGCTATGACATAAGCTGCTGGAATTCTGAGCGTTGGTCTCAAAGATATGAGAACAAACTGCCCTGGGGGTTAACTATACTTAAAACAATTAAGATGATGCAGGTCAGACCACTGATAACCAATTTCAAGATGACATCAGAGCTGACTGTGCTGTTTCTACATGTAGCCTCCTCCTCAGCCTAGAAGTCTCTTGCTCATTGATTGTCAGTGACGGGGGTGGGGTTGACACTTGGGAGAGTTGTCCGCCCCATTCTGTTGCCGGCATCCAAAATAAAGCTAATTTTCCAACTTACCTTTGCATCAGTCTGGGCTCTTTACTGGCTTCTGAGTGGTGAACAGTGGACCTGGGTTTGGTAACACAAGAATCTAATGGATAGCCAAAGATTAAAGGGAGAGATTTAACATTTCCCTGGGTTCCTATCTGGTTTTAGATTACCAAGGAATAAAGCTTGAAATACAATCCTGCTGCTGGTATTTGCTATAAGAAAAGCTTGCTTTATTTTAAACCTATGTTAGGTCATTGTCTTTCTCAGCTAATAGGTGAGAGGAGTAAAAGTCACAATGATTTACTAAAATCTTCTGGCACCAAAAAGGATGATGACACAGCTTTAAACTAACCTTTTTAAGGATAGATTTCAGAAAGGGGGAGAGAATTTCAGGGGCCAAAAATTAAAACAAATCCCCCTCTAAACTGTCTTTAGATTTATCTAAAAACATCATTTTTCCAACAAAGGTCCATCTAGTCAAGGCTATGGTTTTTCCAGTAGTTAAGTATGGATGTGGGAGTTGGACTATAAAGAAAGCTGAGCACTGAAGAGTTGATGCTTTTGAACTGTGGTGTTGGAGAAGACTGTTGAGAGTCCCTTGGACTTCCAGGAGATCTAACAAGTCCATCCTAAAGGAAATCAGACCTGAATATGCATTGGGAGGACTGATGTTGAAGCTGAAGCTCTAATACTTTGGCCACCGGATGTGACTCTTGAGAAAAGATCCTAATGCTGGGAAAGACTGATGGTGGGAGGAGAAGGGGATGACAGAGGATGAAATGGTTGGATGGCATCACTGACTCAATGGACATGAGTTTTAGCAAACTCCAGGAGATAGTGAAGGATAGGGAAGCCTGGTATAATACAGTCCATGGGGTCACAAAGAGTCAGACACACCTGGGTGACTGAACAACAACAAAAACTCCCCAAATAATGAAATGGCACTGGTCTCTTAGTCTACACCAAAAATCAAGAGAAAATTGAGCCAAAAGTCGTGTAGTTACCACAACGGGCTTACTCTATGCTAAGGACTACATATCTATGATGTCTTTCTGTGTGTGTGTGTGTGTGTGTGTGTGTGTGTGTTCTAATACATTTATTAGAACCCACTCTATCGCCTGGAAAATTCTCTTGGAAAATTCTATGGACAGTCCATGAGGTCACAAAGAGTTGGACATGACTGAGTGACTAATACACACACACACATATATACTTTACATTTATGCTGCTATTCATTAGCAGCACTCTAAATTATTCCTTTTTGCAGATGCCAACATCAAATTTAAAATATATGTAATGTAGCAACTAGGACTATAGTTTCCTAATTCACATTCTGGCTCTAGCACTTACTAATTATGGGCATCATCCCAGCTTCCCTGTGCCTTTATTTTATCACCTCTAAAATGGGAACGACTGCCTATTACAAGTTCTGTGAGAATTGCTGTGAGATTGGAATGAAGCCACTGCATAGAACACAGTGCTGGAAACACAACGCATGCGCGGCTGCTGAGTTGCTTCAGTCCTGTCAGACTCTTTGCGACCCTATGGACTGCAGCATTCCAGGTTCATACTTCCGTGGGATTCTCCAGGCATCCCAGGTGAGAATACTGGAGTGGGCTGCCATTTCCTTCTCCAGGGGATCTTCCTGATTAACCTGCGTCTCTTGTGTCTCCTGCATCAGCAGGCAGGTTCTTTACCACTAGGCGCCACCTGGACACCAATCATCATTAAAGGGATTTCATATGCTGTTTGGAGTCATAGAGCAAATAATTGGCTGAACGGGATTCATCTGTTTCCTCTGCTTTCTTAGAAGATGGAGAACTTCACTTGGAAACATGATTGTGCATATTATGAGCCAATATTAACTAGACAACACAGATGTTTAATAAATTATTTAGACCTAGGTTGAACTTGACTCCTCTAGTTATGCTTCCGGAGAAGGCAATGGCACCCCACTCCAGTACTCTTGCCTGGAAAATCCCATGGACCGAGGAGCCTGGTGGGCTGCAGTCCATGGGGTCACTAAGAGTCAGACATGACTGAGCGACTTCACTTTCACTTTTTACTTCCATGCATTGGAGAAGGAAATGGCAACCCCCTCCAGTGTTCTTGCCTGGAGAATCCCAGGGACGGGGAGCCTGGTGGGCTGCCATCTATGGGGTTGCACAGAGTCGGACACGACTGAAGCGACTTAGCAGCAGCAGCAGCAGGAGTTATGCTTTAGTTAGATTTTAACACCTTATCCATACATGGGAAAACTTTCCCAATATAATATATGGAAGCTCACAATAATTATCATAGTCTATAAACAAAGTGTTGTGGAAATAGGGAGATGGAATTCCAATGTGAATGGCTTTATTTCACTTTTACATGATTCAAGAGTGGTAGTGATAAACATGAGTGATTTTTTTTGCTTCCCAGTTGGGTCAGTTCAGTTCAGTTGCTCAGTCATGTCCAAATCTTTGAGACCCGTGGACTGCAGCACACCAGGCTTCCCTGTCCATCACCAACCCTTGGAGCTGCTCAAACTCATGTCCATAGAGTTGGTGGTGCCAACCAACTGTTTTGTCCTCAGTCGTCCCCTTTTCTTCCTGCCCTCAATCTTTCCCAGCATCAGGGTCTTTTCCAATGAATCAGTTATTTGCATCAGATGGCCAAAGGATTGGAGCTTCAGCTTCAACATCAGTCCTTCCAATGAATATTTAGGAATGATTTCCTTTAAAATGGACTGGTTGAATCTCCTTGCAGTCCAAGGGACTCTCAAGAGTCTTCTGCAACACCACAGTTCAAAAAGCATCAATTCTTCAGCACTCAGCTTTCTCTATGGTCCAACTCTCACATCCATCCATGACTACTGGAAAAACCATAGCTTTGACTAGATGGACCTTTGTCAGCAAAGTAATGTCTCTGCTTTTTAATATGTTGTCTAGGTTTGTCATAGCAACAAACCTATAAATTCTTATCTTCCTGCAGTTCACAAGTGAGAGCTGGCCTCAAGGTCAATGGTTTTGGTTTGTTTGTTTTTACACTTGTATCCCTTAAACACTAACGGTAGTTGTTGCACCTACTTGTTGTTTGAATCTCTGAATCTCAACTTTCTTTGTGTCATGATGCAATTTCCATTCAATGTCTGCAAGCTCTTTATCTGAAGAGGCCATGGTGACCTGCATTGTCTAATTTTCTGCTTACATCTGCCTCACTCTTTATAAATGATATTAGTACGATTTAGTGAATGATGACTATGCTGTTAGAAGTAGTCCACCTAAAGACAGAACATAGCTTGACGCAAATGGCAACAGATTATTTAAACACAGAATCCTATTGCTCATTTCAGAGCATTTTTCACGACACACTAAAGAAAGATGCTTTTGGCTGCAGACATTAACAGGCAGCTTTGTGATATATTCTGCCCCAAAATTATAGTTATCAAAACAAATAAATCCTTCAGATGTCACTGTGATGTGTGTCCATAATACACAGCTGGAATTCACAGGAGACAAAGGTTATCAAACTGTGGACTAGATATAATTCTCCAGTCTCTATTTTCTCTCCTTATACAGCTGGTGAACGTCATAAAGATACAGTGATAGGTTTATAAGTTAATAGGAAGGTGTGGGCCTAGAAAAAACAAAAAATAGGAAAGACTTAAGCAATTTAATAGCATTTCCCATGAGACACTTCTTAGCATGGTACCAGGCTCAGTGGATGCTACGTGTTTCTAGCATCTAAATCTGTTGAAATGTGACAAGGTCAAAAGGGAAATTAACACAGCATGTTTTATTTGCAAGTCATAAAATTAAAATAATACATCTAATTATTATAAAATGATTATAATATTATATTGCTTTATCTTCTACTGCATGTGTGCTCAGTCATGGCTGACTCTTTGTAACCCTATGGACGGTAGCCCGCCAGGCTCCTCTGTCAGTGGGATTCTCCAGGCAAGAATACTGAAGTGGGTTGCCATTACCTCCTCCAGGGAATCGTCCCAACCCAGGGATGGAACCCAAGTCTCTCGCATTGGCAGGTAGATTCTTTACTGCTGAGTCACCTGGGAAGCCCCATAATATTTTAATATCATTACAAAATAGCAATATTTTCCTATTAAAAAATCATATGCTCCCAATAAAGAAACACAAATACAACAGGATAAACTTTTAATGACATTATCTTAAATATATTTTAAAGTCATTTTATCTTTCAAAACATGTGATTGGTAACAACATAGTTTGTGTGAAACTAATATGTGCCAGCCATCATCTTTTCTTGTTTAGGAATTATTTCTTATAAGTGAAATTTCCAAATAACTGTATCTTTCACTAAATCTGTTTTCACACATTCCAGCATCAGACTTCACTTCTTATTTTTTTCAGTTGACTCTACTGGGTGTCTTAGCTCCACATCCTTGAACTCCATCCCAACTACCAACCTACTGCTGATTCTACCTTATTTTCAAACTCAGTCACCCCCTGATGGCCCCACTCTCATCCTTATCCAGTTTAAACTCTAATGTCAACCATGATAATCACCCCAGACCCCCAAAGTCAACTTCCTTGACTCTCTCCCTTGCTGCTTCTTATTCACATGCCAAAATAAGACAGAAAAAATACATATGTTCCTAAGCACTCCGAATAGAGAGAAAAAGAGAAAGGCATACAATTACAAATGTTAGTAATGAGAAGAGAACTACACAAATGAAAGGAAATTAGAATAATAAGTTACATATTAATAAGAGCTAACACTAACAAGCACTTATGAAGCCCAGTTAACCTGCTCAGTGATCAACAGTTTTAGTACTTTCTGTAATTGTCCTTTTAAAGATGACAAGGGCAAGGTTTATGGAAGGGAAGTGAAGTTCCTTTCTCCCAAACACACCACTAGAAAGCAGAAAGCCAGTATTTGAACTCAGGCAGTTGATGACAGAGGATGTGGTCTTGCCTGGTCAGATACAAAGAACTCTGAAAACCAGGATAAAACAGACAGTGTTTCAGGAAAATAAAATTACCACAATGCCTGCAGCTGGAAGCAGAAAGCCTGCCTGGCCAAGAAGTCTATAAACAAAGTAACATAGTTTCAGAAGCAACATGGAAACAATATTTTACTTGTTTTCTAAACTGTTGGAGAGCTTAAAAACATGAATACTTGGACATTCATTTTTATGAACATTGATAATATTCTGATGTCAAACCCTGTCTAGGAAAGTAACAAAAATTCATAGACCCCCCCTCAACTGCGAATATAGTTGTAAAAATCCTGTTAACAGAAAATTGAATTTAAGTCTATTAAGAATAATGCTTCAACATGTCCAATTGGGTCTGACTCTTGAAACATAAAGATAATATTCACTACCATTTGTCAAATGCTTAATATGTGCCAGGTGTTGTTCTTTTGATACTAAATCTTTATTACTCCATGAGGTGAAATTGTTATTGGTCCCTTTTACAGAGGAGGAATTGGGACGCAGGGAGCATGTGAACTCAGACAGGATGGCTCCAGAGTATGATTTTGGCCATGACTTTGCAGGAAATATATTATCATAGTTCATCCCATTAACTGTTTGAGGGAAAAGAGCCATGTAATTATACTGCTGACTTTGAGGGAATCGACATATTTTAAGAACATGACTTTTCTATCAGAAATAAAAGCATAATATAGCCCTGTAGTGATATAAAATGAAGGAACTAGGATCACAGAAGTTCACAAATATGACAATGAGGAAAAATAGCAGCTTTCCAAAGACTAGAGTATGAAACACAGTTTTACAAATTTCAAAAATATGTAAAATAATAAGCCATGATTCTAGAAATAAATGTAAACATATAAACCTATAATTCACAAATGTTTAATAACTAAAACATGTAATTACAACTTTAGGGATTATACAAATGACAACCAAAAGTATATGTCACCTATTTACAGTGTATTTAATTTATTTATTCCTTAAGGTGGTTGTTGGGATTAGTGGTTTATAATATTACTTATATTGTTGTTTATGTATATTATTTTAATATATATTAATATTCTAATAAAGTAACAAAATATTACTAAAATAATATTCTAATAAAGTAATAAAATCAATACAGACAAATTAAACAACTTTTTAGACAATAAAGTGGGAACATCACTGATATTTCTTAACCAAAACAAAGTCATAAATATGAATTTCAGTATTTCATGTTTTATGACACACAGACATATTTGGGTGTATATGTGCCTGTGTGTTTGTGTGTATTTATACACTCGTTCAAAATATTGGATCACCTTATTATACATTTTATGAACTGCATTATTCATCTTTTCAAGCTAATCAATAAAAATTTACATCATCAGTTTTAATTGCTGCAAATTATTTTTTTTTAAATCAGTGACAAACTAGTGGGCAATTACTGTATTAAACTTTATGTTTCATTAAAAATAACTGTAGTGATCTTCTTTGAACACAAATTTGTCTATATCCTAACTTTGATCCATGGTGCTTATTTGCTTATAACTTGATATCTTTACTGGCAAATCCCTATTTTAGAGGTTACTTGTGGGATTCCTGAGAAGTTATGTGCCACTGAAGGAGAATTACCAATACTGAGTCATTTTAGATAAACTTCTGGGCTTGCAATGTCCAGACTCACAGAAGTGGTATAATGTTACAAAAATTCCAGGAAGGGCAGGAGAGGAAGCCTAGAATAGGAAGTCTCCTAGACATTTTTCTTTTCTGGCATTTGAATATTTTTTAAATTAATGACTTTTGGATTGCAGCCATTCTGACTGGTGTGAAATGGTATCTCATTGTGGTCTTGATTTGCATTTCCCTGATAATAAGTGAAGTTGAGCATCTTTTCATGTGTTTGTTAGCCATCTGTATGTCTTCTTTGGAGAAATGTCTATTTAGTTCTTTGGCCCATTTTTTGNTATTTATCCTTTCAAAGAACCAGCTTTTGGCTTTGTTAATTTTTGCTATGGTCTCTTTCGTTTCTTTGGGAACTTTTTTCTAATGTCACACCCTGGTTTGACTTCTTAAAGTGTTAGTCACTCCATCATGTCTGACTCTTTGCGACCTCATGGACTATAGCCCACCAGGCTCCTCTGTCCATGGGATTTTCCAGGGAAGAATCCTGGAGTGTGTTGCCATTTCCTTCTCCAGGGGATCTTCCTAAACCAAGGATATCAAACCTGGGTCTCCTGCATTGCAGGCAGATTCTTTACCATCTGAGCCACCAGGGAATTTGACTACTTAAATGCAATACAATTGATATCCTCCTCCTTACTGGATAAATACCAGCTGTTATTTTAAGCTCTGCAAACCAGATTTTAACAACTAAAGTCATATTTGACTATGAACTGAACAATCATCAGAATTTGTTAGTTGTTGCACTAGCTTACTTTTATCAAATTAAATTTAATACTACAAACTTGAAAACTTCTCTAACTTGAGGGCCATACTTGAGACTTTCCTTCATTCTTAAGCAGAAGTTGAGCCCTATAATCTTATTATCCTATTATTATAAATGCCATTTAATTACNATGAACTGAACAATCATCAGAATTTGTTAGTTGTTGCACTAGCTTACTTTTATCAAATTAAATTTAATACTACAAACTTGAAAACTTCTCTAACTTGAGGGCCATACTTGAGACTTTCCTTCATTCTTAAGCAGAAGTTGAGCCCTATAATCTTATTATCCTATTATTATAAATGCCATTTAATTACTATTAAGTAATCTACATGTTTCAAAGGAGTTCTTAATCAGGAAAGGGGAATTTAGAAAAGTAAAATAAAAAACATTTTTGGTAAAATAACACACACATATCTTATTATAATATTAATGAATCATAACTGGAGTTTATAGTAGTCCAAGAACATATTCTTACTCCAGTGCTTCTAAACCTTTAATACAGATGCGTAACCAGTTTGTTTCTAATGTTCACAGGTCCGATGCCACAGGTGGGAGGCAACACAGGTTTTGCAATTGCATATACAATAAAAATGTTAGTCAAAAATGGCTTAAATGTCTGCCTATTACCTGTCAATCTAAATTCAAGAGTGATCTTTGACTGCATCTTTTTTGGACTTATTTGAGGGAGGAAAGAGTATTGGGAACCTGAGAAGCAGAAAAAATAATAGAAAATCCTCTGGAAAAAGATGTCGTCTTAAAACAGTAATAAAATATAAGATACAGGTATATTTTACTGACAAATATAAACAATTACAGGGAAAGACATTATTTTAAAATATAATGTTTTCTTAGAAAGAAAGCTAAAGGATTTGGAAAATACAATGTGAAGAAACTGAAACAGGTATTAACTGATATCCAGGTATTCTGCTACTGCTAAGCTGCTTCAGTCATGTCCAACTCTGTGCGACCCCATAGATGGCAGCCCACCAGGCTCCCCCGTCCCTGGGATTCTCCAGGCAGGAACACTGGAGTGGGTTGCCATTTCCTTCTCCAATGCATGAAAGAGAAAAGTGAAAGTGAAGTCGCTCAGTCGTGTCAGACTCAGCAACCCCATGGGCTGTAGCCTACCAGGCTCCTCCCCCCATGGGATTTTCCAGGCAAGAGTACTGGAGTGTGGTGCCAATAAACTATTACTTGTGTAAAAATTTTTTAAATTTTAATGATAAATATATCAATATATTGGGTTTGGGTTTTATACAAATATTTTTCATTTTACTGTGGGAGAATTTATTCAATTATGAATATTCCGTTACAAATTCTGAATGGGAGAAATTATAAAAATAACTGTATTACCAAATAAATTCAACGCTTCAAGTAATTATTTAGGAAATTAACCAGGTTGTCCAGACTTTAAATATTATTTGTTCTAAATCATTTGGAGATGACTTTTCAGATTTCATATACTGACAAAGACATAGCTGAGTTGCTTTTTCCTTTTCTCTTTTCCTTAATGAAGACAACAGAAACTATTACCCAGCCTCTGGGTTTCCAACATCGAAGCAATCTGCTTATTCATCAGAAGGACTGATGTTGAAGCTGAAACTCCAATGCTTTGGCCGCCTGATGCTAAGAGCTGACTCATTTGAAAAGACCCTGATGCTGGGAAAGATTGAAGGCGGGAAGAGAAGGGGACAACAGAGGATGAGATGGTTGGATGGCAGCACTAACTCGATGGACATGAGTTTCAGTAAGCTCTCGGAGTTGGTGATGGACAGCGAAGCCTGGCATGCTGCAGTCCATGGGTTCGCAGAGTCAGAGACGACTGAGTGACTGAACTGAACTGAAGCAATCTGCTCCTTTAGCCACTAGGAAATGAACATACTCCAAAAAAGGAGAATGAACAAAGGCCCTCTTTTCAGGGAAGAGCAAATGCAGAGATTTTCATTTGTATTCAAGAAGGTATTACTCACAGCAGTTACAGCAGACCTAGTGGGCCGTGGTGATTTGCACACACACACAGGACACTGATCACCATCTCCCACTCACCGTCACAACACAGAGCAATCTGTTACCTGGCAATTTAAGCAATTTTTCCCATGGGGCAGTCGAATTAATCTCTTAAACTTGTTTTGAAAAAGGAGAATGATAAACACATCATGATAACAAAAATTAAGTATAAATTTTACTCACTGACTAATTCAACAAATGTTCCTTAGCATGGTGGGGGTGGGGGATTTTTGTGGCGTGAGGGAGAAAGAAAGACACCAGAGTCGTGTTTTCTTTTTTTTTTTTTTAAACTAATTATTTTTTATTTTCAGCATGTTAGTTAATGGTACTAACATAACAGGATTACCAAAACAGCAACAACAAAAACCAGCAAGCTCCTTCCTATTCATCTCCCAAGTCCTGTTCCCAGAAGCAAACACTTAAAATCCCACAGAGCAGAGAGATTCTGAAGAAAAGTGCATGAAGTCCAAGTTCCAGTGCTAGGGGCGGGGGCGGGGAGGTGTGGAGGCATGCCATCCTAAGCTGAGGATGGAAGGATACAGGGAGGTAACTGGGTGAAGTGTGTGTGAGGGTTCACTAGGCTGGGGGCGCACGTGCAAGGACCACAGGTTAGGAAGAAGCAAGACGACCATATGACCACGTGCACACGTATCTCTGTGCTCGTGAATCATACACAGGCTGCACAGGTGTACACGTTTAGGTTTATTTTTGTCGCTTGCTGTGATTACTGTCAGTTTCTTTATCGAATATTAGAATATACCACTTCCTACTTCTGCAATTCTCTCCCTACTCTGTTTTTACCTTAAAAATACATCATCATCTAGATGGCTATTGGGAAACTGCTATGTAAGACAGGGAGCTAGCCTGGCACTCTGTGATGACTTGCAGGGCTGGGGTGGTGGGAGGGGAGGGAGGTTCACAAGGAAGGGGACATATATAATTATGCATGGTTTGCATTGTTGTAAGGCAGAAATCAGCACAGCATTGTAAAGCAACCTTCCTCCAATTAAAATATAAATGAAAAACTGAAACAATATATCATAGATGACCTTACAGATAACTGATATAGATCTAATATTTTATTGCAAATTTTACTGAGCTAATTGTAGACTGATACATAGTAGTAAGAAATACTACACAGAGATACTGCGTACATTTTGCCTACTTTCCTCCAGTGTTAGTATTTTGCAAAAGTATACTACAACATCATAACCAGGAGACTGACGTTGGAAGACCACTGATTTTATTCAGATTTCCTCAGTTTTACTTGTGTGTGTATGAAGTTTGACACAATTTATCACTCGTGTGGGTTTGTGTATGCACCGCTATCATCAAGATAACCACTCGGGTCCAACAGAAGCTCATGTTACCCTTTTGTGACCACACAGTCCTGCTCTCCACACACCCAGCAGCTCAGTTCAGTTCAGTTCAGTCACTCAGTTGTGTCCGACTCTTTGTGACCCCATTGACTGTAGCCCGCCAGGCTCCTCCGCCCGTGAAATTCTCCAGGCAAGAATCCTGGAGTGGGTTACCATGCCCGCCTCCAGGGGTCGGGACAGAACCCGTCTCCTGTGCCCGCTGCGTTGGCAGGCAGGTTCTTTACCACTGTGCCACCTGGAGACCTCACGTATGCATACTTTTACACAAATGGGACAGTTTGTATGCTGGATATTTTGTCTGCTCACTGTATCTTCTTACTTCTCCTTTTTGCTTGCTGATTTTCCCCATCTTCCTTTCTATCCCACTTCACTATCATCTCCTCTCACCCAGGTGATGCTTGTGAAGACACACACTCTCTCTCTCACTTTTTCTTTTACAAAATGTGAGTCAGTACATACTTCTCTGCTGGTTCTTTTGCCTGAAGAACGACACTTCACAAAATGCCTTTAAGTTAATTGGATTATTTAGAATTCTTTCTAGTGATTGTATAATATTTCATGATAAGGATATGCTATGATTTATTCAACAATTTTCTTGATAGGCATTCAGCAATTTTGTTATCATTACACATAATGTATAATACACCAAATATGTTCCCCAAAAGGTTCACTGAGTCAAGGGTATACATGTTTACAACAGCAGTCGTCAGTTTTCTTGAAAAAAATAATTGAAACAATTCACATTCCCCCTAACCATTATGACAGTACAATTTTATCTGCCCTTTCATTCCAAATAAATGTGAGAGCTCTTTTTAATCTTGGCTTTAATCTTGTTATTTTGATTTTCACAACTCTGACTGCTTTTCAGTGTAGTCTGTTTCCATATAATTTTGTCATTTTAATAAAAGATATAGACTACTGCATCTTAGTATCTATCTAAAAAACATAACTTCCAAGGAAAACTTCCTTATCAGTTTTTAAGTACTTCCTTTTTTCCCACTGGCATGCCATGAAGGCAATTTTAAAAAATTGTGCCATGACTTGTTAAACATTTTTACTACCATCTAAAAGCAGACTGTTACATCTACATATTAAAAATGGTTTTAAAAATAATACCCTCAAATTAATCATAATTTAAGCTAGCTGAAAACTCTCTGCAAGAATTGCACACGGAAGCGTTCTTCATTTTTACACTTAGATCTTGCCTCAGCTTCAATGTCAGGAAACTCTTCTCCTGGAATTTAAGGCCATTTTCTTTGACTGAAGAGACCTTCGTTTCTCAAAATTCTACCATGAAACCACCACCAATGACAAAGTAAATAAAATCTTCCAATTTCAGACTTGGGGTTTACAGCTGTGAGCCTAAATTTCAGAATTATAGCAGAAACCAACACAATGTAAAGCAACTGTTCTCCAGTTAATAATAAATAAATTAAAATAAAAAATAAATTTCAGAATTATGTAGAAACATAATTCAATATCCTTCTTATCTGAAATAATAGCCTCCAGTACTATCTCTGTACCCAAAACACAACTCAGGACAATTAAAAACTGTAAAACAACAGTGAAAATTGAAACATACAAACAACAGAGAAAATGATATTTTATCTGTTTTGGAAAACTAGTTTTCTGGGAGTTATTAGATTTAATCTAAGACATTATTTAAGAGCTCAGAGAAAACTGAAGTGGTCAAGTGGTAAGACAGTGAACAAGAAGGCACAGATATTAATATATGATTATTAATGGATATTAATATATGATACCAGCAAGGCTAGGACAGGTTCTATTATCACATGGGGATTTATATTACCAGAAAGACTTCTATTCCACCACCACAAAAGTCAATTCTAAATGATGAAATGAGGTCAGATGGCAGCTGAAGAAAGTATATAAAAAGGATAAAGGCATTCAAGGAAAGAGGAACACTTTGACACATTCTAATTCAATTTAGCGAAACTAAGATAAGTGTAGGTGAGTAGGTATGAGCAATTTATTTAGGCAAAGTGACCTTATCAGTCTTGAATAATATAATCCAGTAACAAATACACCTATAAACTTTAACCATAAATACAGAAGGTTTACTCCTTTTTAAAAGTTACTTAACAAAGCATCTCCTAAAAGACTTAACCATTATTTTAAATTCACATCTTTCAAAGACTTAGCGCTTTCTGCTTCCATCCAGTATAAAATGAAAATGCTATTCCATTGATAAAAATCTTTAAAAAACTATAATAAGCCGACTAATATATTACACAGCACAGGGATTCCAGGGCTTCTCTGGTGGCTCAGCTGGTAAAGAATCCGCCTGCAATGGGGGGGACCTGGGTTCAACCCATGGGTTGGGAAGATCCCTTGGAGAAGGGAATGGCTATCCACTCCAGTATTCCAGCCTAGAGAATTCCTATGACTGTATAGTCCATGGGGTCACAGAGTCAGACACGACTGAGCGACTTTCACTTTTCACAGGGATTCTAAAATGAGAAACACCACGAGTTCCAATGATAAACTGCCTACTGTCTCAATAATGTCAGAGTGCTTTATGAACTGGGATGCTAAAATTCAATCTGAAATGTATTTAACTTATAATACTGAGGATCCATGAGAGCAACCAATTGCTCATAGGTCTGCTCTGGAGCGTCTAGGGACCGTGGCTGTGCTCCCATGCACACTCTTACACTGTCAACGCCCTACCAGCTGCCTCCAACGGCACTTGGCAAGAACCAGAGCACATGTCAGGAGCTTGCTTTAACAAACACCCCCACAGGCATTGTTTGCTTAATTCTCCAAGCTTGAATGGAAACCTCAGAAGTCCTCAGACCACCTGGGAACAAAATCCAGACACAGCCAGATAATAAACAGGCATCCATAACATCTGTAGCAACAGAGAGACCAAGCTTACTAATAGTCTTCCACAGCACATTCTCAACACAATAAGCCTGCAGTTCATAGGTGGATCTTAATCCATCTGGGCTATTGTCTCAGAAGCAGCTCCAGGTCTTCAAGCTGGAGACAGGGCTATGACTGCTTACCTGATTCACAGGCAAATGTCTTTGACGTTTCATCATGAAAGATAATTGCCACTGCATGCTTCTTTGTCTCTCGAGGCAGCCTGGTTATATTTTTGATGTTGTGCAGTTCAGTTACCTTGAACAAAAAACATTTTTAACTTAGCATACAGTACATGCTCTATGCTGGGTGCTCACACAAAATGATCCGTTATTACTGTCCTAAGTCACTTTCCAATGGATATTTTTATTTGTTTCTAATTAACAGGAGTCATATACCATGCAGAATGAAAACAAATGATGCCATCATCAATTTGTTTTGCTTTGCTCAATATGCTTTGCATCAATATGCTTTGCTCAATTTTGAAAGAGTCTAAAAATTATGAGAAGGATAACTCTGAAAGCAAGGACTCCTGTGTTTTTTAAAAATTATATCTTTTACAAACAACAGCCAGTATGGCACACAAAAGATTCTCAATAAATTTCCATTAAATATTGATTGGATTTAACATCTCAGCTGTCTTCTAAAACCCACTCATCATGCAAATCCCTGGTAGAAACGCAGTCTAACTGACACCTGTCAATCAGCAGACAGTGACTCTAAAATTCTGGAAACATTACATATGAGCAATGGGTTTCCTTCCCAGCCCAAACCACAAAGTGTTCACGGACTCTTATACCCCCGATCGCCACCCTGTTCTCTCACCAAGGCTCATTCGTGATTTATGGACCCAGGTTAACACCTCTACTCTTTTGGCAACTAATAATTGTAATGAACAAGTATTTCAGCTCTCAGCTGTATGGGTATAAGGCTTTCTGCTGTAACCTGCGCATTTTTATTTCTCTCCACAGTCCCTAGAAATGAGCTGTTTGTCTACTTCCTCACTTACTCTGCAAATACAACTTTACAATAATAATGTGTGAGTTACTTTCTAAAATGCACTCTCAACATGCTACGTCAGTATTTTCTTCTAATAAAAGAGCCAACAGGTTCGTTTTCATTTCCATTTATATAAATACTTAAAAATTTCTCTTTAAGTTTCTTTGACCTACGTGCATTGTTCACTCTCCAAGTATTTCAGAATTTTCTAGCTATTTTCTATTACTGCTTTCTAGTTTTATTGCATTCTAGTTTAATTTCATATGGTAGAGAGAAGGTATGCTACAGTTTCCGTTTTTTAAAAATTGGTTATGTTCTAGAGCCTGAACGACCGCTCAAACTACTGCACAATTGCACTCATCTCACACGCTAGTAAAGTAATGCTCAAAATTCTCCAAGCCAGGCTTCAGCAATATGTGGACCATGAACCTCCAGATATTCAAGCTGGTTTTAGAAAAGGCAGAGGAACCAGAAATCAAATTGCCAACATCTGCTGGATTTCTGAAAAAGCAAGAGAATTCCAAAAAAGCATCTATTTCTGCTTTATTGACTATGCCAAAGCATATTTTGAATATGCTTTCTGAATATTTTAAGTCAACTTTTTGGCTTAGTTTTAGGCCAATTTTTTCACTCTTCTCTTTGATCAAGAAGCTCTTTAGTTCTTCTCTTTCTGACATAAGGGTGGTGTCATCCCCATATCTGAGGTTATTGATATTTCTCCTGGCAAACTTGATTTCAGTTTGTGCTACTTTGCGTATAAGTTAAACAAGCAGGGTGACAATATACAGCCTTGGTATACTCCTTTCCCAATTTAGAACCAGTCTGTTCCATGTCCAGTTCTAACTGTTGCTTCTTAACCTGCATACAGATTTCTCAGGAGGCAGGTCAGGTGGTCTGGTATTCCCATCTCTTGAAGAATTTTCCACAGTTTCTTGTGATCCAAACAGTCAAAGGCTGTGGCATAGTCAATAAGCAGAAGTAGATGGTTTTTTGGAATTCTCTCGCTTTTTTGGTGATCAAACAAATGTTGACAATTTAATCTCTGGTTCCTCTGCCTTTTCTAAATCACTTGAACATCTGGAAGTTCATGGTTCATGTACTTGACTTGGAGAATTTTGAGCATTACTTTGCTAGTGTTTGCGATGAGTGCAATTGTGCAATAGTTTGAACATTCTTTGGCACTGCCTTCCTTTGGGATTGAAATGAAAACTGACCTTTTCTAGTCCTGTGGCCACTGCTGTGTTTTCCAACTTTGTTGGCATATTGAGAGCAGTGCTTTCACAGCATCAAATTTTAGGATTTGAAATAGCTCAACTGGAATTCTATCACCTCCACTAGCTTTGTTCGCAGTGATGCTTCCCAAGACCCACTTGACTTTGCATTTCAGGATGTCTGGCTCAAGGTCAGTGATCACACCATTGTGGTTATCTGGGTCATGAAGATCTTTTTTTGTACAGTTCTTCTGGGTATTCTTGCTACCTTAAGGATTCTTGCCATCTCACGGATATGAGAGTTGGACCACAAAGAAGACTGAGTGCTGAAGAATTGATGCTTTTGAACTGTGGTGCTAGAGAAGAGACCTGAGAGTTCTTTAGACTGCAAGGAGATCAAATGAGTTGATCCTAAAGGAAATCAACCCTGAATATTCACTGGAAGGACTGATGCTGAAGGTGAGGCTCCAATACCTGGCCATGTGGTGTGAAGAGCTGACTGATTAGTTAGAAGAGACTCTGATGATGGGAAAAGATTGAAGGCAGAGGAGAAGAAGGCAGCAGAGGATGAGACAGTTTGATAGCACCACTGACTAAATGGACATAAATTTGGGAAAATTCTAGGAGATAGTAAAGGACTGGGAAGCCTGGCATGTTGCAGTCCATCAGGTCAAAAGAGCTATACATGACTCAGTGACTGAACAACAACAAAGTATGATTTTCTATATCCACATATTTTTAATTTATAGATGTCTTTACATTTATGGTGGGTTTCTATATGACAGTGTGTAGTTGCATCTTGTTTGATCCCCTCTGACAATCCTCATCTTTTAATTGGTGCATTTAAGCCATTGATATTCAAAGTAAATATCGGTGTAACTGGACTAATATAAAGAATATTTGTACTGGTTTTCTATTTCTTATCCTTCTTCTCTGTTTCTATTTTATCTTTCCCTCTTCTTCTGTCTTTTGTGGTTTTAATTGTGAATTTTATATGATTCCATTTTTCCTCCTTTCTAACATGTCAGCTATACCTTTTTTTAAACTTTTTAGTTATTGCCCTAGAGTATGAAATACACATTTACAGCTAATGCAGTTCCAAACTACACTATATCAACCTATACATATATCAGAGATATATACATATATACTACTTATCATATATATATATTTATAAATGTATACAAAATCAAATACATTGTTGATGCTATTTTGAACAAACTGTCACCTGTTAGATCAATTAAGAATAAGAAAAAATGAAACTTAATTTTATCTCCACTTACACCTTTTTGATGCTTTTCCTTTCTTTATATAGATCTGAGTATCTAAGCTACATTATTATTTTCTCTAAAGAAATAATTTTAACATTTTTTACAAAGTCAGTCTTACCAGCAATAAATTCAATTTTGTTTGAAAACGTCAATTTCTGCTTCACTTTTAAAGATAATTTTACGGGGCATATAGAACTCTAGGTCGATGGGTATTTTTCATCTTAAAACATTAAATATAGTTAGCTCTCAATATCCTAGGGTTCCACATTGTCAGATTCAACCAACCTTGGATTGGGTACTACTTTTACAATCCACAGTTGGTTGAATCCAAGGACATGGTACCCGTAGATATGAGACTCAGCTGTGCTTGCTATTTTATGTAAGAGTTTTAGGCATCCATGGATTTTGGTATCCGTGGAGGATACTGGAACTGACTCTCCATTAGATACCGAGAGATGGCTGTGTTTCACACTAATCTGTTGCTTGCATAGTTTCTGAGGGAAAGGTAAATGTAACTCCTCTTTGTTCCTCTATGGAGAAGGTGGCTTTTCCTCTCTCTGGTTTCTTTCAGGATTTTTTCCTTGATTTTCCATAGTTGAAAATGCCTAGGTATACTTTTCATTCTTTTTTTTTTTTTTTTTTTTTTTGTGGGGAGCAGTAATCCTGCTTGGGGTTCACTGAGATTCCTGGATCTGTAGTTTTGTGTCTGACATTATTTTGGGGACATTGTTAGTTATTATTGGTAGAATTTTTCTTTCTTTCTTCTCATGTTGGTACTTCCATTGTGCATATATTATACCTTTTATAGATGTCGCAACAGTGCTTGAGTATTGGTTTTATTTTTGCTGTTTCAGTCTCTGTTCTCTCTGCTTTTCAGCTTTGGAGGTGTCTTTTTATTTATTTACTTATGGCTGTTCTGGGTCTTTGTTGCTGCACAGGCTTTTCTCTAGTTGCAGCGAGTGGAGGCTACTCTCCAGTTGCCTTGCAGGAGCTGCTCACTGCGGTGGCGCCTCTGGTTTGCAGCACAGGGTCCAGGGCACAGGCTTCAGCGGCTGCAGAAGCTGCTCACTGAGGTGGCGCCTCTGGTTTGCAGCACAGGGTCCAGGGCACACAGGCTTCGGTGGCTACAGCACATGGGCTCAGTGGTTGCGGCTCCTGGGCTCTAAAACTCAGGCTCAACGGTTGTGGAGCACGGGCTCATCTCCTCAGCGTTTGGGATTCTTCCAGATCAGGGATCTCAACTCGGGTCTCCTGCCCTGGCAGGTGGGTTGTTTACCACTGAGCCACTAGGGAACCCTGTAAGCTTCTACTGGGACATCCTCAAGCTTGTAGATTCTTTCCTCAGCCATGTCCAGTGTTTATACAGTCATCAAAGGCATCCTTCATTTCTGTTACATTATTTTTTCTTTTTGATTCCTTAGACTTTCTGTCTCTCTTCTGACAGTTCCCATCTGTTCTTGCATACTGTCTACTTTATCCATTAGCACCCTTAGTGTAGTAATCATAGTTGTTTTAAATCCCTGGTCTGATAATTTCAACATCCCTGCCTTTTCTGATTTTGATGTTCTATCTCTTCAAATTGTATATTTTGAAGAGATATTTTCAAATATCTTTGAAACGTTATTGGTGTTTTATCTTTTGGTAATGCCTTGTAATTTTTTCTTGGTAGTCATCGATTTTTTTTGGGGGGGGGTAATATTTCCTTTTAAAATCTGTAATGATCTGGATTTCTAGCCTCATAGAATAACAAGCTTATCACTCAAGGTTGCTGTGCAGGCTGTCCAGAGGGGCCTTATGGTCTCTGTCATAATAAGTTTACAGTCTATAGTCTACATGCTGGAAAAATTATTTTAATATTTAAAAAATATTTTATTTTTCTCTCTCCTTGTCATTATCTCATTTAACATGCAAAACTAAAATTGGTAAGGTAAGTGATTTCATGTTAAATAAACTAAAAATGGTTTGCTTCATATATATGCATGTATAAAAACACCTACATATGTGTATATAAGCATTCATATGTGAATTTATACATATACTATATCTATCTATTTATCTAAAAAAAAAACCTCATTTTCTCTTCCACGGAAGAAAAAATCAGGCACTAGTATCTTAAAGTGTCAGATCCTGGGGAGAAAGATGAGAATATTTTTTGGAACAATGATTTGTATATTATATTTGAAGTACATTAAAGCATACTCTCAACAATGAACTCTTAAATTTTTAAATCATTTGATAATGGACTCAAGTAATAGTTAAGCCAAATTTTATTCTAAAATTGTAAAGATATTTTAAAAAGAGACATTATTTCCAAGTGTTATTAATTAAATAAGCAAATGATCTTACCAACATTAAGTAGAGTCTAAAAGTAATGAAAATCATGTGTTGCTTAAGAACAGATACTATCAATGTTAGGTGAGTATAAAAGTGATATGCCACTACAAAAGATATATTATATATAACATCAAGTTGTGTCAAAAAATATCATAAAAACTTTATTATTCTGCTCCAAAGCCTTTTCCAAATATTTACAAATATAAAAGAATATTGGAACTAATATTGCATAGGACATCTTTTTTTCAACCTCATAGCAAAAAATCAACAGAGCAAATTAATAAACAGCCTAGCAAAATGCAGCAAGCACTAAAGATTTCTAACTTTTGTGCCTCAGGCAATCTGACAAGCAATGTAGTTCTAACAAAGTGTTTGCTCTTCTGTAAAATTCACATTTAGAAATGCAGAGAAGCTCTTCAAGCAGACATGGTTACACTGGTTTCTGCAACAGTGGGAGGCTTTTTGTTGATCAATAGTGGGATGCTACCCACTTCAGTGTGTGCCCTAACAAACTGAAGTGATACCAGGAAGCAGAGCGCTCACGGAGGCCTAAAAGCTCACCTCTCAGATTGTCTTGGTTAGGAAGCTCAAGAGCTCTGTTAGATTACAAAATGTTACCAAATCATATGGGAAGATTTTCTAAGGACTTGGTATATCTTTGGGATTTGCATGCACGCATGCTCTGTCGCTTCAGTTGTGTCCGACTCTACGACCTTATGAACTGTAGCCCGCCAGGCTCCTCTGTCCATGGGGATTCTCCAGACAAGAATACTGGAGTCGGATGTTATGCCCTCCTGCAGGGGATCCTCCCAACCCAGGGATCGAATCTGCACCTCTTATGTCTCCTGCATTGGCAGGTGGGCTCTCTACAGTTAGTGCCACCTCAGAAACCCCTTGGAATCTGATATATCTTTAATTCAAAATATATTTTAAAAGTACTTAGAATCATAGCGATTCAGGTCAAGATATATCTGAATCTCTTGTCCTCACTTTTCGCTTTCAGTACTAAATGATTTTATGACCCAGTACAAAACTGTTTGCATTTTCTTAGAGGAAGGTAATTTTTAAAATAATATCTTTAAATGCTTTAAAATAAAAATATTTTTATTGGTCTACAACCTAACAGTGTGACATAAAACTGTGAACTTATTATTGAGTGTGAAATCCTTGTGTGCATGCTAAGTCACTTCAGGCCTGTCCGATTGTTTGAGACCCCATGGGCTGTAGCCCACCAGGCTCGTCTGTGGGATTTTCCAGGCAAGAATACTAGAGTGGGTTGCTATGTGTTTCTCCAGAGGATGTTCCAGATCCAAGGATTGAACCCATGTCTCCTGCATTGGTAGGCGAATTCTTTACCACTAGCACCACCAAATCCTAGAGCATTTCAATAATATATATCTATAAATTATTATATCATTTAATAATTCAACCCATATTTCTGAAATATTAATTTTTCATATTGTTCTAAAAGGATACAACATTAGTTTAATAATAAGGCATTAAAATAATTAAATATGATATTAGCATAATTTAATTAAAGGAAAAATTACTTGAAAATAATTCAGGTTGTTCAAGTCTAAGTCAATAAATGCCATGGTCAATAATTTAAAATACTGAGGTCTAGTAAGTGTGTGTAAGTATACAAAAACAGCATGTGGTATACCTTAAATATATACAATTTTTATTTTATTATTTTAAAAAGAATACAGTAACTGGACTTTCTTGGTGACTCAGTAGGAAAGACTTTTGTCTGCAATGCAGAAGACACAGTTTTGATCCCTGGGTTGGGAAGTTCTTCCAAGAGAGGAAATGGCAAACCCTCTCCAGTATTCTTGCCTTGGAAATTCCTTGGACAGAGGAGTCTGGCAGGCTTCGGTCTATGGGGTCAAAGAGCGTTGGACACAACTTAGCGACTAAACAACAACCTTGTTCGGAGCCACTGCCTTGATTCCTGTTGCACTTTTACCTACTGTTGCCTTTGCTCCAAAACAAAGTGAAAATGACAAGTAATATGTTAGTGTTATGATGAAAATAGTGCTGTCTGCGTGGACAATTCTGAGGTCCATGTTCCAAACACAGGCTTCTCTCGGGCCCACAACACCTGCTCTGTCCTGAAACTCTGCCAGCGTCTATTTCATGCACACTCCCCTTACCCCTTCCCCTCCACAACTTCACTACTGCTCTTTCTCATCTCAAATATTTCCATTTGTTTTTCCATCTGCCTTCATACTCTTCATCTTCCATTGTCTTGTTCACACTGGTCTTAGACTTATATTTTTAACCCAAACGTTTTATCATGCCCCTTAATTTACCATGCTTTTAGTTAGTCAGTCAGTGTTAGATGCTAAGTCGTGTCTGACACTTTGCAACGACTATAGCCTGCCAGGCTCCCCTGTCCATGGCATTCTCCAGGCCAGAATACTGGAGTGGGTGGCCATTTCCTTCTCCAGGGGCTCTTAATCCAGGGATCAACCTGGGTCTCCCACATTGCAGGCAGATTCTTTACCGTCTGAGCCACAAGGCATTAAAACCATTTAATTATACCTTAAAATTAAGTTCTCACTCCTTAGCAAGGACTCAATGACTTTAATGACTCAGTTCCTTCTTGGAAATTGAATATCATCTTTCTCTACATTAACCTTGAACACAAGTTAGTGTCCAGCCATGTACAAAGTCTTTTGAGTTGTCTTGAATAGAAACGTGCTCTTTAAAGGTGATTCTAAAGCTGAAGCTCCAATACTTTGGCCACCTGATGTGAAGAGCTGACTTATTAGAAAAGACCCTGATGCTCAGAAAGATTGAGGGCAGGAGGAGAAGGGGGTAACAGAGGATGAGGTGGTTAGATAGCATCACTGACTCAATGGACATGAATTTGAGCAAACTCCGGAGATAGTGGAAGACAGAGGAGCCTGGCGTGCTAGTTTATGAGCTTGCAAAGAGTCAGACACGACTTAGCGACGATACAACAACATTCAAAGGTTACAGAGTCTTTTACAGAATAATCTTCTTGGAGCTTCCTTCAGCTTCCTATCAGGCTCACAATCATTCATCAAGACCAACAAGCCTCCCTTAACCTTCCCTGAATGACTCATGCACAGTTAATAGCCTGTCGCTGATGGTGGTGGTAGGTGGTGTTTCTCAAGCCCTTGACAGTGTGATCTGAATTCAGATGGCTTCCTGACTCATTATGGAATCTGGTTGTGTTTGTACTGGACTCAGTAAGTAAATTATTGAGTTGTTGCTTTATTAATTCATGTCATTTATTTATCAATTCTCTACATAACTAGACTTCTATATAGGATTTTTTTTTTTTCATTTTAAATATATGCTTTTCACAGTGAAGACCAGTAGACACCTGTTAAGTGACTGGCTGTTTCATATCTGATGAGAAAAGAAAAGATTAAAGATAAAGGAGAGGAGAGCATACAGCTGCACTGGGCTGTATGTTCTGAACTGGAGGGCATACTTCCGTGTATCACTTAATAAGATCAAACAAAAGAGAAGCCGCTTCACTTGCAGGTGAAAATAGTTCATTAGATTTTAGTTGTTCTACCATTACTTAGTTTGTAGAACTTTCAGGAGGAATCTGATGTGGGCTGAAGGGCATAGCGATATTTTCTCCAATTAGGCCCAAGTTTTTCAGAGGGATTTTCTTTGCGTACTTAGTAGTTAGGATGAACAAATTAAGGTTTACTGTAAAATTTAAAAATCACCATACTATTATGTTATATATCTTTCCCCTTAGCCTAACTGTGCATATTAACCTATTCACATTCAATGCAGGTCTAACTCACAAGCATAAAATAAATTTTCACTAATTAGTATACTGATAAATAACTGAAAAAAGCCTGTTTGCTGAATATTTTTTTAAAGTATCTCATCAGTTTACTGTCATGAAAATTGAGATTAGATACTCCCTACTGAGGCATTCAGTTTCTTTCTTTAAAGACAATTATATTTTGAAAAGTTAAAGAACTTAACTTTCAGATTTTTTTCAAGTATATTCAAATCAACCAGAATACAAACTGCACTCTTCTTTCTTATTAATCTTACTAATAATTCTTATCTCTCCTGACATTTTACTAATCTCCTATGGTTGTTTTAATTAGGTCAGAGTTTTTATTTTGGGGAATAAACACTTTAGAAGATAGTTAATAAAGTTCTATTCATTAGGATAGAGAATATTGATTTTCCAGTAAGAGAAAAGGTGAAAAGCTTACTAAAGTTGTAGATTATTTCAATTAGTACATATCAATCTCTTTTGAAAGCCTAAGTGTTCATAATTATAATTTAAGTATTGGTGTTGCCCTATATATTGTATGCTTTAATATTTTGGCCACAATATTTGAATAGAAAGTGTATAATTGCTTCCTTCCAAAATTTTATATATATTTTCCAATAGCTGCTTCCTTATATTTATCACTGAAAAATATGAAATGTGTATCATTGAAAAAAATCAATAAAACTCATTTTTTAAGCTCCTTGTGACACACTTTCATGTTTGCTGTCTGACAATCCCAACATGTTCATAATTAATAATCACAAGTTCTGTTGTCAGCTGGCATAGTGGTAAAGAATCTGCCTGCCAATGCAGGAGACACAAGAGACACAGATTTGATCCTTGGGTCGGGAAAATCCTTTGGAGAAGGAAATGGCAACCCACCCCAGTATTCTTGCCTGGAAAATCCCATGGACAGAGAAGCCTGGTGGGCTTCAGTCCACAGGGTCACAAAGAGCCAGACACACCTGAGCATGCACACGCCACTCAAATATTAAACTACATTACAAAATGCATCTTCTAGAGAAAATAATTATGGATAAAATTACACTAGACTTAGAATTAACTATAACAGTCACCGTTGGCTGTCGACTCAGCATCCAGTTCCAGCTCCTTCATTCCTAACAGAATCTGATTTTGTTCGTTGTGCGCCCCTATGTCATGTCACCCAAGTACCCAGGTAGGCATTGCTCATCCTCAATATCATGGTAGAATCTGTTACTCCTAGGGTTGGAAGGCACTGGCGATCCACTCCAGTACTTTTGCCTGGAGAATCCCATGGACTGGCAGGCTGCAGTCCATGTGGTTGCTAAGAGTTGGACATGACTGAGCGACTTCGCTTTCACTTTTCACTTTCATGCATTGGAGAAGGAAATGGCAACCCACTCCAGTGTTCTTGCCTGGAGAATCCCAGGGATGGCGGAGCCTCGTGGGCTGCCGTCTGTGGAGTCACAGAGTCAGACATGACTGAAGCGACTTAGCAGCAGCAGGGTTATAGTCTCCTTGCTCATGATTAGTTTAAGAAAGACAATATGACCTAAATAACCAGTGTCTTGTGAACAGAAGTCTTCTGGTGGCTTCAGAGAAATGTTTTTTAACCTGGAGGTAACCACCAGATGAATCTAGCTCCTTCTCTGAGGGATGCTGTGTTGCCTGGGTGTCACAATTCAGAGATGCTACAGCTATCATGCTAACAGATTGAAGATGAGGGCAACCATACAAATGGCAGAGCAGAGACAGGAAAGAGAGGGGAAAAAAAAAAAAAACACAGGTCCTTAATTTTCATTCTCGAGCAAGAATCAAGAATGAACCTACTCTGGAGCTATTTTCTTTTTCTGTAACATGTGAGCATGCTCGTCTTTAACTTGTTTGAATTGGGGTTTCTGTTGCTTTCAACCAAAATCATTCTAACTTACAACACTGAGAGCTGAGCTGCCCTCACTGTACCAAAAGGAAACAGCTGTCCTCTTGGGGTGGCCAGCACAAGCTGGAGTGATGACCAGAACCTGGTCACGCCTCCTGCTTCTCACACTGGTGCTCTTCCCACCAGTTTATGCGATAGCTACTGCTCTGAAATCCACGCTATTTAATAATGGCGAACAATGGCTAATTGAGATGTCATCACAGGAAGCAGAATTCAACTACAAAAGAGCCTCAGATTGCAGGGAGGATGAAAGGTATCCCAGAAAGCTCTTTATGTTATTACTCCAAAATTATTTTAAAGTTGTCTATTACAGAAAAACAAAACAAAACAAAAAACAAAAAGAAAATCTATTTTCAGCGCTAAGAAATGCAGAACATCAGTACGAAGGAAAAATAAGCACTAAACAGGAAATCTCTATAGCTCTTTCCTGCCTCCTCCCTCCCGCCACCCCCCATCCTGGTCTCTCTCTCAACATGTTTCACTGACTCTAAAAACAAAAAGGCATGAAACAGGTCTGTCAGCTCTAGCGTCATTCTCCCTCTGAGAGGCACAGCTTTGCGACACAGATTCTAGCAGAGACACCACAGCTCTAGGACTTTACTCGGTAGATGCACAACTTTAGATTTTTTAGTGACAGTAATGAGTTGAATAACGCCCTTCCCAATGGTATGTCAAGTCCTAAACCCCAGAACCTGTGACTAGACACTTATTTGGGAAAAGCGGTCTTTGTAGGCGTGATTAAGGGTAGGACCTTGAGAGGGGTGCACCCTGGATTCAGTGAGGACACTGGAGCTGATGACCAGAGTCCCGAGAACAGAGGAGCATAGGGGGCTGTGATGCAGGACGCAGTGGACACAGCCACGTGCGAGTAGGCTGAATGAACCCCTGGAGCCACCAGAGCCTGAGGATCCGCTCAGAGACTCTGAGGGTGCAGCCCAGCCAACACCCTGACCCTTGACCTCTGATCCTTAGAAATTAGAGAAAATAAACTGCAATTTTAAGACAAATCTGCAGCAGTCCGTTAGGCTAACCTAGGAAACTTACATGATTCAGTTCAGTTCAGTTCACTCAGTCATGTCCAACTTTTTGCGACCCCATGGACTGCAGCATGCCAGGCCTTCCTGTCCATCACCAACTCATAGAGTTTATTCAAACTCATTGCCATCGAGTCGGTGACGCCATCCAGCCATCTCATCCTCTGTCGTCCCCTTCTCCTCCTGCCCCTAATCCCTCCCAGCATCAGAGTCTTTGCCAATGAGTCAACTCTTCTCATGAGATGGTAAAAATACTGGAGTTTCAGCTTTAGCATCATTCCTTCCAAAGAAATCCCAGGGCTGATCTNAGTTGCTAAGCCGTGTTTGACTTTCTGCAGCCCCATGGACTGTAGACTTTGCTGTCCGTGGAATTTCCCAGGCAAGAATACTGGAGTGGGTTGCCATTAAAGTGAAAGCAACATTCCAATTGTTCGAATGTGATTATAGTGCATAAAATATCCAAACTTTGGGGATAATAATGGGTCTGACCTCGTGAGTTTACTTGCAAGGTAGAACTGGAATAAAAGAGAGCAAAGCTGACTTTTAGGTCCACCATCAGCGAGTCAGGTTACCAGCTCTAAGACTATGAGAACTTCCTGGTAGCTCCAGGATTAGGACAATTCCCACTACACCAAGAAAACCTTTTTATGAAAGGGTAAAAGGATTAGTGGAGAAATACAGTCTACTGCAAATCCGATTAAATTTTAATTTTATAGTACCCAGATTTCTATGATTAACTTGTTTCAAAGGAAAACTAGGGGGAAAATAGTTGCATAACACTTAACAATCTCTCTTATTTTCTCTCTTTGTCTCCAAATAAATGGGGGAAAAACATTAATTTCCCTGAATATTATATATAAGGAATTCAATCACCTCTTCAGTACAGACATCAAATTATATATAAAAATAATTTTGATTTCAAAATTATTTCTACACATAATTTAACAAATGCAATAATTATCATCAAAACAAGAATTTCACTGACTCTCAAAGCCTATGGTTCCTTGAACTAAGAATACGTTCTCTAAATAAAATCAGGTTAGAGGCTATTATTGGTTTCTAACTTAAGACTGTTTCATGGGCAATTAAAATTTTACCTTTTGTTACTGAAGTATTAGATGTAAAAAGGATTTATAATTTCAAAAATATTATATAAATTTGAAGCAAACATTAAACACCATTATTTATAAAAGATGCTATGTAGATATTTATAGCAAGGTACAAAGTCATAATTCAAGAATAAAGTCTCACTGAAACAACCTTAAAATTGTAAGTTGTAAATAAATATGCATTCATTACTTGAAATGTAATATATAACATTCTATTAATGATAGAAAAACAATTTATCCTCTGTGAACATTATGCAATTATCATTTCTCCTGCTGCATCTGTCAGATATTACATAATTAAGTAGACTTTGTTAATGGGTAAAAAGAGATTTTGAAAAACTCCAGATGCATTGATGATATTCTGAAATAATAATTAAGGGCACTGGATCTAAATCCATTATATATATGTAAAAATGCTTCAGAAATGATGGAAATAATGTCATAACAAAATCATGCTGTTGAATATTCTTTCTCAAATTACTATCTGATTTACCATGGAAAATGGCTTGTTTGAAACTACAAATTACTTTATCAAGCAAATTGGTCTCAGAATTTTTCTAAAGTTGGTATGAAAAATGTCCCTGGTTTCAAAGATGCAAAATCTGAGGCAGAAATGACTTGTATAACCATAACTGTTTTACATTTACACATCATCTCACTTTCTGAGCTATAATATTATTTGCATTTTACAGAAAGGAAAGTGAGAGAAAGACGTTGTTTAAATCACACTGTGCTTTCCCCTGATGTAGTACCGCTGTGTATGACTGCCTACACACAAGTGAGTAGTTTAAAAAAGTGAACAAAGACGGTAATTTTCCTAACATAAATCCTACTGCTGCATACTCTAAATCAAGCCCAGAATACTCTTACAGGTATTTTCTAAGAGTGTGACTTCTATTTCTCAGTGAAGAGATGACTCTCATGGACCAGTAGGTAATAAACAAATCCTGATGACTGAGTGGTTGCTTTTCTAAGACTTCCTTAAACCACACAGAACGATCATTACTGAAGATTTCTTAGATGCTGCAAAATTGCAACTGGCCTTGACTCAAATAGGACAAAGATCAAGTCTAACTCTGCAAGTTCCTTATTATTTTGAGAGCACAACTTCACAAATTCTCTCCATCCAGAAGTCTTTACCCATGGCCTTTCTTGCTGATCTCCACCTCTGTGAGTCAAGTGCATCCAGCCTTGGGCATCTTATCCCACATCAAACAAACATTCTGTATTCCATTTCTATGAGTCTTCCCTGAATGACTAGCCCTAGCAATCAGATACTGTGAGACAATTACATGACCAAGGATTAACTGTGACTGCTGTGGGAACCAAGGTGTGTGTCCATGGAAGCTTCTGTTCAAGAAACTGAGATGCCGTCAAACTAAGGGATTATAGAGGATGAATGAATGAATGAGTAAATACACAAGTGGATACAATGCCTTAACCTGAATTAAGTGAATATCACTCACTTATTCCAGTGAATTTATCCCAGAAGTTCACTTATGGGAACCTCTGGGGAGGGGTTTCAGGAGGATCCACACCAATGATTATTCTTCACATGGTGCCCAGGAGGTGCTCGTCTCAGCATTAAGCCATTTCTTCATGGAATCAAAGTGAAAATCTTCAAGACACCACGTTGCACCCAGTGCTGCTTTCACGTTTCCCGATGCTTTTCCTTCTAGCAAAAGGATATGCTCTATTTATAGGTGGCTAGTCTTCATAAGGACACTTTCATCTTGTCCCCAGTTCTCTTGGATGTTCACATATAGTTAAATATTGACAACTCCAATAGGAGTAAAGAGGATGGAATAAGATGATGTCTTCAATGTCAGGTTGTCGGGGATTTAGAAATAAGTCTGGCCCCCAAACGAGCATTGTTTTTTTGTGCATCACGCAGAATGGGAGCTTCAGCATAGGTCTATCTTCATTCATCTTTCTAAGGGACTTTATTTATATTTTCCTCCCCACAGACTGCACTCGTATTTACTTTGTTAAAATTTCTATAAACTGTTTCTTTTTCATCTGCTTAGGAAATTAAGGAAAATGTATTAGCCGATTCTATGTAAATTGCTTTCGCTCAGTTTTCATTGAGGATAAATTTGTTTTGAATATCTGTTATGACAATTATATACAGCCACATTTTCAACCCTAATGCATTTTTAATAACTCGCTTCAGCAGCTAGTGATTTGAATTTCAAATTTCTTTCTACCAAGAAGTAAAAAAAAGGTACATACCATCTTATGGCAGTTTCATATAAAAATTGATTTATGCTGCAAGATCTCTCTCACAGTAAACATATCAAATGTCTAAATGAGATCATTAATACTCATAAGCTCTAGAATATGTATGTTCCACATAGAGTATAGCATTAATTTAAATTTGGTGCAGAAGTAACTGTATCTTTAGATTATTTTTCAGAAGCCCCTCACTTAGGTTCAAAACATTTCACTTGATTGATTATTTTAATTAATTGCTATCGAACACTACAGAGTATTTTAGAACATGTCAAAATAACTGACTAATCACAAGCTTAAGGTATTTCAGTTCAGTTCAGTCGCTCAGTCGTGTCCGACTCTTTGCAACCCCATGAATCACAGCACGACGGGCCCCCCTGTCCATCACCAACTCCCGGAGTTCCCTCAGACTCATGTCCATCAAATTAGTGAGGCCATCCAGCCATCTCATCCTCTGTCGTCCCCTTCTCCTCTTACCTCCAATCCCTCCCAGCATCAGGGTCTTTTCCAATGAGTCAACTCTTTGTATGAGGTGGCCAAAGTATTGGAGTTTCAGCTTTAGTATTTAAACATTAACAAACTGAACAATTTGGGAAATCCATAAAGGTCTATATCTTTAGGCCATCTTAAAATGAAGTCTTTTTTTTTTTTCCCCCAGTTCTAGTGATCTGATAATTGGACTGACCATCAATGCTTGAGGGAAAACAAAGATTTTTCAATATGCCATGGTTTTTTCACACAGAGACCTTTCTTTTTTGACCTGCCTGTCAGAGACTGTTGATCTTGTTTAGTCGCTATGTTGTGCCCGACTCTTTGTGGCCCCATGGACTGCAGCATACCAGGTTCCTCTGTCCTCCACTGTCTCCAGAGTTTGCTCACATCCATGTTCGTTGAGTCGGCCATGCCATCGAACCATCGCATCCTCTGGGTTGTCTTCAATCTTTTGTCTCCCCTTTGGTCTCCAATCTTTCCCAGCACCAGGGTCTTTTCCAGTGAGTCAGTTCTTCACATCTCATGGCGAGCGTGCTGGAACCTCAGCTTCAGCATCAGTTGTTCCAACGAACATTCAGAGTTAGGACTGACTGGTTTCATCTCCTTGCTGTCCAAGGGACTCTCAAGAGTCTTCTCCAGCATTAAAATTCCAGAAGACTTTAGAATTATCTCTTTAGAATTATTCCATTTTTCAGCTAGTAGTATATTTAAAGAGTCTTGGTAGTGACTACATTTTATAAATAATACTGGTTATGATTTTCATGTTTATTTTACTAGCAGTGTCTCATTTAAATGAGACTTTTCATAATATTCTAACATTCCTTGAATTAGCTGTTTTTTTTTTTTTTTCAGTCCAAGTTTCCACTTTTTGGTTTGTAAGTCTAGATAAATTTATAATTGAAATATCTGTGAAATATCCTGATGTCACCCGAAGGTTGGAACTAAGGTCAGTGCCTTTTAGGGAAAATGCTTTATTTTCTACTGATAAGGGGCTTTTTCCCTGATAGCTTAGTTGGTAAAGAATCTGCCTGCAATGCAGAAGACCCCAATTCAATTCCTGGGTCAGGAAGCTCAGCTAGAGAAGCGATTGGCTACCCACTCCAGTATTCTTGGGCTTCCCTTGTGACTCAGCTGGTAAAGAATCCTCCTGCAATGCAGACCTGGGTTTGATCCCTGGGTTGGGAAGATCCCCCGGAGAAGGGAACAGCTACCCAACCCAGTCTTCTGGCCTGGAGAATTCCATTGTCTGTATAGTCCTTGGGGGTGACAGAGTCAGACACAACTGAGTGACTTTTACTTTCACTTCACTTCAAGGCTTTTACAGACGTTAATATACGCTCATCTTCATAAGAATTCTGTTCAATTGATCTTCTGGGTAGTTTCACTATAATCTGGCTGCACTTCCAACTGTTTAATAGTAGATATGTGTATATACCATATATAAATACCTCAAAATCTAACATGCGAACAATGACCTTTTCTTCACCCTGTCTCTGTGCACAGCACGACCACCCATCCCTCATCCAGTTCCTGAAAGGCATCAAGTCTCACCCCTGTCTCTTTCATTTCCCCGATATCTAATCAGTCACTAAGTCTTTTTTCTTATTGCAGGTGCTTTCCAGTGTTGTGTTAGCGCCTCCTGTGTAACAGTGTGAAGCAGGTATACGTAGACGCGCGTCCCTGCCTTGTGGTCCCCTCTTGCCCCCAGTCCGCCCCTCTGGGCCGGCCCGAGCCCCGCGCGGAGCCCCCGTGCTGCGCTGCAGATCCCCACTCTCTGACACGCGGCGGTGCCTGTGCACCAGTGCCACTCTCCCAGTTCATCCCGCCCTCCCCACCCCTGATTTACATGCCAGTCGCCTACACCTGCATCTCTAGTCCTGCCCTGCAAACAAGTTCATCTGTACCATTTTCTAGATTGCACATATATGCACTAATACATGATATTTGTTTCTCTTTCTGACTTACTTCATCCCGTATGACAGACACTAGGTCCATCCACGTCTCCCATAAGTCTTCCTAATTCTCCTTGACTGTATCTGGAAAATATCACCAAAATCTATCTCCTCTCCATTCACTTCACCTTTCTCCATTCAGGAGTGTGTTGTCTATTTTGGGGAAATGACAATATTACAACATTTAATTATATTGTTTCTCTGTGTATATTCTATTAGCCTATCCATTTGACGTGATGTCACACAAACTTTTTTTCTAAAGACATATTTGATGATATGAAAAACCACTTAAAACCCTTCACAACTGCTCTGTTGCTTAAAGGACAAAGGTCAAAGTCACACGGAAGGCATTTATGACCCTTCACTGACACCATCCATGTCCTTCGAGCTTACCATCCATCACCGTAGTCCTCCTCTCAAGCTTTGCCAACACTAGATAGATTTCTCAGCTTTTCTTCAACTCACCATACAGTGTAAATTTTCAGTATGTCTATTCACCTCTTCTCTCTCATAAAATGCATTCCTCTCCATTATTTTGCTTTGTCAAAAACTGAGCGATCTAAAGAAGCGCCTTGGAAAGTCCTGTCCTCCAGAGGTAGACAATCGTTCCCTTGTACTTTTTTTTTTTTTTTACCACATTTCATCATATTTCATTACAGTTAGCTATTTATAACTTTACTTTCTCAGATTATAAAAACTTAAGACAATAATGATAATAACGCAACATTTTCTGACTGCTCTAGCCTCAAAGAGTTCACAGGTAGTATCTTATTTATGGCTCAGTACTCATAGAGAAGGAGGCACCTCTCCCTACTGGAAAAAGAAGAGGAGCATCTTATCTTCATCTTCTGAACTTCGATGTCTATTTTATCACTGGACATTGTCGTCTCCCAGAACAATGTATCTTGCCGTTGCTGTTCAGTCACTAAGTCGTGTCTGACTCTGTGACACCAAGGACTGCAGCATGCCAGGCTTCCCTGTCGTTCACTGTCTCCCAGAGTTTGCTCAGATTCATGCCCCTTGAGTCAGTGATGCTATCTGACCACCTCATTTTCTGTTGCCCACTTCTATTGCCTTCAATCTTTCCCAACATTAGGGTCTTTTCCAATGAGTCAGCTCCTTGCATCAGGTGGCCAAAATATTTTACATATCTTATTAAAATAGCACTTTATTTGTTATACTGAATTGGGTTTGATTGTCACCTCCCAATATTTAGGGCAAGTCTCTTTTCCTTCGTAGCAGAATGGAAATTACTTTTATAGGCAAGATGCACCTGTATGGTCCTTATCTCATCCAGTGAAAGCAAATATTTACATGGAAAGTTTTTACTTTAACTTGAGCAACATCAGAGTTGCCTAAAGGTCGATATAATTTTGATGGCTAGGTACAACTTTATCGTGTGTGAGTGATAAAGAATGGCAGTATTGAATAATAGAAGAGATGATAAATGAGACTTTAAATAATGCTAGCTGTATATTAAAAAAAAAAAGAAGCAAAAATCAGTGTCATGGAGCTAATTAAGACTGTAAGAAGAAGAGAAGTAGTGAGGTTGATACAAATATTTTGGTTTGGATGCCTAAGAGACATTTCAAACTTAACATATACAAAGTGGAAAGCTTGTGATTTTTTTTTTTTCACTCTAAGCCTATAATAAGATAGCCAGTCAAGCATTAGGCAAAACTTGCTAAAACAGTATCAAAATAAGAGAAGAGACCATTTATATATTTTCCTGAAAACACCCTTTAAGATTTCTTATTCCTGATGAATGATGAAGAAATTGTTCTTCTATATTAAAACTGGTCTAACTTCATGGTATGACTTTGCAATCACCATAGAAAAAATAAGATAAAATTTCTGAAAGGAAATTTAAATCACTAGGAAACAGAATTAGGCTCTTGAATGCTGTGAAGGATAAGCTGTAATAATAGAAAACTTTAATCTTCATAACACACCCACCAGAAAAGTAAATTTTAGCTGTCACATACACTGAATTTAGTTATTAATGTGCTTTAGGAAGCTCCAAGCTACAGTCAGTGATATCTGTTTAGTTATTTATTAGAAGATGAACCATTCCTATTCTCACTGTGCTCCACAGGATCTTTCGTGACTCAATTTTCACAGACTGGAGAAAGCTCACATACATAAATTGTGTATGTTTTAAAAGCGTTAGTGATAGTTTTCTAATATTAATTTTTATTTAACCCATTTATATCTACAGTCATCTTCTTCTTCTTCTTCTTTTTTTTTTTTTTTGTTAAAATGAAAGCTCTCTAGTTCTGTTAAAGACCAAACCCTATCATTATACAAAGGAAACATCTAATCATCACATCTTTGGTCTACTAGATTATTCCCACTAGCACACAAGGATATTAAATACATTTCATATTTTAAAAACAACTGTTATACACAGGCTCAATTTTACAGCAAAACAGCTTGAAAATAATTGCCTAGGTCTCTGTTTGTTTCTTCCCCCTCAATCTCATGTAAGCTACTCCAAGTGAAATTAGTCCCCATATTTCACTTAAAAAATTCTTGGCAAAGCCATTGAAGACGATGTTATAAATCCAACAGTCTTTTTTCTGTCACCTTTCTCAAACAACTAGACACAGATGACCATTCATTCAGAATTTTTAAAAATTTTTTGCAGAGTTTTCTCTTAGTTTCCAATGGTCTACCCTTCAAGTTATTCTTCTGCTCTTACTGCCTACTGTTCTCAGCTTTCTCTCCTGGACCCTCCACCTCTGCTAATCCTTTAAGTGTTGGAATGTTAATTATCTCCTTTTCCTTCATTTTCTCCTAATGACATTTTATCCAGTGCCTCAGAGTAAAGTACTATCAACATGCCAATGACAGTCAAATGAATAACTTTAACAGTGACATTTCTCCCACCCAAGCCCACATCTGTTTATCTAATTGACTACTTGACATTTTAGTTTGAATACCTAATGTACATTTCAAATTTAACATATGCTAAGTGAAATCTTCTGATTTGTACTCAAAGGCTGTTCTTCTATCTTCTTCATCTTCATAAAATGTACCATTCCTCATTTCTGTTGCTCAAGTACATGAGTCCAACCCTTCATTTACACACTACATTTAATCCATAAGTACTTCCAGTCTGTTTTCACAAACTATATCCAAAATTTGTCCTTTAACCTCCAACTTCAATACTATCAAATTCATTGACATTACCATCACATCTAGTCTAGATGAACAATGGCCAGTGTTTGCTAAAGTAACCATACGAAATCTTTGTCTAGTTTTGGTTTTATCAGTCTGATAACTCAGATGTATAGAACAGCGTTTTGGACTCTGTGGGAGAGGGGGAGGGTGGGATGATTTGGGAGAGTGGCATTGTAACATGTATGATATCATAAGTGAAACGAATCGCCAGTCTAGGTTCGACGCAGGATGCAGGATGCTTGGGACTGATGCCCGGGGATGATCCAGAGAGATGGTGTAGGGTGGGAGGGGGGAGGGGTATCGGGATTGTGAGCTCATATACACTCGTGGCTGATTCATGTCAATGTATAGCAAAATGAATACAGTATTGTAAAGCAAAACAAACTACAGAATAAAAATTAAAAAAAAAAGAAAAAAAAGAATTTATGTGGATTCTTTTTTCACTTTAAATATGTTATAGTATTAACAAGTGAAATGATATGGAGATCAAGATTTTTTGGTAGGAATATTATTGAACTATAAGTTAAAAGTTTTTATTAGATCTTGAACTACTGAATAAGCCTGGGTGGTTTGTATCTTTCAAGGAGTTTGTCTATTTCATTTAATTTATCAAAAATTTTAAATCACATTTGCTCACAATATACTCTTATTATCCTTTTAATATTTGCAGAATTTGTAGTGGATAACCCATTTACTCATCCCAGTCTTTGATTTTTTAACATATTTTTTTCTTGATAAATTTGGTTAACAGTTTATTAAGTAAATTTCTTTTTTTTTTTAAAAAAGTAGCAGCTATGGACTATGTAAAATTTCCTTATTATTACTTTGGTTTTTATTTCATTGATATTTTCTCCTCCATTTATTCTTTGTAATGTAAGAACTTACAGATATACATTTCCCTGTAATTACTCATGTAGTTCTATATTCCACACATTTATACTTGTATTTTATGATTTTTGAGTTTACAATATTTGCTAATAGCCTCTGTGACTACTGCATTTCTTTTTTGATTATTACCCCTTGGAATATGCTAATTCCCAAATAATTAGAGTTTACTTGATAACGCAACCTTCTAATTTAAATAATTTATGGTCAGAGAACACATTGTTTATGACTTCAACTCTTTTCAATTTATTAAGACTTGCTCATATTGAATTAAAGTTATCTGCATATGTGTGTCTTTTCACTGGAATACAAACTCTTTCAGGGTACGTATATCTCCGTATCCCCAGTGAAGAGCCCAGCGCAAGGTATAAATCAGATACCTTATCTCAGTCTAAACTATTAACCCTAATAAGTGGTTACAATATTAGAATGTTGCCATTTGTCAAGTAAAAGATGGCTGAGTATGAGGACTCTAGATGCACTGGCTAGAGAATGGGCAGCCAGGATACATCAATGACCAGCAGGCAAGTGTTCTGACCAGGAATCCACAGAACATATACTATGCTTAGTCTTTCAAAATTTTACTCAAAAACTAAATGTCACAGACATACCTGGTAGTTTCTTATTAAGTCAGGTTTAAAACTATTGCCACAATCTTTATCATCATACAAAATATCAACAAGACTTCAGGCTACAAATATCTTTTCCTCTAAAAATAGACATGTGATATAATGATTTTAAAATCCATGTACTCAAGAGAAAACCAAACTCCCATGAGCTTATAAGTGTTTAGGCAGGAACTTAAACTTGGATTCTCCAGTCGTAAATGTGTATTAATATATAGAATACCTCATAGAGAGTTAAAGAAGCTCACATTTTAAGCCTTGTGATATAGGTTCAAGTCTAATACAAATGACTGCCAGCTATTTGTGTAGTACAATTGGTTAGCACATGATTGTTGAATAATCTATTTTTAATAGATTTTACTTTTTAGAGCAGTTTTATGTTCACTGCAATACTGAGCGGAAATTACCAAGATTTCCCTTTTACTGTCTGCCCCCATATGCACGTGGGCTTCCCGGGTGGTGCAGTGGTAAAGAATCCACCTGTCAATGCAGGAGACACAAGAGATGCAGGTTCAATCCCTGGGTCAGGAAGATCCCCTGGAGGAGTGCATGGCAACCCACTCCAGCATTCTTGTCTGGAGAGGACCATGAACAAAGGAGCCTGGAGGGCTACAGTCCACGAGGTTGCAAGAGTCGGGTATGACTGAGCACACACACACACACACACACACACACACACACACACACACACACGGACAGCCTCTCCCATTATCAACATCCTCACCAGATGGCACATTTGTTATAACTCATGAATGAATCTACTTTAATATAACATAATCACCCAAAGCTCAAATTTTACAGCAAGGTTCACTCTTGGTGTGTTGTATATTTTATGGCTTTGGACAAATATATAATGGCATACATTCACCGTTACAATAAAGGGTAGTTTCACGCTCCTAAAAACCTTTGTTGTTCAGTTGCTAAGCTGTGCCCAACTTTTGCGACTCCAGGGACTGCAGCAAGCCAGTGCTTCCTTGTCCTTCAAAAAAAATCCTTGGTGCCATGCTTATTTAGCCCTGCCACGCTCCTCATCCCTGGAACGCACTCTATTTTTTAATAAATGAAGAAATTAGAACTATATATCACAGGAAATAAGTTCCACAGACTCATTACAGTATTCAGGGTAACTTATTCTATGTTACCACCATGAAGGAATTAAAGTCTTTCCTGCGCTTATGTGGGCATTCTGTCAAAAAGCAACACTGCTCCACAGTTCTGCATTCTGATCCACCTTACTATCAAATACCTAACTAGTTTTGACATTTTCACCAGAGATAACTTTCAGCAGCACATTAAGCATCATTCTACGGTGACGTCTTACATATTTTTAACTTATCACATGTTTTTAGGAAATTGATATTTGACTCATAGGATTTATGCCACATCTCTCCATATCAGCATGCACAACGATTGCTTTCTTGTTAAGCTGTAAACAGCAAGTGCTTTGTACATTAACAGTGTCATTAACACTGCTCACACCAGCCTCAAAAGTTTTATCTCCTACACATTGCCCACAGTTAAAATCAAAGTAACGAATGCACAATTAACCTGAACAGAGGGAAATTGCCTACTCAGCACCTTGGGAAATGATCTGGTTGAGTTATGAGGCATCTCATTTTGCAAAGTAGCAATAAAAATGAGCCTTTCATTTTGCAGAGGTACCACTGGCATTTACAGTAGATGATTAAAATAAAGGAGAAAAATAACTTTTGCATTTTATCAGCACAGGGACGTTTTATCCTAGCCATGCATTATGGCCTCTGCAGATAGCACAGGGACGTTTTATCCTAGCCATGCATTATGGCCTCTGCAGATTTTATCTATCAAAAGACATGTCTCCACAGTTGTTGCCAAGGGTCCAGTTATTCCCCCAGAGATTCCAGAGATCATGACTTACCTTATGAAAGTTCCTGAAATATGCTGCCTTCTCATCGGGAAATTTTTCTAGCCTTCTGGGTCCTTTACTAGATGCCTTCTTGAAAACCAGCCAGCATCGTCTGAAAATCTGAAAGAAAATACAGGAACCTTATTCTCTCTCTTTTTACATGCATTTAGTAACATCAGAGGTTTATCTATTCAACTAAGCCAGTGGGAATAAATTGTTTTAAATGCACTTGTTTTACAGAGAGAAAAAATTGGGATCATAGGCATGTTATTCTTTCAAATAGCAAAATTTTAAAACAATATTAAATATAAAATTTTATGTTAAAAAATTTTGTGTTGTGAAATTTTCAGTGCACTGGTTCCAATCCTCTTCAGTCTAATTAAGTCATCTGGGTATCAACACCATATAAAATTCTTACCATTCTGGTGACACACAATTCTGTTTTCCATGATAATGAAGCAATAATTGACTAACTTAAGTACTTTCATAATGCTCAATTTCCTATTTTTGGAGAGACATCACATTTAAAAATTAAATTATCTTGTACTGTTAATTTTAAAAAACCTAAATGCTCATATATTACTTTAGAAAATGAAAGAGAAATGTTTGTTATAATGGATACATCTGTTTCATCCTTTTATACTTTCATAGCAACTAGTATTTATTAAGTTCTTATTGGTGCAATAAGCATTTTAAAATAAATTTTAAATAAATTAAAAAATTTAGTCACAGAAGGCAATGGCACCCCACTCCAGTACTCTTGCCTGGAAAATCCCATGGACGGAGGAGGCTGGTGGGCTGCAGTCCAGGGGGTTGCGAAGAGTTGGACACAACTGAGTGACATCACTTTCACTTTTCACTTTCATGCACTGGAGAAGGAAATGGCAACCCACTCCAGTGTTCTTGCCTGGAGAATCTCAGGGATGGGGGAGCCTGGTGGGTTGCTGTCTATGGGGTCGCACAGAGTCGGACATGACTGAAGCGACTTAGCAGCAATCCTCATATTCACTATATGAGGTTGCCAACACTTTAGGATAAAGATAGTTAAAAGTATCAGGATTTGAACATACATCTGTCTGAACAAACATCTCTTCAGCTTTAGTTAAAAAAAAAAAATAGGGCTGTGTATTACACAAACACAGGCCCTTCTCTCTGGACTTCCTCCTGACTTACAGGACTGATTCTTACACTATCAACTCACGTCCACCTTATCACCCTCCCTCCACAGGCACGTTTAAGGCAAAGTAATTAGGAGTCTCCTTTTCAACCACCGAAGAGGTCCAGAAATACAAATTTCCTATTTCAAAGTCTTATAGAAATGCATATTTTTACGGGAGTTAATATTCTCCATTGCCAGAAAATCAGATCACTCTATTTCTCTTCTATTTCTTTATTGAAACTGCAAAGTGGCTATGCACATGCAGGTTAAGTAGCTTCAGTCGCGTTTGACTCTTTGCAACCCTATGGACTACAGCCCTCCAGGCTCCTCTGTCCATGGGATTTTCCAGGCAAGAATACCAGAGTGGGTTGCCATGCCCTTCTCCAGGGGATCTTCCTGACCCAGGGATTGAACCGGCATTTCTTAGGTCTCCTGTACTGGCAAGCAGGTTCTTCACCACTAGCGCCACCTGAGAACTAATACAGGCCAGATACTGTAATTCCTCTGGTGTGTGCATTGTTTGTTTTTCACTGGAAGACGGTCTTTACCCTGTTCAAAGGCACTCAGAACAGTCACGTGAAGACCCTTTCATCATAAAAGCAGAATAAATAGAATAACGATTCAAATACACAATTTCATTTTATTCTTGCCAGCTTTTCTAGCTTCTTCCTGGTGGCTTTGCAAAGCTAGTGAAGGGCAGCCCTGAGCTTCCAGCACATCTGACCGCATCTCTTCTCCACCAGGTGGAGATGTATCTCCTCCCATCACAAGTCTCCTAAACCCTCACTGGAAACAAGGGGTTAGCCTTTCAGAGCTCCAGCTGTTCTTTCTACATGCCTGTGTTTCACACGCAAAGTCCTATTTATTTATTTGCTGACCCCTTATTAATCTCCATCCCAAAGTAAGACATTAGAAGATGTAATATAAATGTTGATAATAATATGATATTAGCATATGGTTTGTTGGATTCCTCAGCCCAATGTGATGGTTTGGAGGTGGGGCCCCCTCCAAATTTAGGATTAGATGAGATCTTGAGGGTGGGGCCCTCAGGATGGGATTAGTGTCCTTATGGTTTATGTCCTTACGTACAGAATCTGCCTGCAGGATACCGCCTGCAGGGCAGGAGACTCAGGTTCCATTCCTGGGTCAGGAAGATCCCCTGGAGAAGGAAATGGCAACCCACTTCAGTATTCTTGCCTGGAAAATCCCATGGACAGAGGAGTCTAGCCGGCTATAGTCCATGGAGTTGCAAAGAGTAGGACATGACTGAGCAACTAAACCATCACCATCAAGACAAGACACCAGAGAGCATGCCCTCTCTCCATGCCCTCCCAGAGAGCTCATGTGGGCATGTGGTGAGATGGCAGCTGTGGGCAAGCCAGGAAGAGGGCTCTCCCTAGAACCTGACCACACTGGCCCTTGATCTTGGACTTCTAGCCCCCAGAACTGTGAAAAAAATAAACGTTTGTTGTTTATGTCACCCAGTCTACAGCACTGCATTATGGCAGCCCACAATGACTAAGACAGACACTTCTCCAGATTTTATTAGCAGAGTAGTAGTCATAGTAGTATTGTGAAAGTGAAAACCAGTTACATGAATCTGAGTAGAAATTTGAGAGATTGGAGGTATATAGATAAACATGTCATTTGCAACGTGGGGCATATATAGATTATTAGTATTTACCTCTTGATTATTTTTAGTGGATTGGGAATTCTAGTTGAGGTAGAAAGATCCTGTTTGAACGGAATTGAGACCCAGAACTCTGGTAATACAGTTTCTGTTCTTTCCTACAGAATAATTATTTCCCTTGTACACTGTGCACTTTATTGCTCAGGAACCATGGTGATGTTCAAATGAAGTCTTGTAATGTTCATGGAAATACACAAATACACTGACTGCAGTGTCCCAGCTATGGGACAACACTATTTTCTGCTAAAGAGAGAGATAAACATTGTCAGAAGGCATAAGTATTTCCATTTAGGCACTCAATATTGCTACAGAACAAATCTGATAACGGATAATAAGGGAAAATAGATTTGGTATTTTTGATAGTATCTTATCTCTTTGCTATTACATTAACAGGCAACCACATATAGATAAAACTGATTGCTAAAGACCTGATGTAATAGACTGTTTACCAAGCAAAGGCCCTCAAGTTATTATTTCCTTGCTTTGGGATAATTCTAGATTTATAAAACACTAGCAAAAATGTAAAAGATTTCACCCAACTTCTCCTAATATTAACATCCTCAATAAACATGATACATTTTCCTAAAACTGAGAAATAAACATTGGTAAAATGCTATTATCAAAAATACAGATTCTTTTCAGAAATCAGTTTTTTTCCACCAATGTCCTATTCCGCTTTGGGTCCAGTCCAGGGTTTCCCTGGTGGCTCAGAGGTGAAGAATCTGCCTGCCAATGCAGGAGACACAGGTTTGATCCCTGGGTCGGGAAGATCTCTAGAGAAGGAAATGGCAACCACTCCAGTATTCTTGCCTGGGAAATCCCATGGACAGTGGAGCCTGTCCATGAGGTCTCAAAAGAGTCAGACGTGGCTTAGCGACTGAACACCAACTAGGTGACCATGCTGGACTCAGTCTCCTGTCTCCTTGTGTGTGGACAGTGCTCAACCGTGTCTGGCTCTTCGCAAACCATGGACCCTCCAGACTCCTCTGGCCATGGGATTCTCCAGGCAAGAATACTGCAGTGGGTTGCCATTTCCTACTCCAGGGGATCTTCCTGACCCAGGGATCAAACCTGTGTGTCTCATGTCTCCTGCACTGGCAGGCGGGTTCTTTACCACTGTGCCACCTGGGCTTCCTGTCTCCTCCCCTGTCTCCTTAGTCTCCTCTGATCTTTGATAGTTTCTCAGCCTTTTTACTTTTTATGACCCTGACAGTATGGAAGACTATTGGTCAGGCGTTTTGCAAAAAAGTTCCTCAATTTCTGTTTATCTCAATAAAATTATTTTTGATATTTCAAAAGTCTAATGAAAATCTCACAATAAAGTGATTAAAATAATTTCCTGGGAAAAATAGTACAAATTATCATGACTGTGGACTAGTTATATTTTGATGTTCATTTGATTTTTAAATTATTAATAAATGCTAATAAATGCAGAGGGTTTCATTTTTGGCTTTTATTGTCTTATTTTTTTTCAAAACATTTTGCTTCGTGATGGGAGTCAGATAATAAAAAGGGACTTGGTGCTGAGAATTTGTAAGTGCCATTCTGTGTCAATGTGAAGTCAAATTCAGCACAAGTCAGCACTCTGAAAGCCACCTTCAGACCAGAAACACGCAATTCGTGGGAGCATGAGGAAATCACCTCTCTGTTCCTCTTTACCAAGCAGGATTTCAAAGTGTGCTATGCTCTGCTTTAGGCCCTATAGCTGATGCCTGATATGATTATGTTGGCAAAATTCTGCAGATGAGCAGCAAAAATGGCTGCTTTAGTCCAGGAGGGCTGTAAGCTCTGTGGCACAGTCGTAAAGAATCTGTCTGCAATGCAGGAGACTCGGGTTCCATCCCTGGGTTGGCAAGATCCACTTGAGAAGGAAATAGCAGCCCACTCTAGTATTCTTGCCTGGAGAATTCCATAGAGAGAGGACCCTGGCAGCCTACAGTCCATGGGGTCACAGTCAGACATGACTGAGCAACTAACACTTAGACCTCCAGGAAATCACTCCTCTGAAAAGAAAAAATAAAGGAATAGGTCTTATTTTGCTTATTTTTTGAGGGCATGAAAGAGATCCATACCAATTAAATAGGTATTTTCATTTTTGTTCCATGAGACAGGACATACGTCAGTGCCCTTCATTAGCAGCGTGTGGGCAGACACTGCTTGGCTTTTCAAGGGCATGTGAACGTGCAGGGGCCATTTGGCTGGTTATCGACAGGATTAATTGCCTGCAGGAAGATTCACCTTCTCACGAGTCCTGTCCCTTCTCGGAAGACATGCCTGCCATTGCTGCTCAAGATGCTGCTTCATTCCTCCTGGGGAATTAACCCATATCACCTTCTCATTCAGAGCTATCTCCGAAACATGTCAGCGGTCTCACCAAACAGGCTTCTGGGTACCTTTCAGGTTTTCCTTCTAGAAAATTCCACGTTGCTGCCAGGAGTGCAGGAATCCCCAGGATGCAAAACGGCTCCACACCTCAGTTTTCTACCGCATTAGCCAGCCAGCCAGCTTGCCATAGTCAAATACCCCCTGGATTCCCTGCCACCTGATAAAAACACTCTTACCTCATAGCAATCTCTTTCTTTCATGCTGTCTCCTCTCCAAAGTGATTTTACACAAAGGGCATCCTTTTTCCATTTAAGACTCACTGTGATGTACGCGGTTTGATTTCTTGGCTGGAGTTCCTAGCCATCATGATGCTATTTACCCAGAATCCATTCCTAAGATTTAACTTGACTAAAAATTGGATCTAATGGGCCTGTTCCATCACTAGATGGTGACCAAATGAACTCTGCACTTCAGGTAGGATTTTGATTAAAACACTTGGGAGAATTTTTCATTATACAAGTTGTCAAATGTGAGGGTCCATTGCCCTAAATGGAGTGATAGAAATTTCATTTCTGGGGATTTCAGAGAATACAGAAGACAGTGGCGTATCCAGAGCATCTTATATTTGTTTTCCCTTCTGAAAGCAAGATACTATATACATGATTACTTAGGCTATAGGATTCAACTGTTTACTTATAATTGCATATAAGATGACCATATCAAGACAACAAATAAACAATCAAATAAGTAAAGCCCATTCAGGAATAGTTACTGCAGGCTCATGCTATGAGTAAATTCAATTACTTAATTCTGGGTCTTTGTCCTCTCACAAAACGTATATGGTACTATGAAAGACACACTGTGCTTTTGCAAAAATAGTTAATGCACAGGATTGAGCTTAATGCACAGATGAGTTTAGCTTCAGCTATCTTTTCAGTAGGGATATGAACTTTCGATACTGACTTATGTTTAATTGCTGTCAAATATATATCAATATTAGAATCAGTCTCAACCATTCATTCATTCAAAAAAATACTTGAGAGCTCTTTGTTCCCTGGATATAGTAGTAAAAAAAAAAAAACAGATTAAAACAGTAACAGCAACCAAAAATCACAAAACTTTCTGCCCTTATGCAAACAGAGTTTCTGCTTCTTGGAACATCCATTCAGCTGGTAGCCAGATGGTGGTGATATATAAGTGCATTTGTAAGTAGTATTTTTCAGTGGTGCTAAGTGCTATGGAGGGGTGGAGAGGGAAGGCTCACTCATGAGCCCACATTTCAGCAGTAGAGAGAGAAAGGGTGATGCAGACATTTGGGGAAAAGGTGCTTCAGTAAGACAAAACTGCAAGAGCAACCACCCTAATGAGGGAGTCTGCCTGAACTATTATTCCAAGAACTGCAAAGAGCCAGTATGGAGGCCAGTGAACCACAGTAAGGATTGTAGGAAATAAGAAAAATATGGGAGAGCTGGGTCAGGAAAGATCTCAGCTTTAAGAATTCAATCAGATTCATCAACTCTTTCTCTAAGTTACAGTAGATGTTCTTAAACTGAAGTCTAAGCAAATTTAGGATTATAAATTAAACAAAAGTCACAAACAGAATGAAATTTAAAAAACAGAGGTACAGGGTCAGAAATCGTAGGCATTTCAGGCTGATTTCTCTTAAATGTCTAGATTTTTCAAGGCACACATCATCTCTAAACTGTAAGACCTGCATCTGCCAATTTGCAGTCTCTACAGTCCTGTGGCTTCTGGATGTCCAGAGAACAGACTACTAGATTCAAGTATAGCCACTGTGAGTCCTCCTTTGTAAACACTTGCAACTCTGGATATAGTTCATAGCCTACTGAGTTCCCTGAAACAAATGCAGCGGCTCTCTGATAAATGTAAACCCAAAGGGTTTTTCTCCACCTGTGAACTGATTAGAAATACTTAAGAATACAAAAGCAATGAAAAGAGGTGGCCAAAGGTAACTTTAAAAGTTTTATAAGGGGAACCCTGGTGGCTCAAACAGTGAAGAATTCACCTGCAATGCAGGACACCTAGTTTTGATCCCCCAGTCAGGAAGATTCCCTGGAAAATGGAACAGCAACCCACTCCAGTATTCTTGCCTGAAGAATTCCATGGACAGAGGAACCTGGCAGGCCACAGTTCATGGGGTCCCAAATAGTCAGACAAGACTGAGCAACTCACACTTTTAAGCAGCCCACAGTGTAAAAAAGCAGAGTATATTTTTGGGGATGGGAAGATATAAATACATTTTCTTAAATATTCACAAGTCTAAATACATTCATTTTTATCTGTAACTTAATTTAGCAAAAAGCTAATATCTCATAAAATATAAGAATTCATATCACTAATTCAAAGATTGTTTTCATTAATATGTTAGTGTTTTAAAAATACTTCTACTGGCCATTTCTGTTTTAGATTATAAAACATTTGACTGTAAAAAGCAGAGGTCATTAAGGATGAGAGGAAGCAGTGTATATGGCTATCCATTTATGTTTATATATAAATGCATTTGCCCTTACGTCTATTTGCCTTTTAAAATCTCAGTTTACATATGTATATAAATAATATATATAAATATGCAACAATCTCTATGTAAACACTCACCTATTTAAATATAAACCACAGAACAAAAAAAATTAAAAACTTCTTTCCTTTCTCCTTGGAGCATAATTTAAGTTTAATTTTAAAAGAGAAAGTTCTCACCAATTTTGTTTACTCAAAACTTTGCACCATTCACCACTGTTAGATGCAAAATATAAATATTGCTATCCATTAACAGTGAAATATGTGTATCTCATTTTTTCTCATTGCATGGCTGGAAAATCCAAAATAAGTGTTCATCTTTTCTGTTTCTATTGCCTTGCTTTCTCTTTATCTTAATAATCCAGAAGAACAGTTGGGAATTCACAAAAGGCAAACGACGATTCCCCCAAGTCTCACCACGGCCAATTTTTGTGGGGGCCAACTGCTTTTTGTTTTCTGCTTGAATATACATAGTTCTCTCTACTGCATTTGTCTACCAGGCCATCCATGAAATGCTGGGAGAGAATACACACACGGTTGACAGTCACAGCCAGAAATGAAACGCTTCACAGCAGCACCAAGGTTTGGATGGAGAGTGTGAAACTGTCATCGTCACGAGAATGAAAACCAGTTGTAGGGCAGACCTGGGACGCAGTAAGCCAAGCAGGTGGCAGTTTTTAGAAACCGTTACAGCACTGGAAGGATATCTACAATTACTAACCCTCTCTTCTTGCTCCCCACTTTCAGACATGATACAGAACAAAATACCCTTGCTCTTTGCTCAAAATCTCCAGGAAAGAAGCATGCCTACTGGCTTTTAGTTTATTTAAAATCAGAGTAACTCTTTGGCTCTATCAACTTAGTTTTTGGAAACTGACGGTGTTTTATTTTCATCAGTCAGCCGTAGAGGCATAACGCTACTGTAAGTGAAAACTCTATTCCCAGGTACAACCTGTATGCTTCTGTTTTATGGACTCAGTTACTATGGGGCTAAGGAAGTACAAGTCAAACATGCAAATCAGAGCTCAAAGTATTTCCTCTTCAGTTTACTTCTCCTTTCGGGTTTTTTATTATACTTCCTTCACATGTTAACCATATTTTTAGTCACAGAAGCTTCAGATCTTGGTGCTGTCATTAATTTTCCTCTTTACCTGCACATCTCAAAATACAAAAATGGGCAAAATACAAAAACGAGAGGCTCTTGTGATGTAGTAAGAATGGGCTGAATTGAGGAAAATACACACACACACACACACACACACACACACACACACACACACACATATACCCCTTTAGGAAAGAAACAAAAGCTATAAATACAAACAGCAGAAGACCTTAAAGCCAAAGAGAGTTTTCATTTCATGCAGCAGAAAATGGAGTCAACAGTTTCACATACACATACCCCCTTAGGAATATAAAGGATATAAATACAAATGGCAGAAGACCTCAAAAGTCAAAGACAGTTTTCATTTAATGCAGCAGAAAATGGAGTCAACAGTTTTATTAAGGGAGTGATATTATGGGACTAATATTTTAAAATATTAGATCAGAAGCAGGGTTCATATAATGGTGCCCTCAGTAGCTCAGTTATGTCCGACTCTTTGTGATCCCAGGGACTGTAGACCACCAGGCTCCTCTGTCCATGGAATTTTCAGGCAAGAATACTAGAGCAGGATGCCATTTCCTCCTCCAGGGGATCTTTACGACCCAGGGATCAAATGACAATAGAATAATTTCTTTAGATAATCAGTACATTCACACCAGAGGAGATGAGAACTCAGCCACTGCTGAGGGCAGCAGAGAGACAGGAGATGAAATCCAAGATGAAAAACATTACAGGAAAAATTTGAACTTCATAATACACTTAATACAAGTGAAGAATTAAAGATATATCTAAGTTTTTATACCTAGATAGCTAAGTGAATGATGGCATTTATGCAACTGTCACAAAACCTAGAAATGAGTTTAGTTTTAGATATGCTGTTTAATATGATATTTAAACAACTGTGCTACCAAAACTGTTCTGAACAAAGTTAAAAACTGCAGTCTTCTGCAAAATGGATGCTTTCCACACTTCCCAAGAATAACTTCTCACCATTAAACTATATCCTCCTTGTGAAAACAGAAAACTTCAGTATCTGGACATAAATTTGCAGACTCATTCAATGTTGATTCAACACCCTAGTGCTTTTTTTGAACACTTACTGCCTCTTTAAAACTATAGAGTGCAATATACTTAAAATGTGGAATCAGCAAACACATTTCCATTACTTGTTTCAAACTGGTGTATCAACCTGACTTAAGTCTACATACCTGTGAACTGTCTTGAATAAAACGTTCAAACCCAGCATAGAATTATTCCATGCCTCTTGTAATCCACTGTTTTTTTCAAAGGTAATGGTGATATTCAGATGTTGGTTTCAAATGACGAATGTATAGGAAGGTTTCAACTGATAAGACATGAATTTTCTGGTAACAAATTTGATTATATCTGAAGGTACTCCTTTTGTTGTAGAAAGGGGATCCCTTTCAGGGCCCGAAAGGGGCTCTTGTCTAACATTTGGGAATGATTTTCTGAGGAGACACACATGCTGACAAACCAAGAGACTTCACTGAGAGGGGGCGCCCGATGAGCGGTGAGCGGAGAGCCAGAGGGTAACAGAGCCCAGGAGGGATGCTCCGCCACGGGGCTCATGCACTCGGGTTTTATGGTGATGGGGTTAGTTTCTGGGTTGTCTCTAGCTGGTGACTGACTTAGGGGCCTTCCTGGTGGCGCGTGCCATCTCTCACCCAAGGTGGATGCCAGCGAGGAGGATTCTGGGAGCTGACAGGATGTGTGGCGTCACCTTCTGACCTTTCCCAAATTCTCCCAGTTGGGGGTGGCTTGAGAGTTCTATGTTCCTTGCCAGGACCTTTTGCCGCAAAATAACTCACACGAACGGTTCCGATGGTTCCTGGACAGGGTTGGAGGTATCAGTCAGTGTGCTTCCCATAACAGTTCCATTTCAGTCCGCCATAAATAGCTGTCAGATTTAGTAATGGACTTAAAGAATTATGAAAATTTCAGTTGTAAGAGAAGTTCTGTAATGATCTTTAAGAAATTCCAGAACTTGTAGGGTCAGTAGTTACTAACCTTTAAGTTCTCATTTTCATATGTGTACCACCTATGACATATCCTGGGCTTCCCAGGTGGCGCTAGTGGTAAAGAACCTGCCTGCCAATGCAGGTTATGGCGTTAACAGATGTGGGTTCAATCCCTGAGTCGGTAAGATTCCCTGGAGGAGGAAATGACAACCCACTCCAGTATTCTTGCCTGGAGAATCCCATGGCCAGAGGAGCCTGGTGGGCTACAGATATAAAGAGACGGACTTGACTGAAGTGACTTAGCTCACACGCACGCATGGCATATCTTAAAGTTAATGTACATCCTTCCAATCAAAAACTTTAATATATCAACTATATGAAGCAGGGCAAAGACTAATAGAGTTTTGCCAAGAAAATGCACTGGTCATAGCAAACACCCTCTTCCAACAACACAAGAGAAGACTCTACACATGGACATGCTAAATTCAGACTTAAATGGAAGAAAGTAGGGAAAACCACAAGGCCATTCAGGTATGACCTAAATNCATGACTCAGCAGTATCCCTTGCTTCCATGGCTGCTGGCTTTCTTCCACAGGCATTTCAGATGTGTATAAGAGACAGGGAATACAGTCAAGGCTGTATATTGTCACCCTGCTTATTTAACTTATATGCAGAATACATCATGAGAAATGCTGGACTGGAAGAAACACAAGGTGGAATCAAGAATGCCGGGAGAAATATCAATAACCTCAGATATGCACATGACACCACCCTTATGGCAGAAAGTGAACAGGAGCTAAAAAGCCTCTTGATGAAAATGAAAGAGGAGAGTAAAAAAAGTTGGCTTAAAGTTCAACATTCAGAAAACAAAGATCAGGGCATCCAGTCCCGTCACTTCATGGGAAATAGATGGGGAAACAGTGGAAACAGAGTCAGACTTTATTTTGGGGAGCTCCAAAATCACTGCAGATGGTGACTGCAGCCATGAAATCAAAAGACGCTTACTCCTTGGAAGAAAACTTATGACCAACCTAGAAAGTATATTCAAAAGCAGAGACATTACTTTGCCGACTAAGGTCCATCTAGTCAAGGCTATGGTTTTTCCAGTGGTCATGTACGGATGTGAGAGTTGGACTGTAAAGAAGGCTGAGTGCCGAAGAATCGATGCTTTTGAACTGTGGTGTTGGAGAAGACTCTTGAGAGTCCCTTGGACTGCAATGAGATCCAACCAGTCCATTCTGAAGGAGATCAGCCCTGGGGTTTCTTTGGAAGGAATGATGCTAAAGCTGAAACTCCAGTACTTTCACCATCTCATGCGAAGAGTTGACTCATTGGCAAAGACTCTGATGCTGGGAGGGATTAGAGGCAGGAGGAGAAGGGGACGACAGAGGATGAGGTGGCTGGATGGACGTGAGTCTGAGTGAACTCCGGGAGTTGGTGATGGACAGGGAGGCCTGGTGAGCAGCGATTCATGGGGTCGCAAAGAGTCAGACACGACTGAGCGACTGAACTGAACTGATATCTGTATATCTTTATTAACAACATTAATTAGCTTTTATATTTCACATTGTGCAAGATAGTATAAAATGTTACATATGAAACATTATAAAACTGAACACTTCCAATTATATGACAGAGCTTGTTGATATACTATTTTGTTGTTGACAGTCCTTGCTCTCAAGGGCTGGAAAAGAGCCAGTGAGGAAGAATTACCCATTTATTCTGATAAACTGAAAACTTCAGCACAGCTACAACATTTCATGTCTAAAAACTCAAGTGATGAGAGAGACAAAGAAAAAAAAAATAAAAGCTAATGAAGAGTGAAAAGAAGAACGATCTGAAATTGACTTTCCTTCTAAAGCCTATGAAACCTACAGGCAACACGGGGCTTGCTTGTCAGTATACCCATGAAGAACTCTTCAATCCAAGTGCTTAGTTATATTTAAATGTTTGCCTCCCAAACAGACTGTTTTGAAAATACCCATTTGAACCTTTGCATCCTTTCATTTTAAAGTGAAATTTTGTCCAGAAATAAGTGATTTTTTTTAAAAAAAGATCAAGAATAAAGAAAGTATCAAGATCTAAACTAAATGGTTTTGAAAGTATGGGTTTCTTGAAGCCTTAGGCATTAATCCACGCTCAGTAGCTGAACAGAAGCTTATTTCCTCATAGCATGAAAAAGACATGAAAGCTTCAGGAGTTTGAAAATCCAGGGAAGAAACAGCTTAAAGGGTGACTGATTGCAAATATATAAAGCTCGTTTTGAAATGAAATGTCTTAAGTGAGAGGTTTTACTCAGAAAATTAATTTCTTTGCAAAATGTACACAGTGTTTTTTATCTACTTTACACTTTTTCTACTTTACATCTTTGTGTCTCTCATGTGCCCTAATTTAATTTTAACTGCTGTTTAAAATGTACTGGCTTTCTATTTAGAGCTACATAATTAGATTCGGATGCTCTTTTCTTGATTTAGTGTTATTTGAATTTTGTGGTTTAGCCTGACTTTTTCTCTTTATTCAACATGTTGGGCATCACTTCAATCATGCAGCAGCAGCAACCTTGACTTTCTGTAATAGTGAAGATAAAGGTGGCACCTCAAACATAGAAAGGATAACAAACATTTTAAATTTGGAAAAAAAAAGTATCAAATTTGCATCCATGACTTTGACCCAGCATTCTCTCATTCTAAATTTTACACCATCAATTCATTTGCATTCATAACAATGTTATGTGGATAAATGATATACTGTAGGGTTGCTGGTAATAGCAAAGTAACCATGATACCTGTTGAAAAGAACTTGCCAAATACACTGTAGTACATTTACAAAATGGGTAAGACAGCTTTCTACATTCTGATTGAAAATATCGCCAGGTTATGTTTACGTGTGGAGAAATGCCTTGCTTTTTCATACACATGTGTCTTTTGCACGAGAAAGAAAGAAAATGAAAAATATTCTACCACATGTTCTTGGATCTCCATAAAGAAACACTAGAACCGCAAAAAAGAACTTTAAAAATTGGTTCCACCATAGGATTGATGGGTAGGGTCTAGGTCTACCAAGAAGAGGGTGGGAGAGATACTTCTCGATTCATGAATTATGTGCCACTAATATTCCTTACAATATTAAAATATGATCAACAAGGGTTTAAAGCACGATAGACATATTTGACTGCTAAAAGAAAATTTATATGGGCAGCCAATGGAGCCTCCACAGTCACATTTACTTTTTAGAATGGCTGACTCTGGCAGTAGGGTGCAGAGTAGGTTGATGAGGAAATGCCTGAGGCATGGAGGTCTCTTACTTTGGCTTTACTTCTAACAATAATTGACATTCAGTACCCAAATTTGACATGTTAAGCGCTTTCTCACTCAACCTTCACACCAATATTGTGTGGTAATAACCGCTATTAGTTCCATGAAGCAACTGAGGCTCAAACTGTCTACCAATCCTGGAGGACCAAGGACAACATGTTGCATGGGGGAGGGGAGAGAAAGGGGAAGGGGAAAAAGAAGGGGAAGCTGGACATTTAAAGGGAAATGGAAACACTGTATTGTACATTAGAAAGTTGCTAAGAGAGTAGATTTTAAAAGTTCTCAACATAGGAAAAAAATTGTAACAATGTGCAGTGGTGTATGCTAGCTAGTTTTGATAGTTCTGAAAAATATAAACATATATCAAAATCATTGTTAAACTAATACAGTCTCATATGTCGACTACTGTTGCTGCTCAGTTACCCTGAAGCATGCCAGGCTTCCCAGTCCCTCACCATCTCCCAGGGTTAGCCCAAGTTTATGTCCATTGCATCAGTGATGCCATTCAACCATCTCATCCTCTGACACCTTCTTCTCCTTCTGCCCTCAATCTTTCCCAGCATCAGGGACTTTTCCAGTGAGTTGGCTGTTCGTGGCAGATGACCAAAATACTGGAGCTTCAGCTTCAGCATCAGTCCAACAAGTATTCAGGGTTGATTTCCCTTAGGATTGACTGGTTTGATCTCCTTGCTGTCCAAGGGGCTTTCAGGAGTCTTCTCCAGCACCACAGTTCGAAGGCATTGATTTTTTGGTGCTCTGCCTTCTTTACGGTCCAGCTCTTACAACCATACATGACCACTGGGAAGACCAGAGCCATGATTACACAGACCTCTGTCGGCAGAATAATGTCTTGGCTTTTCAACACACTGTCTAGGATTGTCAATCATCTGATTTCATGGTTGCAGTCACTATATGCAGTGATTTTGGATCCCAAGAAGAGGAAATCTGTCATTGCTTCCACCTTTCCCCTTCTATTTGCCATGAAGTAATGGGGCTGGAAGAAGCACAAGCTGGAATCAAGACTGCCAGGAGAAATATCAATAACCTCAGATATGCAGATGACACCACCCTTACGGCAGAAAGTGAAGAGGAGCTAAAAAGCCTCTTGATGAAAGTGAAAGAGGAGAGTGAAAAAGTTGGCTTAAAGCTCAACATTCAGAAAACGAAGATCATGGCATCCAGTCCCATCACTTCATGGGAAATAGATGGGGAAACAGTGGAAACAGTGTCAGACTTTATTTTGGGGGGCTCCAAAATCACTGCAGATGGTGACTGCAGCCCTGAAATTAAAAGATGCTTACTCCTTGGAAGAAAAGTTATGACCAACCTAGAGAGCATATTCAAAAGCAGAGACATTACTTTGCCAACAAAGTCTGTCTAGTCAAGGCTATGGTTTTTCCAGTAGTCATGTATGGATGTGAGAGTTGGACTGTGAAGAAAGCTAAGTGCTGAAGAATTGATGCTTTTGAAGTGTGGTGTTGGAGAAGACTCTTGAGAGTCCCTTGGACTGCAAGAGATCCAACCAGTCCATTCTGAAGGAGATCAACCCTGGGATTTCCTTGGAAGGAATGATGCTGAAGCTGAAGCTCCAGTACTTTGGCCACCTCATGCGAAGAGTTGACTCATTGGAAAATACTTTGATGCTGNAGTCAAGGCTATGGTTTTTCCAGTAGTCATGTATGGATGTGAGAGTTGGACTGTGAAGAAAGCTAAGTGCTGAAGAATTGATGCTTTTGAAGTGTGGTGTTGGAGAAGACTCTTGAGAGTCCCTTGGACTGCAAGAGATCCAACCAGTCCATTCTGAAGGAGATCAACCCTGGGATTTCCTTGGAAGGAATGATGCTGAAGCTGAAGCTCCAGTACTTTGGCCACCTCATGCGAAGAGTTGACTCATTGGAAAATACTTTGATGCTGGGAGGGATTGGGGGCAGGAGGAGAAGGGGATGACAGAGGATGAGATGGCTGGATGGCATCACTGACTCGATGGACATGGGTCTGAGTGAACTCTGGGAGTTGGAGATGGACAGGGAGGCCTGGCATGCAGCGATTCATGGGGTCGCAAAGAGTCAGACATGACTGAATGAACTGAACTGAACTGAACTGAACGGGGCTGGATGCCAAGATCTTAGCTTTTTTAATATTAGTTTTAAGCCAGCTCTTCACTCTCCTCCTTCACCCTCATCAAAGGGCTCTTTAGTTCTTCTTCGCTTCCTGCCATTAGAGTGGTATTATCCACATATCTGCTGATGTTTCTCCCACCTATGTCAGTGGTATCTCAATTAAAAGTATACATAGAGATAAAGGGGAAAAGTGGGAACTGGGATAGATTGGGAGTTTAAGATGGACAGGTACACACTACTACATTTACAGTGGATAACCAACAAAGACCTACCATATAGCACAGGACCTCTACTCAATATTACTAACAACTTAAATGGGAAAACAGTTTTAAAAACGATAGAACAGGTACATGTGTAACTGAATCACTTTGCTGTACATCTGAAACTAATAAAACATTGTGAATCAACTGTACTCTGATACAAAATAAAAATTTAAATATGTAAAAAATACTAGAAGGGAATGGAGGAAAGGAATTCCCAGGAAGACAATCAGAAAGGGAACAGGAGTTAACTGAAGAGCTAATATTCAGTAATTAAGACAGCAGGAGTATAAAGGGTGATGAAGTAGAAGAGAAATCTTCTAAGGTGCCTATTTTAACTATTCCTTTTGGGGTAAAATAAAACGCAATGTGTAGCCTGCATGAAAGAAATGACATTAACAATGAGACAGCAGGTCCACGGTGGTCTCTGCTGTAATGTAAATGTTATAGGATTTGCTTATCTGTTTCCTCACTCTTTTCATATTTATCTTCTGTGTAAGTTCTCATACATCGAAATAACATTTCTACTGTCGAAATGTATTTTTCCAACCAACAAGATACCTGGAAAAAGAGCGTACTTAACTAGTTTTCGAAAAACTAACGACAGCCCTGTAACTTCACAGAATCTGTCATGTGTCACAACAGTAAAATCAAATTGAACATAGCAGTTTTATTTTAACATCTCTGCTGTGATACAAGTCCTTGTGAAAAATCCTTCAATCATTTCTTTATAAAAAATAATAACACAAAAAGCTTCTAAGAAGCTTATTTTTACTAGAAACTCTATCTCTGATACATCTTAGATACCATGGACTATACTATAAATGCAATTTTAAGATGTACTGTTATAAAAAGTCATACAAAAGCAAAGAAAATTCCCTCTGCAAAAGAGATTTCATTGGCATCTTGGCCTGGCAACCACTGATGATGTCTCTGAAATGTATTTGCCAGATAGCAGTCATAAATTTTTCTTATTCAAAAGCATAAAATCAGAAGAGGAATAGAAGCCTGCATATTTGTATAAAATTAACAGCCTTCTAGATGTAAAGGATACAATGGATATGAGTTTGAGCAAACTCCTGGAGTTAGTGCAGGGAAGTCTTCACTGTCAGGAAAGCCTGGCAAGCTGAAGTTCATGGGGTCACAAAGAGTTGGACACGACTTAGTGACCGAACAGCAAGACATAAAGGAATAATCCAACTCTTTATCGGTATATCTTATTCATACTAGTGTGAGCTGCTCAGTCATGTCTGAGTTTTTGAGACCCCATGGACTGTAGCCCTCCAGGCTCCTCTGTCCATGGGATTCTCCAGGCAAGAATACTGGAGTGGGTTGCCATTCCTTTCTCCAGGGGATCTTGCCAACCCGGGGACCAAACGCAGTTCTCTTGCACTGCAGGTAGATTCGTTACCATCTGAGCCATCAGGGAAGTCTTATCCATATTAAATGCTCAATAATTATCTGAGAGTATAGATCCTTAAATGCAAATCAGCTCAATAAGTATTCACAGAACACTGACTATAAGCCACTGTACTAGGCACTGGCCAATGCAATAATGTGGAGAAGGAAATGGCAACCCACTCCAGTGTTCTTGCCTGGAGAATCCCAGGGATGGGGGAGCCTGGTGGGCTGCCGTCTCTAGGATTGCACAGAGTTGGACACGACTGAAGCAACTTAGCAGCAGCAATGCAATAATGAATGGATCCTGGCTTGACGGAACATGCAGTCCAGTGGGGCAGAACAGCATGCAAAGACTAATTTCAACTTATTAAAGAAAGCACCACAGTAGTGATGCTCTCAATGCAGTGAGACAAAGAGGAGCATGTGATATAGTCTGAGAAGAAAGGCTGGATAAAGAAAGGCTGATTAGAGAGAGAGAGAAGCAGGCAACATCAGTAGCAGGAAGCAAGTCTTTTATAAAATCAAATTGATATCGTCTGGTGAATCATTTTACCTGTAATTACTTGAATAGGATTTAAATAATACTTCTTTCTTGTATGTTAATGTGTATATTCTTTTGTCTGCATGACAGTTTTGACAAATTAATTTCAGATATATGAAATTGGTCCCTTGTTCCTACATTCATTAACTAGCTATGTGATACTGGACAGCTTTCCAAACCACTTGAGCTTACTTATTTTCTCCTATAAGATGGAGTTGAACTAACTCATTTTAGTTCTTTAGTCACTTGAGTTCAGTTCAGTCGCTCAGTTGTGTCCAACTTGTTGAGACCCCATGGATTTCAGCACGCCAGGACTCCCTGTCCATCACCAACTCCCAGAGTTTACCTAAATTCATGTCCACTGAGTCAGTGATGCCATCCAACCATCTTGTCCTCTGTCACCCGCTTCTCCTCCTGCCCTCAATCTTTCCCAGCATCAGGGTCTTTTCAAATGAATCAGTTCTTCACATCAGGTGGCCAAAGTATTGCAGTTTCAGCTTCAACATCAGTCCTTCCAATGAACACCCCAGACTGACCTCCTTTAGGATGGACTGGTTGGATCTCCTTGCAGTCCAAGGGACACTCAAGAGTCTTCTCCAATACCACAGTTCAAATCAATTCTTCAGTCCTCAACTTTCTTTACAGTCCAACTCTCACATCCATACATGACCACTGGAAAAACCATAGTCTTGACTAGACAGACCTTTGTTGGCAATGTAATGTCTCTGCTTTTTAATATGCTGTCCCTGGTGGCTCAAACGGTAAAGCGTCTGTCTACAATGCAGGAGACCTGGGTTCGATCCCTGGGTCGGGAAGATCCCCTGGAGAAGGAAATGGCAATCCACTCCAGTATTATTGCCTGGAAAATCCCATGGACAGAGGAGCCTGGTAGGCTACAGTCCATGGGCTCACAAAGAGTCGGACACGACTGAGTGACTTCACTTTCACTAGGTTGGTCATAACTTTCCTTCCAAGGAGTAAGCGTCTTTGAATTTCATGGCTGCAGTCATCACCTGCAGTGATTTTGGAACCCCCCAAAATAAAAGTATGCCACTGTTTCCATTGTTTCTCCATCTATTTGCCATGAAGTGACGGGACCAGATGCCATGATCTTCATTTTCTAAACACTGAGCTTTAAGCCAACTTTTTCACTCTCCTCTTTCACTTTCATCATGAGGTTCTTTAATTCTTCTTCACTTTCTGCCATAAGGGTGGTATCATCTGCATATCTGAGATTATTAGTATTTCTCCTGGCAATCTTGATTCCAACTTGGGCTTCCTCCAGCCCAGCATTTCTCATGATGTACTCTGCATATAAGTTAAATAAGCAGGGTGACAATATACAGCCTTGACATACTCCTTTTCCTATTTGGAACCAGTCTGTTGTTCCATGTCCAGTTCTAACTGTTGCTTCCTGACCTGCATACAGATTCCTCAAGAGGCAGGTCAGGTGGTCTTGTATTCCCATCTCTTTCAGAATTTTCCACAGTTTATTGTGATCCACACAGTCAAAGGCTTTGGCATAGTCAATAGGGCAGAAATAGATGTTTTTCTGGAACTCTTTTCGATGACCCAGCGGATGTTGACAATTTGATGTCTGGTTCCTCTGCCTTTTCTAAAACCAGCTTGAACATCTGGAATTTCATGGTTTAAGTATTGTTGAAGCCTGGCCTGGAGAATTTTGAGCACTACTTTGCTATGTGTTAGATGAGTGCAATTGTGTGGTAGCTTGAGCATTCTTTGGTATTGCCTTTCTTTAGTCACTTAAGAGTCGTTTAAAACAAAACACATTATGATTTATTGTGGCTATATTAACACTGTGAATACACAGGCTATAGCTCTTCCATTTATTGTTCAAAGTTAAGAATGATTAAGAATAATGATGTGAGAATTTTTATAAGATAATGATATCTATATTATAAAAATTTCAAATAGTATAAAAGTACATAGAAGATAGAAAGCCATCTAGCTATCTGAAATAACCATAATAATAAAGTGACCAACATTTTATATAGATTCTTTCAATGAAGTCAGAGAAATTTACAAAAATGAGATGTTTAATAAAACTATATTTAATAATAGCAAAATATTCATTCTACTTTTCTGTTTTAACAATATATATTTTGTTGTTCATTTGTTAAGTCTTACATTCAGCAGGTTGTATTTCATTAGTCATATTTTTACATATCAAATTGTATGGCATTTAATTTGTACTTTGGTAATAGTTGAATAAAAGATAAATGCATTCAAAATTATTTAAATTCCCTTACCATATATTCTCTATTCCTGAGTTAATTATTTCCATGCAGTTTTCAGTGGGCCTGATTTTATTGCCAAGTTATTTGTTCTAAGAAAGATTTGTAGGTGTAATTCCTTGAATTCTTACATATTGAATACTGTCACGTGTTGTCCTCTTTATATTCATTGACTATTTAGCTGGATTGAATTTCGTGGTAAACGCCTGATTTTGTGAGACTTACAGACATTGTGTAATTATATAGATATTGCATCTGGCACTGGTCCATTTCTATGACATCTCCATTTATTGTCTGGCAGGATTTTACACTTCATTATTATTTTTTAAGAATTCTTTCTAGGTGTTATATAATTCCTAAGACATTTCATGTTTAAGAATATAAGTCATTCCACTGACATTTGGGTAACAATTTGGTCAAGTACTAATACAATATTTTTTGGAAAACTTCCTATCACTCAGAACTTTGTAGGTATTGATATACTATATTCTAGAATCCAAAGTTGCATAAGAAAATTTTAGACTCATTTGAGTGATCCCATTGTCAGTTGTTTTCTTCTCTGGATGGAAATCTGAAGAACTCAAGATATTTATTTCTTAGTATAGTCTAAGAGTAAAGACACTAATAATAAAACACAGAGGTAACATCTTTAAAATCAAGAACATGATTAGAATGTCCACTGTCATGTATGTTACATATAATTCCTAGAAAGTTCATTAATCAAGAAAAAACTATATGTGTTAATAAAACATCAAGGAGACAGAAGTGATCATTATTTATAGCTTATAGAAATTATATTGCCTGCATTAAAAAAAACAAGTTATAATAATCATAATTTTTAAAATTATTATTTTAGTAGGTCAGTCAACTATAAGATCAATATACAGTAATTAACTGCTTTTCCATTAATCAACAAAGGTGTAGAAAATGCAAGAAGAAAATATAAGCTTTACAGTGGGATTGAAAATATAAAACGAGCATAAACGTAAGAAAGAAACGTGATTAAGAGTAATACAGAGCAAATATCTAACTTTGGGGGGCTTCCCAGGTGGTTCATACAGTAAAGAATTCACTTGCAATGTGTGAGACCTGAGTTCGATGCCTGCATTTGGAAGATCCCCTAAAGGAGGGCATGGCAACCCACTCCAGTGTTCCTGCCTGGAGAATCTCCATGGACAAAGGAATCTGGTGGACTACAGTCCAAGGGGTTGCAAACAGTCGACACAATTGAGTGACTAAGCATAGCACAGGTGGTTCAGTGGGTAAGAATCTGCCTGGCAATGCAGGAGATGCAGGAGACTCAGGTTCGACTCCTGGATCAGGAAGATCCTTTCAAGAAGGAAATGGCAACCCACTTCAGTATTCTTTCCTGGAAAATCCCACAGACAGGAGCTGGCTGGCTACACTCCATGGAGTCACAAAAAGTCAGACGCAATTGAGCACACACATACACATCTAACTTTGGGGGAAGACATTAGAGTATTAAAGAAATGGGAGGTATGAGCATATGATGATTCACACTGATTCTCTTCACACTAATCTATAGGTCCAATTTCAACCAAAACGTCTACATGGTATTTTATGCAACTTTGTAAGTCTAAAATCATGGCAGGTGTTAAAGAGGAACAAGGTAGAGGGTTTTCCCATTCTGCTATGAAGACTTAAGTTGGAGGTACGGTAATTAAGACACGTGGTATTGATACAGAGACAGATAAAGGGACAAGTAGAAACTATTATGGGGTCATCAGCTGGCAGACACATGTGGGACACTGATGCATGACAGATGGGATTTAGAACAACAGAGTTAAAGACTGCTCAATAAATGGTAATGGGAAAACTCCTTATTCACATGGGAAAAACAAAGACTATGTTTCCAACCTCTCACCTTATACAAAATCAGTTCCTGTGAATAAATACTGTAAATAAAAGAGGCAATGCTTTAAAAATTTTAGGACCAAATAAAGGATAACAAGTTCATTATATACATACTTGAGAAAGAATATTTTAAGCCTTACATCAAACTCACAAGATATAAACACAAATATTGAGAGACATAACTAGATTGAAATTTAAAATGTTATTTGTCAAAATATATCATTAAAGCTTTTTAAATTCCTGGAGATGATATGTGAAACAGATAAGAGATGACAATATGTATATAACTTATTATGCACATCTGGATATTTTGAGTGAAGGCGAGGAGTAAGCCAGGACACATGAAGAAATCCACAAAAAGTAGTTGTAGATAAAAAAAAATTCTTCTAGATTGGTGGACAATATTTAAGTTTTGATTTTTTTATTCTTTAAACCTATGAGTGGTTTAAACATTGCAAAAAAAAGACTCTAAGAGAAGAAAAATTTAATTTCACTCAGTTTACATCAGAGCATTTTATCAGCCTGGTTCCTACTCTCTCTCAAACTTGGGGAAACTAAAAATGATTGCTTGTAAGTTATAGGAGTTTCTCTGTCTCTAATAAGAATCAGAAAGAATCCAGACTTTATTAGAATTTATTGTTCTAATGAGATAGTTTTAATGCACCAGAGATTAGTTGGCTACTTGAGGTAAAATTCAAGGCATTCAATTCAAAATTTTCAGCATGTGGGCAAGGTATGGCCAAGAATCAGTTAGGTTAAATCAGAGCCTGAACTGAAACACACAGAAAGAACAAGGACTGCGGCTGGGAAAAAGAATGGAGCTACACAAGCAAACCAGGAGCGGATGCCAAACACAAGAGATGTTCCAGAGGTGCAGGGCAGAACCATAAACACAGACTGGCATGAGAGAGGGCAGAGTGCAAAATTCCTTAGCACCTGGTGAGAGTATTGGATTGCATTCACGTATCAGTAATTTTACATCACATTTCTCTAAATCTCCATACGTCCTGGCTCTCAGAGCAATCGCTTTATGTAGCTGATAATTACAGCATGGCTTTCCCATGTTGTGGACTGACCAAATAACACATTCACATACTCAAACTCTCAGGAAGTATAGACAAATAGAAGGTTCATTTTGAATACATTTTATATTAACTGCGTCAAAATTTAAACATAATTTTGTCTGACTCTTATTTATTAGGATAAAAAAGTAAAAGATGTTTGTTTAAACATCATTCATCTAATGAGATCATGTAAGTGATTCTAGCTTTAATTTCATACATGAGAAAACGGGGACAAAATAACTGCCCTAAAATCATCACTTCATAATTAAATATTTAATTTAATTTAATTTAAATTTAATAAAAATTTAATTCTGCTGTTCTTGAGCTAGTATTATCCCCTTATTCCATATACCTTTCCATTAAAAAGTGAGACAGCAATATAGTGCTTCATACAGGGTACCTTGTCGATTGGCTAATTTAATTTTTATTATATATAAAATGTCATACTTAGATGAACATTTAATAACAATCATGAAAAATTTTCATATATAAAATATGTACAATTTTGTTGTTCAGTTACTCAGTCATGTCCAACTCTTCGTGACCCCCCATGGACTGCAGCATGCCAGGCTTTCCTGTCCTTCACCATCTCCCAGAGCTTGCTCAAACTCATGAGTAGGGTGATGCCAACCAACTATCTTGTCCTCTGTTGTCTCCTTATCCTCCTGCCTTCAATCTTTTCCAGCATCAGAATCCTTTCTAATGAGTCAGCTCTTCACATCAGGTGGCTGAAGTATTGGAGTGTCAGCTTCAGCCTCAGTCCTTCCAATGAATATTCAGGGTTGATTTCCTTTAGGATTGACTGGTTAGATCTCCTTGCAGTCCAAGGGACTCTTAAGAGTCTTCTCTAACACCATAGTTCAAAAGCATCAATTTTTCAGCACTCAGCCTCCTTTATGGTCCAACTCTTAACATCCATACATGACTATTGGAAAAATAGCCATCTTGCACTTACATCATATACAATAGTATACAGAAGTAATATAGGCTGTATAGGTTTCCCGGGTGTCTTAGCAAAAAATAAACTGCTTTCAGGAGATGCAGGTTTGATCCCTGGATCAGGAAGATCCCCTGGAGAAGGGAATGGCTACCCAAGCCATTATTCTTGCCTGGAGAATTTCATGGACAGAGGAACATAGTGGGCTACAGTCCATGTGGTCAAAAATCAGACAGGACTGAGTAATTAACACTTTCACTTTTTTTTTCACCTGTGAATTCATGTATAGGATTAAGCGTCTTATTTTCTATATCACAGAGAAATAGAATTCTGGAGAACAGAGAGAGATATCACATAGCCAGAGATCTGGGTTAAACATGCTACTAACAGCAGCAGAACTTGCAAACTAGTTCTTACTGTCTTACTTAGTGCCTCTTCAGTTTTGCTAGATTCAGATTCAAGACAAGGATGAGTCAGCTCACCAGAGGACAAATGCTCTGGCATGGACAATGATGTCTAGAAGTAAACAGAAGGCATAAAAATTGGAAAGGAAGGAAAAAACTATATTTTCAGATAATATAATTTTATATTTTAAAGTGCTAAGAGATGTCTAAAGAACAAGAGCTAACAAAATAACTATACTGAAAACAGGAATTCCACTGAAGATCTGAAATGACAAAGATGACTACTTTTCTGTATACTAGTAACTGACAGTGGGAAAATAAAGTTTAAAAGGTAAAGCAGTATAAAATACTTGGAAAAACACATACCAAGATCTAAGAAAGATCTCTATACTGAAAACTATACAACACTTGAAAGAATTAAAGAAGCCACCTACAAAGGGACATTGCCTACAAAAGTCTGTATGGTCAAAGCTATGGTTTTTCCAGTAGTCATGTACAGATACGAGAGCTGGACCATAAAGAAGGTTGAGTGCTGAAGAATTGATGCTTTTGAACTGTGGTGTTGGAGAAGACCCTTGAGAGTCCTTTGGACTGCAAGGAAATCAAACCTGTCAATCCTAAAGGAAATCAACTCTGAATATTTATTGGAAGGACCGATGCTGAAGCTGAAGCTTCAATACTTTGGCCACCTGATGTGAAGAGCTGACTCATTAGTAAAGACCCTGATGCTGGGAAAGCTTGAAGGCAGGAGAAGAAGGGGCTATAGTTAAGTATTTAACAACTAAATCTGGTTTACAACTGCAGTTTTCCAATTCTGTTCATTTTCAAATCTGTTGTTCGGTCGCTGAGTCGTGTCAGTATTTGTGACCCCATGGACCGCAGGATGCCAGGCTTCCCTGTCCTTCACTGTCTCCCGGAGTTTTCTCAAACTCATGTCCATTGAGTTGGTGAGCCATCCAACCATCTCACCCTCTGTTGTCTTCTAAGCCTAATGGTTAACAGGTACATACTATTTATATTCTCGAATTTGGTTTTTGGCTTTATAAATATGCTAGTTACAAAGTGAATTGTGATTTGTTTTATTCCATTTAAAATCATCCTAAATACCCTAGTTACAGCTAGGGCTTATAGCCTAGTCAGAATGCAATGAAGCAAGACTATTCTGTGTGAGTCTATGTGTCTTTTGGTATCATGCTCAGTCGTTCAGTTGTGTCCAACTCAGCGACCCCATGGACTGTAGCCTGCCAGGCTCCCCTGTCCATGGGATTCTTTAGGCAAGAATACTGGAATGGGTTGCCATTTCCTCCTCCATGGGATCTTCCTGACCCAGGAATGGAACCCACATCTCCTGCATTGCAGGCAGATTCTTTAGGACTGAGCCAACCGGAAAGCCCCCATCTTTCCGTATATAATCAGCACACTGAAAGTTATTCAAAAAGCTGTATCGTAGCTTACCCCAGTTTTTGTCTTGAAGGGACTAGGCACACAAACTCTTAAATAAATAAATTTGATTGTCTTAAATATATCAGCATTTATTCAAAACCAACTAAATCCAAGACCCAGAATATTCAAAGAAGGGATGAACAAGGCTTGGTTTTATGCAGATCAGCTACACTAACCATGAAATAATATAGGTGCTATAATTTGGGTAAACATAGAAAGATCTGGCACTACAAACAAACTGTGTTTTACTCCACTTCTTTTCTTTCCAATTATTTTAAGTCCTTCTAAGTAACTGGAGAACAAAGGTCTAAAGTGATACATTTTGTTATAATAATATATCACATTTAACATATCCACAGGTCAGACAAAAAACTTTCTTTTATCTTAGAAACTTATAAGAACAGATCCACACCTGGCTGATCTGATTATATGAGTGGTTCTATTCAATCTCTCGCTATTTGAAGACATACATGTAAACAAATATACCCACAAAGGGATTTCTGATGGTTCCCTCCATTCTCCAGACATCTGCTGGTAATCAAATATTTCTATTAAAGTATAAAAGACCAATGTTTTAGGAATTTTAAAAAGAAAGATAATTTCCTTGATTTTAAACCAAGGGAGAAATAACTTAAAGAGAAAATAAAGCAGTTTGCTTTAATAAGAATCTTATACAATTTAAAAGTTACTGTATAATAAATTTATGAATTATATATTTTTATTAAATACTGAAAACAAAATAATGAATTTGTCTATATGGAATGTATTCTAACATGTACTTCTCATTTAAATAAATAAAATAATTATTGAAGTTTCTTTCCTGTATCTGTCAGGTTAATGATCATATTTGCATAATAGGAATCTATTCTATTTTTTTTTACTCTTTTCTGTGCATAATTCTTAGTATCTTAGTTTTATTCAGTTTGACTGGATAGAAAAACCTGTTGTCATAACGTTTGTTATTGATGAGTCACTAAATTGTGTCCAACTCTTTTGTGGCCTCACGACTGTGGCTTGCCAGGGTTCTCAGTCCACAGAATTTCCCAGGCAAGAATACTGAGTGGGCATAAGGCTCTTTGCTGAGAAAACATTGCTTATTTTGAGAAATATTCAATCACTACTGAAATCTTATTTTTAAAACAATCTTAGTTCCATATATATCTTAAGGTCATTGACAGGGAATACTCATTTAAAGAAAAATATAACCTAATTTGTTAAGAAAACTGTTATCTGATCCCATATATCCAATTACAGTTTTGAATGATGATGAAATACATTCTGGCCAGAACTGACAGGAAAAGCCTCTATTTTCTTTCTTTTTTTTTTTTTCAGTGAGAAAATGCCCCTTCTTTGGCTATCGTTTCATGAAGTAGTGCTGCGTAGACTATTTTTAGTATGGTATTGAGAACTTTGACAGTACGTCTTGATTAAAGTTCTACCTTCCCGGGGTATTAACAGCAAAACTGAAAGGGGATGAGAGCTGTGTGTTTAAAAAGGGCTCTCAAATATCACTGAATTCTGACAGAAACCGACCAGATGTACTTTCACAAGTAACACCTAGTGTTTCCAACAGACAGGCATGACCTTGTTTTGCTGTGCTTCACTTTGTTGCGATTCTCAGACATTGCATTTTCTTTCCAAATTGAAGGTTTGTGGCAACCTTGTGCTCAACAAGTCTGTAGGCACTGCTTTTCCAATAGCACTCTTTTTAAACTAAGGTATGTACACTGTTTTTTAGATATAATGCTATTGCATACTTAATAGACTACCGTACAGTATAAATATATAACTTTTATATGCACTGGGATTAAAGAGTAGGGCATGGATTAAAATCACATAGAAAATTAACAAGTTTTTAATGTGTGTATATGTCATACAAAAAATTCTTATTTCCTTATCAAATTATGATAAGTATTAAAGTCTTTATTAGTGGCCAATTAGGAAATTTGATTTGGCATACATTTATTTTCAAGGGCTCAGCTTAAATTAATATTGAACTATGAAATCAGCAGGTTCTTCCTGATGAGTGCCATTAGCCTACAAAATTACTGCCTGATGCAAATTGGCTCCCTAATGAAAAATTCATTCATAAAGTTTAGAAATTCTTAAGAAATAAAAGGTTACACTTATTAATAACTCTGATTGGTAATGTCCTTTTAAAAGAAATTCTCAAATAGGAAAATTAACCAATGGATTTATTCATTTATTTGTAAAATACCTGTTGGTAATAGACTTACTTTTAATCTGTAAAGATGAGCCAATTCAAATTTCCTAGGCAAAAATTAAAAACGAAAAGCTATTGTATTTTTCAGAAAATCATTCTAGGGTACAATATTGATTTTCTGCTTAGTCAGCATATAGATGAAAATGTTATTAACATGCTAGCATACATGAACTGTTTTCATCAATTTATAACCATTTACAAGAATCCATCAAAAAGTATGCTTTTATTACTTGCTGTCATTATCTTCCAAAGAAAACATTCTACACATACCTGGACGATTAATTTTCTCATTAACTTTTAACAAATAGCATAAGAGGAGCCTAGGAGTCTAGACTGACTCTCTCTGGGATCCCTCACAACGAAAGTAAGCTCGTGAACCAGTTGTCAACACACAGCCTCCGAGGGCAGTGAGTCTCTAAGTGTGGTGCTCAGACCAGCAGTTTCAGCATCACCTGGGAACAAATGATGAATCAAAATCCCTGAGGGTGAGGTCCAGCAGCTTACATTTCAACAATCCCTCCAAGTGATTCTGACATATATGAAATGTATTATTTACGAATGCATTTTAAGGGACTTCCCTGGTGACCCAGTGGCTAAGACTCTGTGTCCACCATCATTCCTTGGTCAGGGAACTAGATTCCATATACCACAATTAAAGATCCTGCTTGCCACAATGAAGACTGGGCACAGCCAAACAAACAGACCAATAAATAAAATTAAAAATAGCTCATCTGCAATATCTTTTTTAAAAAGAATGCATTTTAAATAGAACATTAGATCATTCTTTGAGTCCACACACAAAAATAAACTCAAAGTGGATTAAAGACCTAAGTGCAAGACTGGATACTGTAAAACTCTTAGAGGAAAACTTAGACAGGATTTCTGACATAAATCACAGCAATATCTTTTTCCATCCACCTCTGAAAGTAATGGAAATAAAAACAAAAATAAAGCAATGGGATCTAATTAAACTCAAAGGCTTTTGCACAGCAAAGGAAAACATAAACAAGAAAAAAAGACAACCCAGAGACTGGGAGAAAATGTTTGTGAATGATGTGACCCACGAGGGATTAGTCTCCAAGATTTAGAAACAGCTTCTGCGGATTAATATCACTGAGACAAACAACCCAATCAAAATATGGGCAGAGGACTTAAACAGACAATTCTCCAAAGAAGACATTGCCAAGAGGCACATGAAAAGATGTTCAATATCACTAATTATTAGAGAAATGCAAAGCAAAACTACAATGAGGTATCACCTCACACCAATCAGAAATGGCTATCATCAAATAGTAAATGTTGGAAAGGGTGTGGAGAGAAAGGAACTCTCCTACACTGTTGGTGGTAATATAAACTGGTACAGCCAGTGTGGACAACAGTATGGAGGTTCCTTAAAAAATGAAAATAGAGTTGCCACATGATCCTGAAATCCCACTCTTGGGCACATATTGTCCAAAAGGATACATATATCCAAATGTTCACTGTAGCACTGTTTATAACAGGTAAGACACAGAAGCAACCTAAATGTCTTTTGACAGAGAAATGGATGAAGAGGATACAGTACATATATACAATGCAATATTACTCACTCATTAAAAAGAATGAAATAATGTCATTTGCAGGAACATGGATGGACCTAGAGACTGCCATATTGAATGATGTAAGTCAGACAGAGAAAGAGAAATATAGTTTGATATTGCTTATATGTGGAACCTTAAAAAATGATACAAATGAACTTATTTACAAAACAGAAACACAGAGACTCAGAGAAGGAACTTATGGGGGGAACAGTGCGGGGGGAGGGACAGTCAGGGAGTTTGGGATTGACATGTACACACTGCTATATTTGAAATGGATAACCAACAAGAACCTATTGTATAACACAGGGAACTCGGCTCAGTATTATGGACAACCTAAATGGGAAAAGAAATTGGAAAAAGAAAAGATATGTGTATTGGGTTTGCCAAAAAGTTCACTTGGGGTTTTCCATAAGCTGTTATGGAAAAACTCAGACGAACTTTTTGACCAACTCAATATATGTATAACTGAATCAGTTTGCTGTACACCTGAAACTAACACAGCTGCTGCTGCTAAGTCACTTCAGTCGTGTCCGACCCTGTGCGACCCCATAGATGGCAGCCCACCAGGCTCCCCTGTCCCTGGGATTCTCCAGGCAAGAACACTAGAGTGGGTTGCCATTTCCTTCTCCAATGCATGAAAGTGAGAAGTGAAAGTGAAGTCACTGAGTCGTGTCCGAATCTTAGCAACCCCCTGGACTGCAGCCTACAGGCTCCTCCATCCATGGGATTTTCAAGGCGAGAGTACTGGAGTGGGTTGCCATTGCAACTCTACTGTGATATAAAATAAAAAGTTTAAAAAATGTATTTTTTTAGCAATAATAATCAGCAAAGATTTAAAGGAAGAAAACAGAGTCTTTGGGGCAGAAGGTACTTATGTTGTGGTGGACCTGGGTTGATATCTTGCAATTACTGCCTCATACAGCAGAAGCTGGGACCCAGAATATTTGTACTCCTTTCCAACTCGGGGGCAGGATTCCTTAATTGAGTGTTAGATGCATAAATAAGTGGAGACTGCAGAGGGAAGCTTCTTTAGAGAACACAGTTTGGAGTTCACTGAGAAATGAAAGCAAGGTCTGAAATGGAGGTATAAAATTGTGCTGATGATGGGAATTCAAAAGAACTGGCCAGCGGAAAAAGTTGTAAAGCAATGAAAAGAGTTACTGGTTAGTTGGACAGGAGCATAAAGGAGAAAGCAAAGGAAACTGAAATTATCAAACAAAGACTAGAATGGAATTTACGGCGTTTTCAATAATGCCTAGTGTATTACTACAATTTGGTTTAGGTGGTAGGTCATCTAATTTACTATAAAATTTTATGTAATTTCCTTTCATTACAGATGGTGAGGAGGATATAAATAGAAGTGTTGAGAAAGAGAAAGAAAAAAAAATATCACAGGAAAATTGGAATACTAAACCAATCCACAATGTTCACTGCAAGATTTGACCACAAAAATCCAGAAATGCAGGTGGTTTCTGTCTGGTGATTTATATAGTTCTTGATTCCTTTTATACTGCTAGATCCATTGTGTTTTGTTCTTTGGACCTGACAGGGCAACAGAAATTCACGTTTGTTTTCTTTTTTCCTGGAAAGAGGTGATAGCGAGCAACACAATGTAAGCACTGCCAGTTGCTCTAAAGAAGTGCTTGTTTTAACAGTTTCCAACCGAGAGAGATGTTGAACAATGTTACATACGTCATGATGGTGCTACAGATTAATTAATGTGGTCCAGGCAGAATTACAGCATGAATGATGAACACTTAGATGATGGAGACCCAATTTTATTAAACCTCACATTTAAATAGAAAGTTTGAACAATAAATGCTGGAGTGGAGGACTATTTAGAGATCCTTAGCACTGTAAAAACTGGCAAGATGAGAGCCTTCCTTGAGAGAAGAATTCTTATAATCAGTGAGTTAGGCTACACTTCAGGGAATTTCCTGTATCAATGCCAAACACAAAGTCCTTGCACTAATTCCCTTGGATTCAGAAGTCTAATATACTGTTAGAACCCCTGGAGGACTAATTTGTTTCAAAGTTATTTTCTGCCTTATACAAACTCTAGTTATTTTGTGTGCTAAATCACTTCAGTCTTGTCCGACTCTGTGTGACCCCATAGACTGTGGCCCACCAGGCTCCTCTGTCCATGGGATTCTCCAGGCAAGAATACCGCAGTGGGCTGCCATGCCCTCCTCCAGGGGTTCTTCTCAACCCAGGGATCTAGCCCATGTCTCTTATGGTCTCCTTCATTGGCAGGCAAGTTCTTTACTACTAGAGCCACCTGGGAAGCCCCTGGTTATCTTAGAAAATGTTAAAGTCTGAAAGGAAAATGATTAGAAAATATTAGCTGATACTGTATCCAAGAGAATAGAAGATAAGAACATTCTTCCTAGAGTTGCCTCAAGGCTAATCTGGTTTCACTGTTAATTTACTATGATATTAATAATTTATATATCTCAGTCTTGGTTTATGCATCTGTAAGATGCATTTGTATTAGAAGACAGTTTTACAATTATGCTTACGACTAAGTTTAAGATTTCTTAATGGTGACTATTATTAAGGTATAGAAAACAGAATACTAGTTTTCGTGTCAGAGAAGGCAATGGCACCGCACTCCGGCACTCTTGCCTGGAAAATCCCATGGACGGAGGAGCCTGGTGGGTTGCCGTCTATGGGGTGGCACACAGTCAGACACAACTGAAGCGACTTAGCAGCAGCAGCAGCAGCAGTTTTTATGTGGAAAATCAAATCAACAAAAGCTCAGCATTTGCCTTATAATAGTAGGCTCCTTATTTTTGTACAAGTCAGTAGTAATTACAGGATTTTCAATTAAAAGTATATATATCTAAGATACATATTTTTGGACTCCAGAATCACTGTGGACAGTGACTGCAGCCATGAAATTAAGACACTTACTCCTTGGAAGAAAAGCTATGACCAACCTAGACAGTGTATTAAACAGAAGAGAATTACTTTGCCGACAAAGATCTGTATAGTCAATGCCATTGTTTCACCACTAGTCATGTACAGAGTGAGAGCTGGACCTTAAAGAAGGCTGAGAAACTGAAGAACTGATGCTTTTGAACTGTGGGGCTGGAGAAGACTCTTGAGAGTCCCTTGGACTGCAAGGAGATCCAACCAGTCCATTCTGAAAGAGGTCAGCCCTAGGATTTCTTTGGAAGGACTGATGCTGAAGCTGAAGCTCTAATACTTTGGCCACCTTATGGGAAGAACCTACTCACTGGAAAAGATCCTGATGCTGGGAAAGACTGAGGGCAGGATGAGGAGAAGGGGATGACAGAGGATGAGACTGTTGGATGGCATCACTGACTCAAAGGACATGAGTTTGAGCAAGCTGTGGGAAATGATGAAGGGCAGGGAAGGCTGGCATCCTGCAGTCCATGGGGTTCACAGCTGGACTCAGCTTAGCAACTGAACAGTAACAACAGTATCTAAGGTAGAATGTAGAATGTGACTAAATAATATAAATGTCTGAAATGACCTCACTGAAGTGGATGCTTTTGAACTGTGGTATTGGAGAAGATTCTTGAGACTCTCTTGGACTGCAAGGAGATCCAACCAGTCCATCCTAAGGGAGATCAGTCCTGGGTGTTCATTGGAAGGATTGATGTTGAAGCTGAAACTCCAATACTTTGGCCACCTCATGTGAAGAGTTGACTCATTAGAAAAGACCCTGATGCTGGGAAGGATTGGAGGCAGGAAGAGAAGGGGACGACCGAGGATGAGATGGCTGGATGGCATCACCGACTCGATGGACATGAGTTTGGGTAAACTCAGGGAGTTGGTGATGGACAGGGAGGCCTGGTGTGCTGCAGTCCATGGGGCTGCAAAGAGTCTGACATGACTGAACGACTGAACTGAACTGAACTGAAGTGGATGAGGGAATAGGTGCTGAATTGAGCAACTTTGAAAAGGAGGGGAGACTGAGATTAACAGCAAAAAGAATAATACAAATCACAGACTCTTATGGACAAAGCTGCCTCCCACAGAAGCTGTCGTTGTTGTTCAGTCACTAAGTCATGTCCGACTCTTTGCGACCCCATGGGGTGCAGCGTGCCAGGCTCTTCCAATCTCCACTATCTCCCGGTTTGCTCAGACTCATATGTGCCCACAGACGTACAGGACAATCATTCTGAAACTATTATACTCGTAACCTAGAATTAAAAAATTAGGCAAAGATGGTGGTGGTAGGTACCAGGTTTCTTTCTCACTGTTGGAATGGGAGGTCTCAGATAAACAAGGGGAGGGGATGGAATGATCAACATGATGATGAGTGAGATATGGAGACATCAGTAGGAACTCAAGTTTCACTTAATATAGAGATTCATGTTTATGGTTATAAATATTTACACATATGAATATATACATGGTTAGTATATACCCCTATATTCCCTGTTCTCCCAGCAACTTAATGTAAAATATGTATATTCTTCTCAAGTTTACATGAAACACTGTCTGGGATAGACCATACATGGAACCATAAAAGAAACCTTAATAACTTTAAACAGAATGAAATTGCACAAAGCTCCAAGACTACAATGAAATGAAATTAGGAATCACTAACAAAAGAAATTTGGCAAATTTCTATATGACTCCTGAATTCCCCTGCTAGGGCTTTATTCAAGAAAAATGAAAACATAGGCTGTACATGAATGTTGACAGTAGCATTATTAACCATAGTCAAAAAAGTACAAACAAGCCAAATGGCCATTACATGATGAATAGACAATCAAAGTGAGAGACAGCCGTACTGTGGAATATCATTTGGCAATATAAAGGAACAAAGTACACATACATGCTACAGTACTGATGAACCGCGAAAACAATGATACTAAGTGAAAGAAGTCACAAAAGACTACATATTGCATGATTCTATTTCTATGAAATGCACAGAATAGGCACATCAATAGAAATCACTCACCAGCAGCTTTCTAGGCTTGCAGGAGAACTGCAGAAAAAAATGGAAGTGACGGGTAACGGTTATGGAATTTCTTTCTATGGTGATGAAAACATTCTAAATTTGACTGGGTGATGCAGGAACAAATCTTTGACTATTCCAGCAATCATTAAATTGCACACATTAAAGGGGTAAATTGTAAGGTTGTGATTTATTTCTCAAAAGGCTGGCATTAAAATATAGCAAGGAAAAGATTATGTATAAATTTATTACAAAATGCTTTTTATAAATATGACTTACTGAATAAATTTTAAATTGTGTAGCTCAGTGGTACTAAAACTTTATGTGGGCCATACAAAGTACAGACCACAGGCCAGATTTATGCCTGACTCAAATGGCACAGTGGTAAAGAATCTGCCTGCCAATGCAGGAGGTGTAAGAGACATGGGTTCAATACCTGTGTCAAGAAGATCTCCTGCAGTGGGGAAATGGCAACCCACTCCAGTATTCTTGCCTGAAAATTCCTATGGACAGAGTAGCCTGACAGGGTACAGTTCATGGCATTGCAGAGTCAGACACAATTGAAGCAACTTAGCACGCACAAGACCCAAGAATAATTTTTACATTTCTAAATGACTGAACAATACGATAAGAATATTTCATGACAGGGGGAAATTATATGAAATTCAAATTTCCATATCCATTTCATTGGGTCCTACCATGTTCATTCATTTATGCACTGTCTATTGTAGTTTTTGGAGAAGGCAATGGCACCCCACTCCAGTACTCTTGCCTGGAAAATCCCACGGACGGAGGAGCCGGGTAGGCTGCAGTCCATGGGGTCGCTAAGAGTCGGACACAACTGAGTGATTTCACTTTCACTTTTCACTTTCATGCACTGGAGAAGGAAATGGCAACGCACTCCGGTGTTCTTGCTTGGAGAATCCCAGGGACGGGGGAGCCTGGTGGGCTGCCGTCTATGGGGTCGCACAGAGTCGGACACGACTGAAGTGACTTAGCAGCAGCAGCATGGTAGTTTTTACAATACAGTGGCTCAGCTGAGTGCTTGTGACTTTATGGTCCACAAAGGAGCCTAAAATATTTACTATTTGGATTTCTACAAGAAAAAAATGGCTATATTTCCCAGTCACGGCGAGGAGCCCAGAGCAGGGAAATATATGGTTAAGTATAGTAGTGTGTATCAGAACTAAAGCAGACGCAGTGAAGATGAAAATAGAGATACTGGATTCAAATTAAACAGCACAACAGATTAATTACACGTCTCCTGTGCTTTCCGTACGGCAAGTGGATTCTTTAGCACCGAGCCACCAGGAACTCTAAAGTAAACATTACTTAGAATCTACTTAGATAACTGAAGGCCCTCAAGCCATATCCATACTCTCCAGTTCATTAAGTCACTGCACATTCTTACTCAGGAAAGACAATGTGACTGACACTCAAGCTTCACCACCCGACTTTGGAGAAGTGCTCTAAGCACCTTAAACTGTGTACAGCCAAACCTTGGAGGCATTATGGGTTCGATTCCAGACCACCAAAATAAACAGAATATCACAATAAAGTGAGTCCACATGAATTTTCTTATCTCCCAGTGCATATATGAATTATATTCATACTATACTGTAGTCTACGAGGTGTGCAGTAGAATTATGGCTTAAAAAACATGCATTAATTAAATATATTAATTAAAAAATAATCTACTGCTAAAAAATGGTCAACTATGCCCTCAGTGACTCATAATATTTTTTCAATAGCTACATCAGAGATCACTGATCATGGAAGCATCATGGTAACAAATATAATAACAAAAAATTTTGGAATCTTGTCACAACTACCATAATGTGACAGAGACAAAATCTGAGCCAGTGCTACTGGAAAAATGGTGCCGATGGATTTGCTTGATCCTAAGTTGCCACAAAACTTCCATTTGGAAAAGATTCATGATTTGTGAAGTGTGACAGAGCAAAAAACACAATAAAACAAAGCACGTCTGTACAATAACACATGAAATAGAAGAAGGTTTAATAGAAGACACTTTCGGCTAAGGGGCTGTGACATGCAAAACACGTAGGAAGTACTGCTTGTTCATTTCTCATGTTTAGGTTGCTTAATCTATAATACTTTCCAGTTTTTAATTTTTAATCATTCACTCTGTAGCCTCCATTCTTACCAGAACCGTCCGGTTTGACCAAAATAGCAGCAAAATTACAAAATTAATGTGTTCTTTAAACACAAAGATTTCATCCATATAAGGGTAGAGAAGTTACTGTGTAAGACATACACAGATGTGAATAGAATCTTTGATAAAGAGTTAGACTTCTTCACCTGTGAATTTGAAGACATCACCTCTTCACCTTTTTCACCCAGCTGCTGAAAAACTGAGATGGAGGTTGGAAAAACGTTTGAATGTATAAATTTAAGAACCAGGAATAACTTTAGATCAATTTTCAAGTCAATATTTAACTTTTAAATCATGTGGACCTAATGCTTTTGCAGATGGTGTGCTCAGTAGCTCAGTCATATCCAACTCCTTTGCTACCCCATGGACTATAGCCCACCAGGCTCCTCTCTCCATGGGATCTCCCAGGTGAGAATACTGGAGTGGGTTGCCAGTTCCTTCTCCAGGAGATCTCCCCAACCCAGGGATCAAATCCATGTCTCCTGCACTGGCAGGCAGACTCTTTACCACTATTGCCACCTGCAAAAGGAAGTTCCATTTGCAGATTATAAGCAGATAATTCCTGTAACTCAGATGACCATAACCATTACCAGAAAGAACGCATGCTTCATGAAATTACCAACAGCACAAACATCAATGCTGCTGACACAGCAGTTCTCCTTTGGCCCAGTTAAGAAAATATACAAAAAAATATAAACAAATAAAACCAAAGAAACAAGGGGGAAGAAAACCGCACATAAAGAAAAAAATGTTTTTCTTTCACAGCAGATCAATATCTACAATGTCTGAAAAAAACCATTAAAGTGAAAATATTTTTAACCATCAAGCAAAGCATCTGTTTTGAAACCAAAATGGAAAAGCTGGGCTAAACCAGTAGATCACATCTATGGCAAACCAATCCCAAAGAAAGGCAATGCCAAAGAATGCTCAAACTACCACACAATTGCAGTCATCTCATACAGCAAAGTAATGCTCAAAATTCTCCAAGCCAGGCTTCAACAGTATGTGAATCATGAACTTTCAGATGTTCAAGCNTTTCATTCCAATCCCAAAGAAAGGCAATGCCAAAGAATGCTCAAACTACCACACAATTGCACTCATCTCCCATGCTAGTAAAGTAATGCTCAAAATTCTCCAAGCCAGGCTTCAACAGTATGTGAATCATGAACTTTCAGATGTTCAAGCTGGATTTAGAAAAGGCAGAGGAACCAGAGATCAAATTGCCAACATCTGTTGGATCATTGAAAAAGCGACAGAGTTCCAGAAAAACATCTACTTCTGCTTTATTGACTGCGCCAAAGCCTTTGACTGTGTGGATCACACCAAACTGTAGAAAATTCTTAAAGAGATGGATATACCAGACCACCTTACCTGCCTCCTGAGAAATACGTATGCAGATCAGGTAGCAAGAGTCAGAACTGGACGTGGAACAACAGACAGGTTCCAAATAGGAAAAGGAGTACGTCAAGGCTGTATATTGTCACCATGCTTATTTAACTTATATTCAGAGTACATCATGAGAAATGCTGGGCTGGATGAAGCACAAGCTGGAATCAAAATTTCTGGGAGAAATATCAATAACATCAGATATGCAGATAATATGACACTTACGGCAGAAAGTGAAGAACTAAAGAGCCTTTTGATGAAATGAAAGACAAGGGTGAAAATGTTGGCTTAAAGCTCAACATTCAGAAAACGAAGATCATGGCATCTGGTCCCATCACTTCATGGGAAATAGATGAGGAAACAGTGAAAACACTGGCTGACTTTATTTTTGGGGGTTCCAAAATCACTGCAGATGGTGACTGCAGCCATGAAATTAAAAGACGCTTACTCCTTGGAAGAAAAGCTATGAGCAACCTTGACAACATATTAAAAAGCAGACACATCACTTTGCCAATAAAGGTCTGTCAAAACTATGATTTTTCCAGTAGTCATGTATGGATATGAGAGTTGGACTATAAAGAAAGCTTAGTGCTGAAAAATTGATGCTTTTGAACTGTGTTGTTGGAGTATACTCTTCAGAGTCCCTTGCATTGCAAGGAGATCCAACCAGTCCATTCTAAAGGAGATCAGTCCTGGGTGTTCACTGGCAGGACTGAGGCTGAAGCTGAAACTCCAGTACTTTGACCACCTGATGCAAAGAACTGACTCATTTGAAAAGACCCTGATGCTGGGAAAGATTGAAGGCACGGGGAGAAGGGGATGACAAAGGATGAGATGGTTGGATGACATCACCAACTTGATGATAATGAGTTTGAATAAACTCTATGAATTGGTGATGGACAGGGAGGCCTGGCATGCTACAGTCCATGGGGTCACAAGAGTCGACACAACTGAGTGACTGAACTGAACTGACTGCTGGCATATATTACACTAAACTAATCTTAGAGAATTTAAATTGAGATTTGTTTCTCTGGAGGATAAAGAAGGCTATAAGTTATTTTTCAAGTGAAGTACATATTATGCATATTGCTTGATTTTTCTAAAGAATAATTGGGAACTACTCATGGAACATAAGCATTAAAATAGGTTCATTTAAATTTTTCAATCAAATCACCTCATTCCTCATCCACATTTCACAAAATACTAATTTTAGATCAAGTTGGTGGCTGTGTGTAGGACTTCTGTTGGTGGATTGTCATTCATGAAGATGAGCTTTATTGAATCAAAGCTTAGAAATATGGGCTTCAGTGAAAAATCTGTGGGAATCTGAGAGGCATTACATAACAAGTCACAAAATAAACAACTTAGTAATAAATTTATGTTACATGTTTCCAGTCACTCCAACATTCTGTTTTGCCAGTCCACTGACTTCCTGGATCCCACTCACAACCCCCAGCTTTCTTTTTAGATTCTTTCTTTCCCGTTCAGAGCAATTAACCCCTGTCTCATTGCCTCCTTTCTTACCCATCATAGCCATGCTGCTGCTGCTGCTGCTAAGTCGCTTCAGTCGTGTCCGACTCTGTGTGACCCCACGGACAGCAGCCCACCAGGCTCCCCCATCTCTGGGATTCTCCAGGCAAGAACACTGGAGTAGGTTGCCATTTCCTTCTCCAATGCATGAAAGTGAAAAGTGAAAGGGAAGTCGCTCAGTCGTGTCCCACTCTTAGCGACTCCATGGACTGCAGCCTACCAGGCTCCTCCGTCCATGGGATTTCCCAGGCAAGAACACTGGAGTGGGGTGCCATTGCCTTCTCCATAATCAGGTTCAAAAAACAAGACAAGCTCCTGTTGCCATGATTTATCTTCCTTTGAAATCAGGAAGGGAATTAAAAAGGATAGATTTATTTTCCTCTGTCACATTTTTGAACTGTAATTCAGTAAGTTTTGAAAAGCTAGAAGATAATTCAATAACGTGGAACAATACTCCACATCTCAGAAGATATCATGAAAGCTAGATAGAATCATATCTATAAATTTCACAGGAGAAGTATTACTTTCGCCTAAACCAAGTCAGTTACTGACATGAAAATGTTTATATGACAACAATTTATTTTAACTAATGAATCCAGAATATAGACAATCAATAATTCTATTTCTCTTGGAAAGAATAATTTAATTGTGCAAGTATCTATGTATTTTCTTTGTAAGTTTTCATTGTAAACTTTTGTTCCATAGAAAAATTTGAGCCTCTGTGTTATCTTCTTATTGTCTTTTAAAAATGTACTTAAAACACTATGTTTGACTTTAAAAATATCCTTTCTTAAAGGTTGCTGCAAAGATGGAAATAAATCCACAAGTTTAAAAAATAATGGTAAATTTCAAGATATTAGATACAGCAAACTTTCTAAAGGAACCCAGAACACTGTCAAAATAATGTTAAACCATTTGGTTGACTTTTGTCTCACGTGACTTAAGATAAGGATCTTTGATTATTGCTGTTGTTCATTTGCTCAGTCATGTCCATCTTTTTGAGACTCCATGGACTGCAGCATGCCAGGCTTCCCTGTCCTCTATCTCCCAGAATTTGTTCAAACTCATATCCATTGGGTCAGTGATGGCATCCAACCATCTCAACCTCTGTCATCCCCTTCTCCTCCCTCCCTCAGTCTTTCCCAGCATCAGGTCTTTTCCAGATGACAAAGAAACTAAATTATATATACTACCTCACATAGTGTCAGAGGTAAGTATATATTATCATTTAAAACACGCAACAGTAAGATAAAATCTCAGACATTTATTTCTGTAGGGTTTAGATGCTTAAGTGAAATTTGATAGTACGTATAAATATTTAAGCAAAATTTTAAAATGCAGAATATCACTTTGCAACTGCAGTGACATCTCATATATAGAATAGATATTTTATCAGAACAATCCATTAAAGACTAAGCTTTATGGACTAACATCTTTTAATTCATCAGTGTGTTTATTGTTATTACCATCCCATATTTCATATTTCATTAATTGCTTTTACATCCTGCTTGTCAAAATATGAACCATGTAGTGAGGGACCATGTCTTTTTAATCATTTTATCCCACACAGTTTAGGGAGGACTTCCCATATTTCATAGTGGTAAAGTAAACTGAATTGAACTGAAAGAAAATGTCCTGGCTGACCCCACCCTATTACACAGTTTCCTAAAGCAAAATTTAAAAAAAAGATCTGAACCAATCAGTGACTCAAAGAAAGAAATAAATTAAGATTTAAAAACCTTGAGTCTATGACATACATAATACTCAAGTATATTTAAAAATATACAAAGAAGATGATATGATTTAAATCACTTCAGTTTACTCTAATAATACTTTACCCAAATCTAATAGTGTAATAACTATTTTTAACCAGGGTAATTAGTAACTAAGTGTTTTAAATAAGCAAATATACTTTCTTTAAAAAAAATCATCTTTAGAAACATGAGTGAGGGTAACTAAAGCTGCAAGGAACTATACAATGCACGCACGCTAAGTCGCTTCAGTCATGTCTGATCTTTGGACACCTATGGACTGTAGCCTGCCAGGCTCCTCTGTCCATGGGCTTCTCCAGGCAAGAATACTGGAATGGGTAGCCATGCCCTCCTCCAGGGGTCTTTCAGACCCAGGGATCAAACTCGTGACTCTTACGTCTCCTGCCTTGCAGGCAGGTTCTTTACCACTAGTGCCACCGGGGAAGCCCATAAAATGCATAAATTACCCTTAGTGTAATAAACATTAGGGTTTTCGTATATAATGAATTGAGATTAGAATTCAGTGTATTCAAAGGTACTTCATCTGCACAGAATTTTATTTATTTCACGACACGACTGAAACGACAGCGGCAGCAGCAGCAATAGTCTTACTTTAATTACGCTGCTCAGACTACCAGTGTCCTAGACACATTTTTGGCAGTTTTATTTTGTGCAATTAAATTGTAACAAGCAATAGAATTTCCCTTTAAAACTGGAAACTAAAAAATCCCTGAAGTCCTACATTAAATTAGGTAACCTTTCTACTGAAGGGTCTATTATATTAACAATGCTGATGTGACAGTTTATATTGATAAATATTAACACTAGTTTCCTTTATAATCATATTTATGCCACTTATACAAAATTTATTATGCTATTTCAAACACGTTCAAGAAAACCTTTTCTAGTTGTAAAAGTAATATGATGCCATTATTGAAAATTTAGAATAGTAAAATTTATAAAAATCATATATTTTAATATTTACTTCCAAAGTAGCTTCTTTCAATATTAGTATATTTTTCCAAATTATATTAACATTTTTCCAAAATTGTGGAGCTCCTTTTTAATGAGCTTTTTACACACTCCATTTTAATCAACATCTTCCTAAAAATCTAAGCAATCTCCCCAAATCTTAATTTGTAATAACTCCATACAAATCTAATAAATGGATTTAATTTATTTAAATTTTGCTTATATTTGTGGCATTCAGTTAATTTTTATGGTATATGTGAATAATGAAAATATTCTTGTATCTAAATTATTTTCTTCTGCTTCTTTATTTCAATTGCTTAGTTTTACTAGTAAGTGACTATAGCTGTAATTTGGCATATGAAGACTTTTTTCAAAATTCAAGAGGAAATATTAAATTATCCCACCCAAAGTCTGCACCAATATACATTTATCTTCGTAGTTTGTAATTATGTTCAACACAATATGTTCTAAATAATCAAAACATAAATATTTCTTCTATATTTGTTTGTATATAATGAAACTTTAAATATATAATTTTCAAAGTTATACTGAGTCAATGTCTTTCACTGGGTTCATTCTATCAAATTATCCTTTCTGCATAGCATGATTTTAATGTTTAATCCTACCTTTTATTCTTTTAAGACATGTTCTGTTCTCTTTAGCCAAGAAGATGAAGCTCTGCAAAGATTCAGTTCAGTTCAGTCGCTCAGTCATGTCCAACTATTTGTGACCCCATGGACTGTAGCAAGCCAGGCCTCCCTGTCCATCACCAACTCCTGGAGTTTACTCAAACTCATGTCCATTGAATCAGTGATGCCATTCAACCATCTCGTTCTCTGTCGTCCCCTTCTCCTCTCACCTTCAATCTTTCCCAGCATCAGGGTCTTTCCCAATGAGGGTCTTTCACATCAGATGGCCAAAGCACTGGAGTTTCAGCTTCAGCATCAGTCCTTCCAATGAATATTCAGGAAATATGATTTCCTTCAGAATGGACAAATTGAATCTCCTTGCAGTCCAAAGGACTCTCAAGAGTCTTCTCCAAAGATTATCCACATATTATCTTCCCAAATATCTATGAATTTTCTGCTGCTGACTCCTCATTTAATTTTCACATAAAATTTTCAAATTCAAATACCTGAACAACAGTAATAATGATTCTAGGCAAAGTTATCAATGTTGCTACCGAATTTACACATTAAAGTGTTTAAAACATGACGTACTGAAGTGCTTTCTCATAAACGAGCATAAAAAGGCAGACGCTTAAGAAGAAAGAGCAGGATAATAAGCAGATAGACAGGGAGAAGAACCGGAGCTGGGGGCAGGACACATCAAAAAGTAATAATAATAACAAAAGGGATGAGGAGGGCTGGAAAGGATACCTCATTCTTTTTAGGCATTCTGTGTTGGAGTATGCATATTTTTGGCTTCCCAGGTGGTGGTAGTAGCCTCAGTACATCTGCAGGTTTCCTGTGAACTCCTCTGGAATAGACAGTTAAACCATGTTGGAAATTACAATGCTTCAGAAAAGTGAGAATTGATGATCAGTGTCTCCTAAATAATGAAACCAAAACAATACATACTAAACTCTTCGCGACCCCATAGACTGTAGCCTACCAGGCTCCTCTGTCCGTGGGATTTTTCCAGGCAATAATAGTGGAGTGGATTGCCATTTCCTTCTCCAGGGGATCTTCCCAACCCAGGCCTCAAACCCAGGTCTCCCGCATTGTAGACAGACACTTTGCCATCTGAGCCACCAGGGAAATCCTTGGTGAAAATTAAGCATGGTCTAAAGAATATGGAAATGTATAACCCTTATCTGTCTGAGAACTTTATAAGACGTATTAGTGTGCTTGAAAGCTCTATACTGATGAAAGTGAAAGTGAAGTCGCTCAGTCGTGTCCCACTCTTTGCGACCCCATGGACGATAACCTACCAGGCTCCACGGTCCATGGCATTTTCCAGGCAAGAATACTGGAGTGGGCTGCCATTTCCTTCTCCAGGGGATCCTCCCAACCCAGGGATTGAACTCGGGTCTCCTGCATTGCAGACAGACACTTTACCCATTTCCTCAATTACAAAGCTTCCTAAACTTATGGAGAAGGTGATGGCACCCCACTCCAGTACTCTTGCCTGGAAAATCCCATGGACAGAGGAGCCTGGTGGGCTGCCATCCATGGGGTCATGAAGAGTTGGACACAACTAAGCGACTTCCCTTTTCACTTTTTGCTTTCATGCACTGGAGAAGGAAATGGCAACCCACTCCAGTGTTCTTGCCTGGAGAATCCCAGGGATGGGGGAGCCTGGTGGGCTGCTGTCTATGGGGTCGCACAGAGTCAGACACGACAGAAATGACTTAGCAGCAGGAGCAAACTTACTTAATTACAGAGAGATAGAGAGAGCCTATTATTATTCTATGAACCTAGTGTTACACAAAGGTTTTATTTTTCCTCAAAAAAGGCTGATGCAAAGTTACTCAGCCAGGGCAAGTGAAGTCAAAACACCAGTGCCATGCGTGCTCCACATCCGTATCCTTTCTCTGTGGACTTCTCTGATTTTTCTCTCTCCTCTGTCTCATTTTAGACATGTTTATTTTTTCAAATTCATTCTATTTTTGTCTCATCTGAGGTGTAGCAGAAACAAAGAATGTTAAAAATAGCTTGCATGGTCTTTAACTCATGCCTGCATCCCTCATTTATTCAGTATGTCACCGGCTTTGTGCTAATGATGCCCTCAGAGGGCTCAGAAACAGAGAGAGACAAGACAAATGACCGACCGAGCAGTAACAAAAAGGGAGCTTATCTGGTGACTATCAGGAAACACTGAAGCTGAAGTGATGCTCAATTTATTATCAGGTTCACCGTAGAACCAGAAAAAAAATAGCTGACCTTTCCTCTTATATGCATTAGAAAGGCTGAAGTGAAGTGAAGTGACTCAGTCGTGTCTGACTCTTTGTGACCCCATGGACTGTAGCCTACTGGGCTCCTATCTAACCGCAAACACATGGGAAATCTCTCTTCAGTTATACATATTTATATAATACAATGCTTTCAGGTCTAAAAGAAGTCTCAGAAGAAATGGTAGATGTGATAAATTGTACACAATTAAACATGTTGGATAAAATAATTTTGGTGGAAAAATAGTTGAAGTTTCATCTCTTGTGTTTTCAATATTACAGTGAAAAAAAAAAGATAAGGTAAGGTGAGGTAAGGTGAAGTCGCTCAGTCATGTCTGACTCTTTGCGACCCCACGGATTGTAGCCTATCAGGCTCTTCCATCCATGGGATTTTCCAGGCAAGAGTACTGGAGTGGGTTGCCATTTCCTTCTCCAGAGGATCTTCCCGACCAAGGGATCAAACCCAGGTCTCCTGCACTGTAGGCAGATGCTTTACTGTCTGCGCCACCAGGGTAAGCATGTTAAAAAAGGAAAAAAAAGAACCAAAACAGAAGACTTACATTATCATGATCTTACATTATCCATATACAAAGAGCCAATCTGAAGTCATTACAAATTCACCAATCATTCTAACAGTTACCCACCACCCACCATGTCATCCAATTAATTTAGGGGAACTTCCAATTAGCCTGAGATTATAGACAGAAGACAGAGCTGAGTGTTGTTGAATGGCGCCACCTATAAAGGCATATGCTGATAACCTGTGTGTCCAAAAGAATAGGGAATTCTAGCCATGCGTGGTCTCAAAAGGAAGGGAACACACTGCCCAGTTATTTGGCAGGGTGGGGCACATAGGGAAGCGACTTTGTCTTTCCTGCTGGCAAGAAATACAATCTAATGTTTAGATAAAAATGGATTCTTAAAAAAAAACATAATTTTTTATGAGAAACATGTTGTGTAATAAACTAATACACTTGTAGCTCAAATGACATCAATTATGATTTTGAAAGTTAATGAAATAATCCCCTATTTGTTTGTTAACATCAAGGGTATCTATATGTGTTATATGGACTCTGTTTTCATTTTAAAGTTTCTGAATACATTACATGGTTTTTTCATTACCTTTCAGGATTCAGTCAACTATTTGGCTAGTAAACAATTTTACAACATGATATCCTATTAAAAGTTTTAGAAATTCACCTCTCAAGAGGAAAAAAATCTAAATGGAAAATGACCTTATACTTTATCCTTTTTGCACATTTGACTCTTGAGTGACTGTTGCTTAAGGTCTTAAAATATATACTCAACAAATTATGTGCATTGGCAGGAAGTTAAAACCTAACCAGAGAGAATATATTTTACCTTAAAATGGACTTGTGTGTGTACATCTTCAGTTGTGTCCAGCTCCTTGCGACCTCATGGACTGTGGCCCACCACGCTCCTCCGTCCATGGGATTCTCCAGGCAAGAATACTGGAGTGGGTTGCCATAACCTCCTCCAGGGGATCTTCCCCACCCAGGCATTGAACCCACATCTCCTGCAATGGCAAGCAGGTTCTTTACCACTAGTGTCACCCAGGGAGCCCAAAATGTACTTAGTGTTTGTTAAATTTTAATCTGTCAAATGTTACCATAAAATGAGAAATACATTTGTTTGCAGAGAGCTTAGTTTCTAGAAGAGAATGCAATTATCTTCTAAAGATAAAATATATTTTCACCAGTTTACTAGTTTTTAAGATAAAATTATAATGCAGAAGTCTTATAATACTAAGAAATGTGTTGGTCTTCTAGCAAGTAAGAACTATTTATCACTGAATTTTTTTAATAGCTAAGCTATTGAATCAAACTAAGATCTCATGATAAAAATTGACACTACACTACTTCTCTACCGATTTGCTGCCCTAGAATTTTACCACAATGCATATATTGACAAAAGTCTCTCCTGTTATGCAAGATTTTCTAATGATAAAAATGTCTCTTTGTGTTTTATCAGAGAATGAAATGTAGGCATTGGACCCAAAAGGAAAATACTGGTCTTCATCAGTGTTAGGCTGGATAGAAATGAAATGATTTTCTCTTTGTTTGGAAATTGCTTAAAGCTGGAAATTCCCATTATCTGGGGTGACTGCAACTTTCCATAAGCAAAGTATGTTCCCTACGTGTTGGGGTCAATTGTACCGAAAGGTGTTCCTCTGTCAAAACCCTAAGTTAATCAAGTGCCAAACCTGACTGCACACATGTAACTCTGTCAGACATACACACTTGCATTCTCATATATGCACGTACGGACAGACAGGACTGAGCAACTAAAAAAAAAACATCAAAGAGCACTGAGGCAAGGCAGACTCAGAGACTTGGAAAACAAATGTATGCTTACCAAAAGGGAAACCCTGGGGAGGCATAAGTTAGGAGTTTGGGGTTAACACAAACACACTAGAAGGAAGTGTTAGTTGCTCAGTCGTGTCCTACTCTTGTGACCCCATGGACTGTAGCCCACCAGGCTCCTCTGTCCATGGGATTTTCCAGGCAAAGATATTGGATTAGGTTTCCATTCCCTTCTCCACGGGACCTTCTGGACCCAGGGATTGAACCCAGGTCTCCAAATTGCAGGTAGATTCTTTGTCGTTTGAGCCACCAGGGAAGCCAACATACACGATACTATATATAAAAGGGATAACCAACAAGGACCTACTGCATAGCACAGGGAACTCTATTAACTATTCTGTAATAACGTATATGGGAAAAGAGCCTGAAAAAGAACAAATATTTGTATATGTACAATTGAATCATTTTGTTGTATAACTGAAACTAATACAACTTTTTTTTAAATAATTTTTTTTTAAAGAGGATGCTTTTTAATCCCAACGACAGTGGGGGTGGGAGGATGATAAAAAGAGTGAACAGAAAAATCAACGAATATCCACTATAATCAGCATTCCTGTGAATGTCAGGATCAGCTTAAAAAATCTGCTCAACCATAACCCAATGGGTACTACCAAACAAACCTCTCTTCCATTCTGTATCCAAGCTGTACCAATTCACATATTTCTCAGGGTTATCTAACATTCTGCTAAAATGTATTAGTATAGGTGTAATAGGTTTAGTCTATTGGATGCTTAATTTGGAACAAAATTACATGAGTCACATTCTAGAAAAGATTTAGTGAAAGACAGTATTAAGATAGCTGTATTGTATATCTGCAAGGCAAATTGTTTAAACTTTTGTAGGATATTTCCTAAATATGGATGAGATGCATCTGAGGTAACAATCAGTGGGATCAAATTTGAAATTTTCAATATGCCATGTGTCTTACCCAAATATTGCTCCTACTTGTGTTATTGTTATTTTATAATAACAATAATAAATTGGAATAATGATAATGTGCCTATGTGTATAAGACTGCATCTCCCTAAGTGAATATCTGCATAAAAATGATAAAATCAAAGGAAGGGTTTATAGACTATGAAGTTCTCTTACTTTTCTTTAACATGAGCCCTTCAAGTATTTGTCCTTAATTCCTAGGCAAGTAGTTACTGTATCTTAACTCCCCAATGAAATTAAGGCTGAGATAAAAAGAACTGAAAAGAAATAGTCACACAAACACAGTATTACAGATCTGTACCTTGTTCTTCATTTGGAATGTAATGCATCCCTAAAATAAAGGACTGTCATAATGTATTAGAGCAATGTGCCAAGATATAAACAGCAGGTGACATGGGAAAGACATGGTTCAAGGTCATGAAGAGTTACATAATGCTATAATAATAGGGTATGAAAGCTATGAGAGAAGATACGAGAGGTCATGCAAATAGGAGTCACCTGTTTGCATAAATCACCTCTCCCTCCAAAATTAATTTCTTCTGCTAATGTTTTGTTTTAATTTTGCAATTTTTATTAATTAGATACCATTGCCAGAGAATCTGTACTCTTTCCTAGCCTGCCTACTTAACTTCACCCAGTCAATCAATTCTGAATATTCACTGCAAGGACTGATGCAGAAGTTGAAGCTCCAATATTTTGGCCACTTGATGCGAAGAGTTGACTCATTGGAAAAGAAACTGATGCTGGGAAAGACTGAAGGCAGGAAGAGAAGGAGACAACAGAAAAGAAGATGGCTGGATGGCATCACCAACTCAATGGACATGAGTCTGAACAAACTCCAGGAGACAGTGAAGGACATTTAAGCCTGGCATGCGGAATGCAGTTCACGGGGTCACAAAGAGTCATACACAGCTTAGTGATTGAACAACAACATGATTTGGTATCACGTATAACTTTGTCCAAATAAAAAATAATTTAGACAAAGAGAAAAAAAGAAGGGGGCAAGAGAAAAGATGAAGCTGAAGAGGAGAAGAAAAAGCAAAGATCAATAAATCAAAATTAAAATAATTTTTAAAAAATTAGTACAGTAATGTAACCCCTTGAGTTAAAATTAGTTGTTAAATGCGTTTATAAATTGAATGATTGATCAAATTGACTAAGTCAAATCTGATTTCCTTTCTCTTTTATAACAATTTAGGATCATAACACTTATTGTATAACACATCACTCTAAAATTACTTAAGGTAATTTTAAAAACTTTGTATTATTGCCAATATACAGATATATACATCATTTTGGATAGAATACAAATTTGTGACATTCACATTGGTAATATCCTTTCAGAAAACCTTTAAAAAATTTAAAAACAATTGGCCCAGTATTTGGCACTGAAATGTAATAAGCTAAACAACAAAACTCCAAATCATTTCATTCATTAAAAAACATTTGGCATTAATGTTTTAAAAGTAATTAGTGAAGAAGTTAATATAAATGCAGGAATCAATATTCACAAAAGCAAAACTGATGGGACAATCAGTGAGAAGCAAGGTACCTTGTCAAGTGATTAAAGATGTTTTCATTATTTAATGATGGGTATTACCAAAAAGCAATATTGTACGATTCTAACATCATGAAAAAGAAATATACTAGTAATAAAGAATTAAATAGACAATACCCAGCAGCTCCAATTCAGTGTAATAAATTTACATTTTATTGCTTTTTGTGCTTAATAAGAATTCTGGGATTCATTTGTTGAAAACATTTTCAATTTTTAGCCAAAATAATTCTAAAATAATAATAAGCTCATGAAGCACAAATTAGGGTATTAATCTCCTAGGAGAGTAATCGTAGGGTAAACTTTACACTGAATCATCATTTTTCCATTAGACTTCTGTGCTGCAACATTGATTTAATAAAACTACCATCCATACAGAGCCATTCAACCAAATTGAACGTTACTAGCATAAAACTGTTGCTGCTGCTGTGGTTCCCATAAAATGTCTTGGAAATAACGACAGCATTGCACATCCATTTGCTGGTGCATAAATGAACAGGACCCTGAGAGCATCAATAACAGCATTAATTGCAATTTAGTTGTATTCGCTCAAGAATAAAATCCTATAGGGAGTGCTTTATTTAAACTGGAGGAGTCATATTTAATATAAGTGTATATATTACTCATATTTGGGGAATGCTGGGGAATAATTTATGGGTGTGAAGGAAATTAACATGCTTTAATCAAGCATTTCTATATAAAAATATATTGATTCACTCTGTATTATATAATTTCATATTCAAAGTCCTCAAATTTTTATTATAATAAAATTGAGATATTAATGGAAAATTGGGAAAAACATTTAAGTATTTTTCTTGTGAAATCTCAAAATCCCTAGATCACAAGATCTGTAAATGATCGAAAATTCTTCAAAGTTTATTTGAATGACCCGTGTCTTGAAAACATATGTTAGGTGTTAAACTATCATAAAGTGATATTCATATAATCATATGTAAAAAGATTCTTCTTTAAGAAAGAAAAATATTTCCTCTTGAATAGATTGCTAATGAGTACAATCTCAGAGACCTCTGAGACAATGTTAAACGCCCCAGCATTTGAATCATAGGAGTCCCAGAAGAAGAAGACAAAAAGAAAGACCATGAGAAAATACTTGAGGAGATAACAGTTGAAAACTTCCCTAAAATGGGGAAGGAAATTATTACCCAAGTCCGAGAAAACCAGAGAGTCCCAAACAGGATAAACCCAAGACGAAACATCCCAAGACACATATTAATCAAATTAACAAAGACCAAACACAAAGAACAAATATTAAAAGTTGCAAGGAAAAACAACAAATAATACACAAGGGGATTCCCATAAGGATAATACCTGATCTTTCAATAGAAACTCTTCAGGCCAGGAGGGAGTGGCAGGACATACTGAAAGTGATGAAAGAAAATAACCTACAGCCCAGATTACTGTACCCAACAAGGATATCATTCAAATATGAAGGAGAAATCAAAAGCTTTCAGACAAGGAAAAGCTGAGAGAATTCACCAACACCAAACCATCTCTCCAACAAATGCTAAAGGATATTCTCTAGACAGGAAACACAAAGAGGGTGTATAAACTTGAACCCAAAACAATAAAGTAAATGGCAACAGGATCATATTTATCAATAATTACGTTAAATGTAAATGGGTTGAATGCCCCAACCAAAAGACAAAGACTGGCTGAATGGATACAAAAACAAGACCCCTATACATGTTGTCTACAAGAGACCCACCTCAAAACAAGAGACATAAACAGACTGAAAGTGAATGGCTGGAAAAAGATATTCCATGCAAACAGAGACCAAAAAAAAGCAGGCGTAGCAATACTCATATAAGATAAAATGAACTTTAAAACAAGGCTGTGAAAAGAGACAAAGATGGACACTACATAATGATCAAAAGATCAATTCAAGAAGATATAACAATTATAAATATGTATGCACCCAAGATAGGAGCACTGCAATATGTAAGACAAATGCTAACAAGTATGAAAGGGGAAATTAACAATAACACGATAATAGTGGGATACTTTAATATCCCACTCACAACTATGGATAGATCAACTAAACAGAAAATTAACAAGGAAACACAAAATTTAAATGATACAATAGACCAGTTAGGTAGACCTAATTGATATCTATAGAACATTTCACACCAAAACAGTGAATTTCACCTTTTTCTCAAGTGCACATGGAAACTTCTCCAGGATAGATAACATCCTGGGCCATAAATCTAACCTTGGTAAATTAAAAAAAAAAAAAAATTGAAATCATTCCAAGAATCTTTTCTGACCACAATGCAGTAAGATTAGATCTCAACTACAGGAGAAAAACAATGAAAAATTCCAACATATGGAGGCTGAACAACACAGTACTAAATAACCAACAAATCACAGAAGAAATCAAAAAAGAAATCAAAATATGCATAGAAATGAATGAAAATGAAAACACAACAACCCAAAGCATGTGGGACACTGTGAAAGCAGTGCTAAGGGGAAGGTTCATAGCAATACAGGCATATCTCAAGAAACAAGAAAAAAGTTAAATAAATAACCTAACTCTACAACTAAAGCAACTAGAAAAGGAAGAAAATGAAGAACCTCAGGGTTAGTAGAAGGAAAGAAATCTTAAAAATTAGGGCAGAAATAAATGCAAAAGAAATAAAAGAGACCATGGCAAAAATTAACAAAGCCAAAAGCTAGTTCTTTGAGAAGATAAATAAAATGGACAAACCATTAGCCAGACTCATCAAAAAACAAAGGGAGAAAAATCAAATCAATAAAATAGAGATGAAAATGGAGAGATGACAACAGACAACACAGAAATACAAAGGATCACAAGAGACTACTATCAGCAACTATATGCCAATAAAATGGACAACTTGGAAGAAATGGATAAACTCTTAGAAAAGTACAACCTTACAAAACTGAACCAGGAAGAAACAAAATCTTAACAGACCCATCACAAGCACGGAAATTGAAACTGTAATCAGAAATTTTCCAACAAACAAAAGCCCAGGTCCAGATGGCTTCACAGCTGAATTCTACCAACAATTTAGAGAAGAGCTAACAACTATCTTATACAAACTCTTCCAGAAAATTGCAGAGGAAGGTAAACTTCCAAACTCATTCTATGAGGCCACTATCATCCTAATACCAAAACCTGAAAAAGATGCCACAAAAAAAAGAAAACTACAGGCCAATATCACTGATGAACAGAGATGCAAAAATCCTTAACAAAATTCTAGCAAACAGAATCCAACAACATATTAAAAAGATCATACATCATGACCAATTGGGTTTTATCCCAGGGATGCAAGGATTCTTCAATATCTGCAAATCATTCAGTNCAAAACCAATACAATATTGTAAAGTAATTAGCCTCCAATTAAAATAAATAAATTTATATTAAAAAATAAGACAAAACCGCAAAAGAATATGTATTCATATAAATACATTTTATATTTGAATATTATTCATTATATCCTTTCCATTCATAATATTCATTGGGTGAAAAATGTTTATTACTGAGCTTAATAAGTCCATTGATCTAGGTTATAAGAATAAAAATGGCAAACATTAAAATAAGCACTAACCAAAGGCTAGGGTGAGATAAGCATTAGGCATATGTTTAAATACTGTATTAAAGTTCTTATATACTGTCTATTCCCTCCTTAGGTTAATTTCAAGAAAAGTTGTGTTTCTTAAGAGTTGTTGTACCTATTTTAAGCAATTCTGATGTCCTCTCCTTGCTTGTGTTTTGTTAAATGGAATGAGATGATTTGGATAATTTCAATTCAGACTTGGAAATTTGCACTTACTAGATTTTTTGGACTCACATATTTCTAAAAGATTTTTTTGGAGACAACTACTCATCTAGCTGCCAAGATTAAATGACAGTTCTCTGCATTACAGGTACATCACTAACTCTCAGAGTAGACGTGACTGTCACCTAGATTGGTAATCAGTTAAATATTTGACATGAAAACCTATTGTATTATAACTTTCCATTGTGACTCTATGTGGAGGATATGACTAAAGATTCATCATCTGAATCACTGAAAACCCACAGAATTTCTTTACTTCTCAAAAGTTATTTTTCTTGAAACAATATTTTAGCCATGAATATAACATTTCCTCTATTGTTCAAGAAGAAAAATGACTGCTTATTCTTTTTTCTGTCTTGGAATAAAAAATGAGTCTAAAAAATATTAATACAAAATGACACGTTTTTCAAATTATATTTCTAAATTTCCTTTTTGTAAATGAAATTAAAGATTTGTATTCTTTGTTAAGGTGATGATATTACTTAAGGTAAGAAACATTAACCAAAAGGAAATTCCTGTTTTTAAAAATACCACATATATTGAGCTGAAAAATAAATATTTGTGCTTTTAAGACATAGTGTAAAGTGAACAATGCGAAGAAATAAAGGAAAACAATACAATGGGAAAGCCTAGAGATCTCTTCAAAAAAGCTAGAGATACCAAGGGAACATTTCATGCAAAGATGGGCTCAATAAAGGACAGAAACAGTATGGATTTCACAGAAGCACAGAGATTAAGAAGAGGTGGCAAGAACACACAGAAGACCTGTACAGAAAGGTCTTAAAGACTCAGATAACCACAATGGTGTGCTCACTCACCTAGAGAGAGACATCCCGGAGTGTGAGGTCAAGTGACCCTTAGGAAACATCCTTACGAACAAAGCTACTGGAGGTGATGGAATTATATCTGAACTATTTCAAATCCTAAAAGATGAAGATTGATAAAGTGCTGCACTCAACATGCCTGCAAATTTGGNGGTGTGCTCACTCACCTAGAGAGAGACATCCCGGAGTGTGAGGTCAAGTGACCCTTAGGAAACATCCTTACGAACAAAGCTACTGGAGGTGATGGAATTATATCTGAACTATTTCAAATCCTAAAAGATGAAGATTGATAAAGTGCTGCACTCAACATGCCTGCAAATTTGGAAAACTCGGCAGTGGCCACAGGACTGGAAAAGGTCAGTTTCCATTCCAATCCCAAAGAAAGGCAATGCCAAAGAATGTTCAAACTACCAGACAATTGCACTCATTTCACATGCTAGCAAAACTGAAACTGAAGTCACTCAGTTATGTCTGACTCTTGGTGACCCCATGGACTGCAGCCCACCAGGCTCCTCTGTCCATGGGGTTTTCCAGACAAGAGTACTGAAGTGGGGTGCCATCGCCTTCTCTGTTAAAGCATTTGCTGCTGCTAAGTCGCTTCAGTTGTGTCCGACTCTGTGTGACTCCACAGACAGTAGCCCACCAGGCTCCCCCGTCCCTGGGATTCTCCAGGCAAGAACACTGGAGTGGGTTGCCATTTCCTTTGCCAATGCATGAAAGTAAAAAAGTGAAAGTGAAGTTGCTCAGTCATGTCCGACCCTCAGTGACCCCGTGGACTGCAGCCTACCAGGTTTCTCCATCCATGGGATTTTCCAGGAAAGAGTACTGGAGTGGGGTGCCATTGTTAGCAAGGTAATGCTCAAAATCCTTCAAGCTAGGTTTCAACAGTATGTGTGTGAATCGAGAACTTCCACATGTACAAGCTGGATTTAGAAAAGGCATCTGACTGCAATGCAGGAGACCCAGGGTTTGATCCCTGGGTCAGGAAGATCCCCTGGAGAAGGAAATGGCAACCTACTCCAGTATCCTTGCCTGGAAAATCCCATGGACAGAAGAAGAGCCTGGAAGGTTGTACAGTCCATGGGGTCACAAAGAGTCAGACATGACTGAGCGACTAACACACACAGAAAAGGCAGAGGAACCAGAGATCAAACTGCCAACATCTGTTGGATCACTGAAAAAGCCAGAGAGTTCCAGAAAAAAACATCTATTTCTGCTTTATTGACTATGCCAAAGCCTTTGACTGTGTGGATCACAACAAACTGTGGAAAATTCTGAAAGAGATGGGAATACCAGACCACCTTACCTGCCTCCTGAGAAATCTGTATGCAGGTCAGCAAGCAACAGTCAGAACCAGACAGGTAGTGACTGTGGCTATTAAGACAGATAAGGCAGGGTTAGGAAGGTGAGATCCAGCACAGTGAGTATATTTCTGTGCATTTGACAGCCTTCCTCCTGTTTGGTGGGTCAGACAGTAAATAATCTGCCTACAACGCGGGAGACCCAGGTTCAGTCCCCGGGTCAGGAAGATCCCCTGAAGAAGACAATAGTAACCCACTCCAGTATTCTTGCCTGGAGAATTTCATAGACAGAGGAGCCTGGTGGGTACAGTCCACGGTGTCACAAAGAGTCAGACACTACTGAACAACTAACATTGACTGATAGTTATTAACTAATTGCTGCTCATATTTTGACCATTATCCTTAGTTGCTCTGTCTAGAGCAGTGGCTCTCAAATTTTAGCATGCATTAAAATTCCCCAGAATGCTTATTTCAAGACATTTAGTGCTCTACCAGCAGAGTCTATGATTCTACAGAATCATAGGCTAGGAATTTGAGCTCTAACAAGCTCCATGTGATACTAATGCTACTATTCCAGAACCAGCATCGTTACTGCTCTTGAGTATTTAAGGAAGTGGTGTGTCTAACAATTTTCCATTGTGTATGATATCAGTTTAAATCAACAATTGGATGTCGCCAAACTCTCATGTAAAAATATTGTGATTTTTATAAGTTTAAATATTTTAAACTGTGCATTTTCAAAAAAGGAAATGTGTTATTCTTCCTACAGGCTGTATGTTTCTCTACATGAGATAATTAGAAATATAGACGCACAACACTCAACTCTTCAGTTTTCTGTCTGCTACTGGCCAGATGATTATCTCTGCACTACAAAAGAGAGAGATTTGGGAATGAATGCTTGCTTACAAATATAGCCATAATGAACCTATCTGAGCTCTCAGTTTAGAGATGTCTATTATTAATATCTCTGGTTCTCTGCTGCACATTGTTTGCCATTTACTGAGTGGTAACGTCTAGCCAGTTGGCAAAAAAAAAATGATGATTTATATATTTAGATAGCATGTTACATTTCTGAAACATGCAGAGGCAACCTGCTACACACAAATTCAAATTCTACAGATACAATAAACAACCTCCTACTACATACAAACTCATATTCAACAGATACAATAAACAACCTCTAAGACCAAACTGTGTGCAAAATAACACCATGATAAATGATTACTGCAATTTAGAAAACCCTCAGTCATGCTGGAATTAATATTCAGCACTGATTCTTAGTTCTTCCTTAGGAAATGTAAAGATAACAAACTAAATATTTTGCCAATTTATGATCCTAAGTACATCACACAAAGGATATACAGTGCACTAATGGGAACAAAGAGATGATATTTCAGAATCTCAAATTTAGCCCCATGCCGTTTTATTGAAATTTCAGAAAACACTTTTTCTAATCCTGAAGCTATTTTGAGAAAAAGTATTCATGAACACATTTTTTTAAAAACCCATTATATAATGTATGCAAAACATGTATTTATTGTGTCATAAAATGATAGGCAATATAATTTCTCAGTTGTTAGCTTTTTTCCTTCTGTGAAGGGCATTTGAGCCAATCAAGAGAGTAAAGTGCAAAAGCTATACATTTCCTCTAGGAATTAGCCAAGAAAAGTATTCACTAATGATTTAAATAAACTCAGCAGATGTTCTGTACTGATAACATTGTTCAGTTTAGACAATTTCCATTTCATTGGTGTTATTACTATTAATAGCTGACATTTACTGGGTGCTTAGTATATGCCATGCCATGTGTGGTAATTTTACATTTCAACAAACTTTTTATTTCAAGAAGTAGAGAATACATAACTTTCAGCTCTTGGTATACAATTGATTTTGAAAGTCATATATGAATTATATAATCACTGACAGTGTATAAATATATTAATTTTGCACATTCCTTTCAATATTAGAAATTATGTATACAAATTTTTCTTACTTTTCGGTATGTGTTCTTATATGTTTTGTGGAAGGAGAAAATTCTTACGTAATTTGTTAATACTGTTTTAGTGAAACAGCTAACTGTATTCCTATCTTAATTAGCATATACACTCAAGCAATGTTGTGAGCAACCTTAGAGAATCATTTCTATAAAGAAATATATTTAAGTATTGAATCCAATTAAACTTCTGCAACCCTGAAAATTTTAAATATATAATGCTAATACATTATCTCGACATATGATGGGGGCTTCCCTGTTGACTCAGATGGTAAAGAATCCATCTGCAAAGCAGGAGACCTGGGTTTGATCTCTCGGTTGAGAAGATCCCCTGGAGGAGGGCATGGCAACCCACTCCAATATTCTTGCCTGGAGAATCCCCATGGACAGAGGAGCCTGGTGGGCTACAGTCCACGGGGTCACAAAGAGTCAGACATGACTAAGCGATTAAGCACACACATGCAGACAAATGATAGGCTAACTTTGTCTACTAAATATCTAGGGAATTTTAAGAGAGTAATGTTTGCTATGTGTTTAAAAAGTAAATACAAAAGAGAAAAATAATTTTTCAATGATGATTTTCATTTTCTTTAGTATATTCTTACTGTTGTATTTCCTACTTTTTATAACAAATATCTATTTAATATATAGTTGGAAAATACTTAGACAAGTGAAGTTTATTCACAGGAACCACTGAACTGGAAGTGACTGAGTAAACATCTACTCCAATGGTCAATCTTTTCTGCAATCTTTATTTTCAAATAAAATATTTCTTGTAAGCCAAAATGAATAAAAGCAATGAACCTTAAAGTTTTGCAAAATCCTGTCGTTTGTGAAAAACAATTCCTCATTCATAGAAACTCTAAACACTTCTGTGTTCTGACAAACACCCCCAAGATCTCCATGCAGACACTGTTTGCAGTCCTCCTGATTTCTTGGTCAGGTTTGTTGTTGTTTAGCCGCTTAGTTGTATCTTTGTGATCCTAAGAATTGTAGCCCACCAGGTTCCTCTGTCCATGAAATTTTCCAGGCCAGAATACTGGAGAGGGTTGCCACTGCCTTCTCCAGGGGTTATTCCCAATCCAGGGATTGAACCTGTATCACCTGGATTGGTAGGTAGATTTTTTATCACTGAGCTAGCAGGGAGCCTCACAATTTCCTACCAATATTTATTTCATTCTAGAGTCTACTAGATAGAAGAATCATCGTTCCTCAAACTGAGATGCATATTTGAATGTCTTATCCTTTGTTCACTAATCTTAATCCAAAGCCCATTTCTGGAATTTCCTCCGGGAAGCTGGGGGACCCTCTGACAGCCTTGACCAGGAGCATCTGACACAATGAAGCAATTCCAGTCCCAGGCAAGGCAGTGAATGGTCTAGGAGCTTCTCTCCAGTTTGCTGAAAGCCAGCTGGCATGTAAAGGTGTGACTGTACCAGGAGAACCAGGCTTGAGGAGCTTGAGCCCCAGGGGTAAGGCTGTGGAGGAGAGGAGACATGTGAACCAAGAAACCAAACAACCTGGAAATAGATCCCAGCCTCAGGGACTCCCACTGGCACCCCATCCATCAAGGACAATCCACTCAGCAAGCCCTTCCCCCAAGGTGGCAAAATTTGAATAAAATAGAATAGTTATTTCTAGCCTCTAAATTGTGGAGTAATCGATGTGGTAGCAATAAATAAGCAAAACAAATGATATTTCTGTTATTCTAACAATTTTGTGTTATATGAGCCCATCTTAATTTGTCCAGGCATGAACTTATAAACATATAACCAGTTCCATGTGGTTAATTATTCAAGGTACATGGCCCAGCAGCTTAATGCCTCTTTCTTGTTGCCATAAAGGTTTACCCCAGGCTTAAAAGAGCCTGGTACCATACCAAAAAAACAAAACAAAACAAAAACCCACATAAAACACCAGCAACTTCTTATTTTCAATGTGCAAAAAAAGCAAGAAAGTTTAAATATATGAATCTTTATCTGGTTGTCATATTTTCCTGCACACAATTTCTATCTAGAATAGTAAGTTTTGAGTTTATTTCTGAAAATTTCTGTGATTCAATACATTACATGCATACTTGAGAAAATAAGAGAAGTCTAATATATATAAATATAAAAGCATTTTCCTCAAAGGTCACAGGAAGACTAATTTATTTATCAATTGATTTTCCTCTACCTTTAGACTTTTAATTGGAAATGTATCTTAAATATTAAACAATGGAAACAAATGTGTCATGGGGAAATAAATGTCAAAGGCTTAAACAACACTACAGAAATTTCTGTCAATGATTTAAAACTTCACTGTCAAATATTTACATAACATAGTTTAAATGAAAGCAAAAACTATGCACTTACTATGAATGAAGTGGCTTTTTTCCAAAGGATAATTCTCTTTAAGAGCTTGTTCAAAATCTATTGTGGATGATTTAATAAGATTTCATTATTTCGACTCTTTTGATCCCAGCAACTGTAAGATTTTTCTGCATTTTCACAGTTCCTTTATTAACTGTGATATATATGTGTATATATATATATAATTTTATATTTTCTACATTCACTATGAAAATATTACTATAAAATTATTAAACCACAAGCATCCCCTGCTTTTGAAAAGTTCCCACTATGCCATTTCACTTTTACAAAAATCTACATTAGTAGCTGTTTTCAATAACCAAAAGAAATCTGAAGAGGATTTTTGCTTTCACTAAAGGTGAAAAGCAAAAACAGGATTCAGGATTGGTTTTCCAAGGAACCAATTTCTGGCGTGCTACAGCCCATGGGGTCGCAGGGGTGTCGAACACAACTGAGCAACTGAACACGAAAAATAATACAAAGGAAGCATCCACTTAGAGAAGCGGGACTGGGGCAGCCAAGCTCTCCTGGTAACTCTCAGCATCTCAGCGTCAAGCCGCCACAGCTTTAATCTGTGTCTATGAGCATCTGTGCTTTATCTTGATCTGTTTTGTGCCTCCATTAGCAAGATGTGTCCTAATGTAACTGCTTCTTCTCTTTACACCATTTTGGCTTCTGAAAGCTTTCATAGGAACATTCTACCTTCAGACAGCGTGGGAAAGCTGTACCATGACTTGTAATCTTTCAGTGATTAAGGTCTTTATTTATCATCAGTGATTTCCTCATAAAAACACAACTCTCACATACACAACCATGTGCTCACGCTCAGTCACTTCAGTTGTGTTTGACTCTTTGTGACCCTATGGACCAGCCTGTCAGGCTCCTCTGTCCTGGGGATTTTCCAGCCAAGAATACTGGAGTGGATTACCATGCGCTCCTCCAGGGGATCTTCCTGATCCAGGGAACAAACTTGCATTTTATGCATCTGCTGAACTGCAGGTGGATTTTTTACCGCTGACCCACTGGGGAAGGCTTATATGACATTACAGATTAGAGAGCTAATTTTTAGACTAGAATTAGATAATTAAAATACTCAAACATCAAGTAAACAAGAATATGCTTGCCACAAGTGGATTCAATCGCTAAGAAAAGTCCTTCAAAGGTATATGTGCTCATATTTTGTTGAAACTTTAAAGACACTGTTGACAAGAAGCTCAAATTCCATCTTTTTATGCCATTTATCTTAAAATCAATTCAATGATAAATACGAAGCGATTTTTGATTGGTTTTCAAATGATGCTTCAGTAGCAAAAGTTTTTTTGGGGTAAGGGGGATGGTAGGAAAACCTTCCTCACAATTGCAATGAATGAAACAGTGGAGGGTATCTCTGTTCTAGGGGATGGAGGCTGGGGACTGGGCCTGTTTCTGCCCCTGACCTCCCTCTTCTGCCGAGATAACTCCAGTGTACCTGGAGTTGGAAGCATCAGTATCACTGATGTTGGAAGCACCGGTTTCACTGATGAAAATCACTGTGTCTTTTGGAGTGAACAATGAGTGGGTTTAAACAAAAAGTCAATCAAAAGTCATCCACATTTGCTCACAGCCTTCCAGCAGGACACACAGCACACCAGGGAGCTGAGCACTGGTTGGAAACTATTTTCAGGTTATAAACAGTGTCCATTCTTCGAGACAAGAGAGACCATTCATCAAGCATTCTAGCTGCTCTCCCTGCTTCCTGGCCCTTTGCCCTTATGGAAGCAAAGGTTCCCATATTGTGACTCATCTATAAAGCAACGTCTGCCACCTTCAGCTAAGGTAGGGGAAAGTCCTTGTGAGATTCCGTAGCCTCCTAATCATCTGTGATGGCAGCCAAGAAGACCTGTGTCAAATAGACATGGCAGCACTTTCATCAGCTGGCTCCCTGGTGAACACACGAAGCAGGGCCCAAACCAGTCCAAGGCGTTTGTTACACATCTGCTTGAACTCTTCAAACAGAGGAATGATCTTCTCTCTTAATTAAACTCTTATTCTTCCACTACTTTTTGACAGTGTGACACAGAGACTGATAATCAGCCATCTATCTAGTAGAAGTTTTCAAGAATGTGCCTGACCTAATCATTTGAATTGGAGTCACTCTATGTCCTTCTCCAAACACTGTACAAATTCTCTATTTTTCCGTATTCATATATATTACTGCCTATAGGGCTTGGACTTCCCCACTCAGATGCTAAAGAATCCACCTGCAATGCAGGAGACCCCAGTTTGATTCCTGGGTTGGGAAGATCCGCTGGAGAAGGGATAGGCTATCCACTCCAGTATTCTTGGGTTTCCCTTGTGGCTCAGCTGGTAAAGAATCTGCCTACAGTGCGGGAGACCTGGGTTTGATCCCTGGGTTGGGAAGATCCCCTGGAGAAGGGAACAGCTACCTACTCCAGTATTCTGGCCTGGAGAATTTCATGGACTGTATAGTCCATGGGGTCAGAAAGAGTCGAACATGACTGAATGACTTTCACTTTCACTATATAGGTCTTAATAGAAGTTGATTTTTTTAATCTAAAAAAATACTTTGAAGAATCAATGACTAATGAAATCATTCAATATGCATTGAACAGTTCCTAAAAAATGGTAGGTTGTCATCTGGTATCTGTCATAAATTAATGAATAAAAGTGTGACATGACTTGGGGCTTGTGAACACATAAATATACATTGTGAATATATATGTATATATTATGTGAATACATATGCATAACAACATATATATATCTTTTGTAAATATTTTACTCTAGAGACATAGAATCTGAGACTGTTCATGGGAATATTTTGAAAATTATTAATTTTTTCTGTGCTATAAGAGGTGGAGGGAGAGAAAACTATAACAGTTGTCATTCCATGTTTAGGAAAAGATATGCAGTATGTTTGCATTTAAAATTTTCAGTAGAATCAAAGAATATTTTGTCTGATTGCTTAAACCAGAGCAGAAAAGTGTTTTTTCTACAGCTTTACCAATTCTATCTTCCTAAGAAGAGTGAACCAGATGAGCCAGTGGTTAACAAGGCCATTCTTTACTCTTCTGAAGGATCTCAGTATTAGAGGATGACAAAAGTGTCACCCTCCCATCTCAGATGCAGACTTGGGGGGAAGGATCACATGGACGATGGACAATGAGGATTAGACCACAGGACATCTGCTGCCCGACTTGTTCTACTTTCTGGGCCAGCAGACAGAGTTAAACAACGACCTGCAGCCATGACTTTCCAACTGTACAAGGGAAAGGGCCAGTTTTTTCTTTTTTTCTTATCTATTAATAAGCTTTATAAGGTACATTAAAAGTTAATATTTTAAAAATAAAAATATTTAAAATGTAAATGTGTTTATATTTTAAGAATTCAACCTGAAATCACTCTGCCAAATAACTAAGAAGTCTTCAAGCCTGGTTCTCATTTTTGGCCCTAACTCACCTGGACTGAGAATGTGAGCTGTGCGTCCTAGCTCCACCCCAGCCACATCACATGCTGAAAAGTTGATTCAAGAGTCCCAAATCAGACCTTAAAGGTGAGAACAGGATATGCTGTAAAATACAGTTGATCCTTATTATCCAAGAATTCTACATTTGAGAATTCATCTACTGATATTTTTGTAATCCCAAGATCAACTTGGGTCAACCAATGTTCACACATATCCAGTTGAGGTCTTATAACACAAGGCTCCATCTTCTTTGTCTCAAGTCTCTTAACTATAAACCAGGATATTTTTTTCACATTCTATTTATTTGCCATGTTTTTCACATTTGTGTGCATTTTGCGGGTGATTTCATTGTTTAACATAGCCCCAAGCACAGCACTGAAGTGCTGCCCAATGTCCCTGATCAGGCACAAGAAGGTTACAATGTGCCTTAGGGAGGAAACAGGCATGCCAGCTAACCTTAGTCCAAGTATGAGTTACAATGCTGTTGATGTGTGTTGTTCGGTGTTAATGAATCAACAATATACGCTGGAGTATCTTTAAACAGAAACACACTAAAAACACACTTAAAACACATGTATGTATTGTTCGCTTGATGAAAATGCTATGAACAGTCATGGGCAGGGCCCAAGTCTGTATTTCTTTTAAGAACAATGGCTCAGTATTAGGTAATTCAATGCTTTTTGGTGACTTTATAGAATGTAACTACCATGAATAACAAAATTAACTGCATACACAACTCTTTCCTTAAATGACTGGGGCAGAGTCATTTTTTTCAAGTCATACTAGAAGCTATTTAAAAATGTAGTTTAAAAATATACTTATATGTTAATTCTTCATGAGTTGGAAATAAAAATTTTTTAAAACATATTATCTGAGGATGGACCAAGCTTAAAATCCTTTTAGACTTAGCTACACTAATTCTTTAATTAACTCAAGAAATATAAAATACAAAAACCAAAAATGTCTGGCAGAATTTTAGGACTGTACTGTCAAAGAAAGATAGTTTCTAAATTTAGGCTTCATTCTCATCACCAAAAATAAATCAACAGAGTATCTCCATGCATACTTATGAAGCTGAGACATTTATTTGGATTCCTTCTATAAAATAAATATTTCAGTTGCTTACAGAATAGAGACTATAAATTTTTTTACAAAGCATACACATATTACATAGAAATCAGTTTGTCAAAGTGTCTTCTAAGAATAGATTTCTATAAACCAACAGTGGCTGATATATTCTTGTAAGACACTTTGAGAAACTGATTTGTATTCTGATAGGCCTGATAGCTCAGCTAGTAAAGAATCTGCCTGCAATGTGGGAGACCTGGGTTTGATCCCAGGGTTGGGAAGATCCCCTGAAGAAGGGAAAGTCTACCCACTCCAGTATTCTGGCCTGGAGAATTCCATGGACTGTAGTCCATGAGGTTGCAATTATTTGGACATGAATAAGCATGGAAAAGAAATACAAAAGAGCAAAATGGCTGTCTGGGGAGGCCTTACAAATAGCTNATTAATAGGCTTTTAAAAAAATAAGAGCACAGTCTATAAGCTATTATTGAAAAATTAAACCCCATAGTTCATCTTTAAAATAGAGAATACCATTTTAAGGTAAATTATTACTATCATTAAATACGTTTTATTATTTCTATTAATATGTGATTAATAACAATCCATTCAGCTATATTAGTATATCAACAAATAGACTGTAACATCTCATTAGTTCAGATGCTAAAGAATTAAATGAATTTTAAGTGTGCCAATTTATTAATAACTCTTGAGGTGGACCTGCTCCCTCTTGATTTTTGTCTAAATTTATTAGGGGGTTTGATAATTAAATTAAGATCAGGTCATTACCACATACTCACATGAGACTCAACAGATGCAAATGAAATGCTTAATCACATTAGCGTCATCCTTCATTCAAAATACTTTGTGAATTTTAACATTTCCTTAAATTATTTTTATATCTCTACTTAAGTGTGTTAAATACCTTTTTTCCTCATGGGAAGAAATTACAATTCCATCTTGACTGATACTATAGATAGCAAAGCATATTTCCTTTTTTTATGACAATGTGCCAAAGTTAATGAAGAAATTACCTGGAGAAGAACGTTTTAACTTATATATATTAACTTTTACTAATGGGTCATTTTTTCTTCCAATCAGTATCAGTTCAGTGGCTCACACATGTCTGATTCTTTGCGAACCCATGGACTGCAGCATGCCCAGCCTACCTGTCCATCACCAACTCCCAGAGCCTCCTCAAACTCATGTCCATTGAGTCGGTGATGCCATCCAACCATCTCATCCTCTGTCGTCCCCTTCTTCTCCCACCTTCAACTTTTCCCAGCATCAGGGTCTTTTTCAAAGAGTCAGTTCTTCACATCAGGTGGCCAAAGTATTGGAGTTTCAGCTTCAATGTCAGTCCTTCCAATGAATATTCAGGACTGATTTCCTTTAGGATGGACTGAATGGATCTCCTTGCAGTCCAAGGGACTCTCAAGAGTCTTCTCCAACACCACAGTTCAAAAGCACCAATTCTTCGGCACTCAGCTTTCTTTACAGTCCAACTCACATCCATACAAGACTACTGGAAAAACCATAGCTTTGACTAGATGGACCTTTGTTGCCAAAGGAATGTCTCTGCTTTTTAATATGCTTTCGGTTGGTCATAGCTCTTCTTCCAAGGAGCAAATCTCTTTTGATTTAATGGCTGCAGTCACTACCTGCATCTTTAATTTCAAGGCTGCAGCTGTGATTCTGGAGCCCAAGAAAACTTTCATTGTTTTCACTGTTTCCTCATCTATTTGCCATGAAGTGATGGGACCAGACGTCATGATCTTAACTTTTGAATGGTGAGTTTTAAGCCAGCTTTTTCACTCTCTTCTTTCACTTTCATCAAGAGACTCTTTAGTTCCTCTTCACTTTCTGCCATAAGAGTAGTATCATCTGCATATCTGAGGTTACTGATATTTCTCCCTGCAATTTTGATTTCAGCTTGTGCTTCATCCAGGCTGGCATTTCACATGAGACACTCTGCATATAAATTAAATAAGTAGGGTGACAACATACAGCCTTGACATACTCCTTTCCCAATTTCTTCCAAAGAGCTCACAATTAGATCTCTAAAAATGGGGTGGGTAGCCATTCCCTTCTCCAGGGGATCTTCCAGACCCAAAGATCAAGCCTAGGTCTTCACACAGCAGGTGGATTCTTTACTGTCTGAGCCACCATGGAAGCCCTTACAAATGTATTATGGTGGGCATGGTACAGAAACATATCTGCAGTGAAATAGAAGTGGAGTAAAACACTGTCCTCCTCTAATCCTCAGAATCCTGCAAAACTTGCTTCTGTATTTACTATCATGTATCAACCGACTTACAATATGCATTATATACTGAGGGCAAGGTATGGAAGTCTCATTCAATAATTACTCCAGCTAGTCCTGTTAAATGCACTACATGCTGCTAGACTGTAAGTAAGTAAATAAGTGTTAGTTGCTCAGTCGTGCCTGACTCTGCAACCCCATGGAATGCAGCTCACACGGCTCTTGTGTCCATGAGATTTTCCAGGTAAGGATATTGGAGTGGGTTGCCATTTCTTTCTCCAGAGGATCTTCCTGACCCAGGGATCGAACCCAGGTCTCCTGCACTGCAGGCAGATTCTTTACCGACCCCCACTTATATTATCCCATCTTCTCTGGATTACTCCAAAACTCTTTAGTGAATTCCATTCTCATATTTTTAACTGGAATCCTTCTGGATAAAACTGTCCATTATGAAATCAATGTTCCCACTCCTCTCTCCCACTAACTAATCCCTTGTTCTTTGTTTATTCTATTTTTGTTTATAGAACCACAGGTTGCTAGGACAGACTTCCTGCATTTGTTTTTCCAGTTAAACCCTTCCCTACCTCGTAACATAAGCACCAAGTGGACTAAACATTCACGAAATAGTTTAGCAAAAATGAAACTAAAAAAATATCTAAATTGGATATGTACCGAAAATACAGCTTAATTGAAATCTATACCATCATCTGGCAGTCTATTCCTACAACTGAAAAAGCATCAGGCAACTGAAGAAAAATAAGTAGTTGAAATGACATGAAACCAAAACCATCTGCACAGCAAAGAGAACAATCTCTGACAATCTCCAACAGTCCTTGAGACTGATGCGCTCACTTGAAATGGATCTGTGAAACCTGTGTCTACACTTGAGACTTGATGGGATTCCCCCAAAGATGAAAGATCTTCCAGCCTTTATTTCAAATAGCATTGTCACCACTGGGTTATCACACAATCTGTGTAACACAGCAGTACACAGTCATCACTCCACCACACCCCTCTTTAAACATAATACTATCCCCATGCCACAAGCAGTCTGTTTGGAAGGCTGCCATGCAAACAGCTTTAGGCATGGGATCATGTCCTCAGGACCTCCACTGACTTGTTCCACCGGTCCCCTCCTGAGTCCCCCCATCTCACTGCGCCCTGGTCAAGCTCTGCACCCAGAAGCTGATCTGCATGGACTAGAGAGCAAGGCCCTATGCTTCCAGCTGGTCCCAGCTGGGTTCTGACAGAACGAAGTTCCATGAGATATGAGAGGGGGGCTTGTACTGCATGTCCCCTCTCTCCCCCTCAGGCTTCAGCAGGCACCATTGCCCCCTCCCCAGGCCACTCCCTTGGGCGGCCCCTCTGTCATCCTTGGCTCCGATCTGGCCATCAGTCCCTTCTCTTGTTCTTCATGCCTGGGCAAGGCAGAGGCTGACTCTTACTCTCTCCTGGCTTTTGTTGGTTTCCCTTACCCTCTCCATCACCCATCTCACCTATGGTAAGACTGCTCTAACTCCTTCTGAGAGGGCCATCTTTTTCCTCCAGGAACCTGAAATAACAAAGTGACAGTTTTGTGTAGTTTTCCAAGAAACCCCCTGACTGCTGTTTCATTCTTGGGAAAATAAAATAAGAATTCAACAGAAACTTGTATTCCTTATGAGACAAAGAGTTTAGAAACATCTGGAAAATGTCTTGCTCTTGTATATATTTTTTCCATATGAAAAAATTCACAGATGTGCATATATCTAAGAAAAAAATTATCCCTACATGTTAAAGAAAAATTAATCAAAACATTATAAAACTCTTTTACAATCTATATATGGATCAAATCAATTATATGACAGTCACGAAAAACTACCTGTGAAGAACTGAACTGAAAATGTCAGGTACCAGGCAAAGGTGCCCATATTGTTAATGCCTGTTGAGTAGAGATGGAAGGTCAGTATTTATAAAGCAAAATGGAGACAATTTCTCAAGTGGGCAGCAAGACAAGAATAGCTGTTACATATTTACTAGATGAGCTCATATGTCTAAAGGAAGACAATTAATTTTCAAGCAGATATATAACTCATTATGATACCACTAAGTGCTTCCCTAGTGGCTCAGATGGTAAAGAATCTGTCTGCAATGCAGGAGACCCTGGTTCAATCCCTAGGTTGGGAAGATTCCCCTGGAGAAAAGAAAGGCTACCTACTCCAGTATTCTTGCCTAGAGAATTCCATGAATAGAGGAGGAGCCTGGCAGGCTATCCATGGGGTCACAAAGAATTGGACACGATGGAGCGACGAACACTTTCACTTTTCATGATACCAGTAAGACCCAAGCCTCCTTAGTTTTGGGAACATAATTTCAGGTAAAGCTGGGGCAGTTTAAACCAGGGCTCACCTAGGGACGTGTCCAATGCAATGCTCAGCAGCACAGCAGACACTGAATTTCTCTCTTCAAAATTTTAAATGATTTGCAATGAATTCTGTGACAAATGTTTCCTGTTTTTTTTCTTTGTTTTATACTTCCAATTTCAAAGTACTTTATTTTTTACTATCTCATTAGGACAAGTCACAAAATACTAAGGAGGTATTTGTAATCAATACGATTGCATTTCCACAGGGTCTAACTGTAATGCTTTGTTTTCACTTTATGTCTTGTAAACTAGTTACTCTCTATAAGATGATACTTCTGGTTTTCCAAGTTTCCCAGTGAATAAGATTCCAATATTATCTTCTACTTACCCACAGTCTCCTTTCTTCAAAGATGATCATACATGTTATACAATTACCTTTTTATGTTGTACTAATGCAGATTAAAATATTGATCTGCATATTAAATATTGATCTGCATATTAAATATTGATCTGCATATTAAAATATTGATCTGCATAGCAATAAAATACATTGCCATTCATTAGCTATATTATTTCTTCAGTAGTGATTTGTTGAGTTTTTGTTAATTTGTAAAAATCAACACAAATGTGCCCACCTGGAACTCAAAAGTTAAACATCTGGCCCAGGATTTATTTAGAAACTTTGATAAACTATAAATTTTATACAAGATAACATTTTTTTCAAATATGTAGAATAGATAATTGATGTTTAATGAAACATTACATTCTGTTGCACATTTTGATTTGGTTCAAGTTTTTAGAAAATATTACTGGCTGTAGTATTTCTGAAGAGATTGTTTTAGTGTTATTGTTGGTGAGAATTACAAGAGAACATTAATTTTTATTTTTGACAAAAGTTACCCCAGCTCTGGATACACAGATTGGAAAACATTTCACCGGGAAATCTGTGGAACTATTTTAGTTATGCTGTGTCGGAAGATTTTCTTGCCCAAGAAGCTAAAAGCAGTTTCAAAGGGAGTTATGTGTTGGTTTAAAAATGAAAAATGGCATTAAAAAGATTTTTGACACATTTTCTAACGAACATGCTTTTGAAATATATTAAATCTTATTGAAACCACACCAAGAGTCAAATCAAATGTCTCATAGGGAAACATTTTAAAGATCCAAGCACATATTTTCTGGATGAGCCTAAATAAAATATATGTTTGTCATATGTATTAGAATAAAGTGAAAAGTGAAAAGTGAAAGTCGCTCAGTCTGTATCCGACTCTTTGTGACCCCATGGACTATACAGTCCATGGAATTCTCCAGGCCAGGATACTGGGGTGGGTAGGGTATTAGAATAGAGAAGCCTGAATTTGCAATTTATCTCAAAATTCAGCACCAGCTTATTTAACCTTTCAAATGATTTTGTGCTTCTCTAATACAGTCGCTTCTTTAATTATGCACACACAATTATACAGTCTCCAAGACAAGAGAGAGAAGAGAATGCAAGTGCCTGCATGAGACACAGAGACGAAGGAAGAAGCCCCCCAGGCTCACACAGACCTGAACTCACATAACGAAGGCTAGATTATGGAGGGTCTAAAAAGTAATTTTGCAATTGACTTCCCTTGTGGCTCAGATGGTAAAGCCTCTATCTGCAATGTGGGAGACCCGGGTTCGATCCCTGGGTCAGGAAGACCCCTTGGAGAAGGAAATAGCAACCCACTCCAGTATTCTTGCCTGGAGAATTCCATGGATGGAGGAGCCTGTTGGGCTACAGTCCATGGGGTCTCAAAGAGTCGGAGACAACTGAGCAACTTCACTTCCTTCCTGAAAAATCCTACTGCAGTGAAGCTTTTTTCTATGGTTTTCCTTCTTTCAATAGGAAGGATACTACTACCTGAAATAAAGGGTCATTGAGTCTGAAGGATGGTTTTCTTGAATCTTCACTGTGTCTTAAAAGCTTAGGTATGTTGGGAAGGAAAAAATACTCATTTTTAAAAGCTCATTGTACACTGAAAAGCAAAGCATTAAGCCATTTCTGGAGAGTAAGGAGGCTAAATATATATACAGGTTATTACTACTGACAGGAGCGTGCCCTCTGCGTTGGGAGGAAGAAAGAAAAGAGGCACAAAAAAATAGGGCAGGATTCCAGAATCCACAGCCTTGGTTCCCTCAAACTTCCATTAGGTGTGAACTTCACGAGGGCTGGTGACAGAAGAGTCCAGAAAGAGTCAACAGGAGCTATAAGCAATAGGAACATGTGTACATCCTGGTTCCATCTGTAACCCTGCAGAGGTCTCCATGACAAGCTACGTGGCCAAAGTGATCTCCAGCCACTATGAAGGTCAAGAAAGGACCCGAAGCAATGGTCTTGAGTCTCTTTCCCAAGTATGTGATGTGGAAGGGACCTCAGACGCCTGCATGTTACCCAGCAAGGACACAGGAGACCTCAGTGAGGGTCTAGCTGACCCCAGAGCAGAGACTCACGGCAGTAGGTCCAGGACGGAGGCCAGAGGCACAGCAGAGTGACGCAGGAGTATCTTCAGTGGTGGCAAGAGCTTAGGTGAGTCTGTGTTAACAGGGACCAAGGGATGTGACCCTAGAAATATATCAGGGACCATCACTTCACTATTGTGATTATGTAAACTAATTAGAGATACTTTAATACGTTTTTCCTTTGTTGTTGTTAAGTCGCAAAGTCATGCCCAACTCTGCAACCCCATGGACTGCAGCCAACCAGGCTCCCCTGTCCATGGGATTTCCCAGGCAAGAGTACTGGAGTGGGTTGCCATTTCTTTCTCCAGGGGATCTTGCCAACCCAGAATCGAAACTGTGTCTCCTGCATTGTATTCTTTACCACTGAACCACTAGGGAAGCCCGCCGTTTTCATCACTCAACCTTTAAACTTTTAACTAAAAATAGCTTTATAATTAAAGTTATACTTCGGGTTGCCAGATTTGGCAAATAAAAATACAAACATTGCATCACACTTATACTAAAAAAATTCATTGTTTACCTGAAATTCAAACTTAATTGTGTATCCTACACTTTATTTGACAAGTATATTTGTAATTAAATGGCAAGTTCAAACTCTTAAACTTGGGAAGCAAGATTAGTCTCATAAAATATAGAATGTTAATCTTTCCACCTACGTATGTACTGGTGAAATTTTTATTGTACTATATGAGGTAAATATAAAATGTACTTTCCCTCTGATGTATAGGTTAACACTGCTATAGAACAAAAGGAGTAAATGCTAGAAATTATCTTTGAAGGGGTTAACAGTGTTGAGATTCTCAACACAGATCAGAACAGGACAGATACAGTAACCTACTCTTAGAATTCTTTGTTTCTTATTAAGGAGTTCTTGAAATAGATAAGGTGTTAGCCTCTGGGCCAGGCATTTTTAACTGAGAAAGGGAAAAATGTTTCTTTGAAGAAATAGAGAGGTCAGACATGTGTGGGTTTTCCCCAAATATGACGAAATGGAAAAGACGACAAAGAGAAAAGCGTTCCAGAAATAACTGAAGAATCTTTTTCCTCCTGACCTGAGTGAGGAGTAGGACGAGAAGTCCCAGAAACCGGGGAGGAGGGGAAGGACCAGGCTGATTCCAAGGTCAGTCATTAAGGGAGCCCAGGCCAGAATTCCACCAAAACCTTAATCCTAGAGACAGGACTATTATCTGCCTCCTTTTCTTCTGAGGAGGGTGAGTCCCAGGGGGGATCTTCAGCACAGGGACCAAGGACAGCACCCCAGGAGGGATGTGGAAGCTGCATCCAGCGAGCATGCTGCTTCCTGGGGTGGGCATCAAGCTCAGAACTTAGCCAAGGTCATCAGGCAGGCTCCACCTGTCTCTGCTTGTCTCCTTAGCTGCAAATGAAGGAACCTCCCAAGTGGTTTTCTGAAACTATTTTCTGGCTTTTCCTATACAGGCATTGGAGGAATCATTTCTTAGGTGGGGTCATGCTTCAGTTTCCTTGTATGCAAAAGGGGGCCATTTATGTCACCTAACTGAGAGTGTTGATTGGGAAACTGATATGAGATGATGTGTGTAAAACACTCACCACAGTCTCTGCCTAAGAAATAAATGCAAACTGGTACAAGAATAACTTAATTATTATTATCTTATAACAACTCTGCAAGGTGAGTGCTGTGGTGAAACGGAGGCAATATGAGGATAAGACACTTGTGAGAAACGGGGTAGCACAGAATTCTCAGTATGAGCACACGCAGGCAGATTTCATTAGCTGCCTGCAAAGATTTGTTATTTCCTGGAATCAACCAAAAACTATTCTCTGTTTCAGATATCAGAAGTAAAATTCATTCACTGGATATTTACCGATTAGAATTTTCTTTCAAACATTACAATATTGTAACAACAGCTTCAGTGGTCTCCCTGACTCTCTTCTGTCCCCTCCAGTCCTCATCCACTTTTAACACAGCAGCCAGCTATGTGTGGTCCTGTCGCTCACTCATTTCCAACTCTTTGCAACCCTGTGGACTATAGCCCGCCAAGCTCCTCTGTCCATGGGATTTCCCAAGCAAGAGTACTGAAATGGGTTGCCATTTTCTTCTCCAGAGGACCTTCCTGACCCAGGGACTGAACCTATGTCTCCAGCATTGCAGGGCAGAGTCTTTACTGTCTGAGCTGCCAGGGAATACACAGTATATATAATACATTCAAAATAACTATAATATATACACTCTGTATATAGTTTCTATTGAATGCATTCTGTTTGACACAAAATGTAGTAGAAATCTCATCTAAAGAACCCACCTGCAATGTGAGAGACCTAGGCTTTATCCCTGGGTTGGGAAGATCCCCTGGAGAAGGGAATGGCAACCCACTCCAGTATTCTTGCCTGGAGAATCCCATGGACAGAGACGCCTGACAGGTTACAATTCATGGGGTCGCAAAGAGTTGAACATGACTGAGCAAGTTATGCTCCTCAAGGATACAGATACCCTCTACATCTTCTCATAGGATCTGGTTCATACCAGAGCATCAAATTTATTACCTGTGTTATCAATGTGCTGAGTTTAACTGAGTTTCAAAATCTAAGTACAACTAAATTTAATGGGAAGACCTGTTCAGCGACATGTTTCTATTTGTTAAGTAAGTATTCATAATTTGCTTCCTGAAATATAGAAACCTCCTTTACTGTATAAAAGGAACATAATTCCACTGTAATGAGAAATATCAAATTCCCACCATTATATAATGGCAACTGGATATATAATACAAGTCAGGCAGTGATACATGAATCATGATAATCACCAGAGGAGGATAAATTGTGAATTAACAAGGAGGCTCATAGTAAGAAACAAGGTAGACTTCTCATTTCATTTGAAAGTAATAAAATACCTTCAAAATTAAATCACTGTCTATTGCAGGCATAGGGCTGTTCAGAAGTGCCAACTGTTTTTCCATGCTATTACTCACAGTAAATTGGGGAGCTACCATACTCTTTAAATCAATTTGGTAACTATATCACCTATCACTTCTAATATAGATATAGCAAGAACAATAATTGTTAATACCATGACTAGTGGTTAATATGTACTTCATAAAAATAACTAACATGAATGAAACAGAAAACAGTATACTCAGACTTTTGGTTATTTCTGGTATAGGAAGCTTTGATTATCTGGTGGAATATAGAAGAATTTTTTTTTTTAAAGACCAACTTTTTCAGTATATGTGTAAGAGATATAAGAAATTAACTGACTTGATAATATCTAAAGAGCTTCCCTGGTGGCTCAGAGGTAAAGAATCTGCATGCAATGCAGGAGACCCAGGTTCGATCCCTGGATCAGGAAGATCCTCTGGAGAAAAGAATGGCAACCCACTCCAGTATTATTGCCTGGAGGATCTCATGGACACAGGAGCCTGGTGGGCTACAGTCCATGGGGCTGCAAAGGTTGGATGTAACTGAGCACACACGTGAGGTGTGTCACTAGACAGCTTTCGAGAAAACACATGTAAATTATTAATTTATACAATATTATGAGTCAACCACAGATTCACTGAATACACACTAGGAAAGAAAACTCTGTGTTTCCTCCAGTTCAGTTCAGTTCAGTTCAGTAGCTCAGTCATGTCCAACTCTTTGTGAACTCATGGACTTCAATATGTCAGGTCACCCTGTCCATCAGCAACTCCCAGAGTTTACTCAAACTCATGTCCATTGAGTTGGTGATGCCATCCCACCATCTCATCCTCTGTCGTCCCCTTCTGCTCCCGCCTTCAACCTTTCCCAGCATCAGGGTCTTTTCAAATGAGTTAGCTCTTCACAGCAGATGGCCAAAGTACTGGAGTTTCAGCTTCAGCATCAGTCCTTCCAATGAATATTCAGGACTGATTTCCTTTAGGATGGACTGGTTGGATCTCCTTGCAGTCCAAGGGACTCTCAGGAGTATTCTCCAATACCACAGTTCAAAAGCATCAATTCTTCAGCACTCAGCTTTCTTTATAGTCCAACTCTCATATCCATACCTGACTACTGGAAAAACCATAGCTTTGACTTAACAGACCTTTGGCAGCAAAGTAATATCCCTGCTTTTTAATATGCTGTCTAGGTTGGTCCTACTTTTTCTTCCAAGGAGTAAGCATGGAATGCAGTCACCATCTGCAGTGATTTTGGAGCCCCCCAAAATAGTTTGTCACTATTTTCACTGTCTCCCCATCTATTGCAATGAAGTGATGGGACCAGATACCATGATCTTAGTTTTCTGAATGTTGAGTTTTAAGCCAACTTTTTCACTCTTTAGTTCTTTGCTTTTTTCCATAAGGGTAGTGTCATCTACATATCTGAGTTTACTGATATTTCTTCTGGCAATCCTGATTCCAGTTTGTGCTTCAACCAGCCCAGCATTTCTCATGATGTACTCTGCATAAAAGTTATATAAGCATGGTGAAAATATACAGCCTTGACGTACCCCTTTCCCCGTCTGGAACCAGTGTGTTGTGCCATGTCCAGTTCTGTTGCTTCTTGACCTGCATACATATTTCTCATAAGGCAGATCAGGTGGTCTGTATACCCATCTCTTGAAGAGTTTTCCAGTTTGCTGTGATCCACACAGTCATTGGCTTTGGCATATTCAATAAAGCAGAAATAGATGTTTTCCTGGAACTCTCTTGCTTTTTCAATGATCCAGCGGATGCTGGCAATTTGATCTCTGGTTCTTCTGTCTTTTCTAAATCCACGTTGAACACCTGGAAGTCCATGGTTCACCCACTGTTGAAGCCTGGCTTGGAGAATTTTGAGCATCACTTTGCTAGCGTGTGAGATGAGTGCAATTGTGCGGCAGTTTGAGCATTCTTTGGCATCGCCCTTCTTTAGGATTGGAATGAAAACTGACTTTTTCCAGTCCTGTGGCCACTGCTGAGTTTTCCAGATTTGATGGGATATTGAGTGTAGCACTTTCACAGCATCATCTTTTAGGATTTGAACTAGCTCAACTGGAACTCCATCACCTCCACTAGCTTTGTTCATAGTGATGCTTCCTAAGGCACACTTGACTTCACAGTGTTTCCTTGAGAAACCACAAATCACTGTTGAAACTGCTCTGGTTTTAGTGTGTTTCACTTCTATAACAGGACCACTTCACATTCCTGATTCAAGGCAAATATTACCTAATTCATTGCCAAGTTTCACTCATGCTAAGGTAAATATCTGCTTCCTTAACATTCACATTCATCTTTTATAAATAGTCATCTGATCTTACATGAGAATATCAATAACTTCAAAAACTAATCTGTAATTTTCTGATGCATATTACACCATCTTTTATCGGCTATAAAGAATACAGTATATTTTAACCATTCTTTCAAATCTATACTAATCTTATCCTCCTTCTTGGCGGCTGCACAGGTGCAGGAGGGCCGAGAGGAGCTACTCCACATTCAAGGTCAGGAACAGCAGCTGTGAGGAGACACCCCTCATCCAAGGTAAGGAGCAGCAGCTGTGCTTTGCTGAAGCAGCAGTGAAGAGTTACCCCAGGTCCAAGGTAAGAGAAACCCAAGTAAGACGGCACATGTTGCCAGAGGCATCAGAGGGCAGACATACAAACCATAATCGCAGAAAACTAGTCAATCTAATCATATGGACCACAGCCTTGTCTAATTCAATGAAACTAAGCCATGTCATGTGGAGCCACCCAAGATGGGTGGGTCATGGTGGAGAGGTCCGACAGAATGTAGTCCACTGGAGAAGGGAATGGCAAACCATTTCAGTATTCTTGCCTTGAGAACCCCATGAACAGTATGAAAAGGCAAAATGATAGGATACTGAAAGAGGAACTCCCCAGGTCAGTAGGTACCCAATATGTTAGTGGAGATCAGTGGAGAATTAACTCCAGAAAGAATGAAGGGATGGAGCCAAGCACAAACAATACCCAGCTGTGCATGTGACTGGTGATAGAAGCAAGAGCCAATGCTATAAAGAGCAATATTGCATAGGAACCTGGAATGTTAAGTCCATGAATCAAGGCAAATTGGAAGCAGTCAAACAGGAGATGGCAAGAGTGAATGTCGACATTCTAGGAAGCAGTGAAATAAAATGGACTGGAATGGGTGAATTTAACTCAGATGACCATTATATCTACTCCTGCGGACAGGAATCCCTTAGAAGAAATGGAGTAGCCATCACGGTCAACAAAATGCAGTATTTGGATGCAATCTCAAAAATGACAGAATGTTCTCTGTTAGTTTCCAAAGCAAACCATTCAATATCACACTAATCCAAGTCTATGCCCCAACCAATAATGCTGAAGAAGCTGAAGTTGAACAGTTCTATGAAGATCTACAAGACCTTTTAGAACTAACACCTCAAAAAGATGTCCTTTTCATTATAGGGGACTGGAATGCAAAAACAGGAAGTCAAGATACACCTGGGGTAACAGGCAAATTTGGCCTTGGAATGTGGAAANTGCCGGGAGAAATATCAATAACCTCAGATATGTAGATGATACCACCCTTATGGCAGAAAGTGAAGAGGAGCTGAAAAGCCTCTTGATGAGAGTGAAAGAGGAGAGCGAAAAAGTTGGCTTAAAGATCAACATTCAGAAAACCAAGATCATGGCATCAGGTCCCATCACTTCATGGCAAATAGATGGGAAACAGTGGAAACAGTGTTTATTTTGAGGGGCTCTAAAATCACTGCAGATGGTGATTGCAGCCATGAAATGAAAAGACACTCCTTGGAAGGAAAGTTATGACCAACCTAGATAGTATATTAAAAAGCAGAGTTATTACTTTGCCGACTAAGGTCCATCTAGTCAAGGCTATGGTTTTTCCAGTAGTCATGTATGGATGTGAGAGTTGGACTGTGAAGAAGGCTGAGCACTGAAGAATTGAGGCTTTTGAACTGTGGTGTTGGAGAAGACTCTTGAGAGTCCCTTGGACTGCAAGGAGATCCAACCAGTCCATTCTGAAGGAGATCAGCCCTGGGATTTCTTCGGGAGGAATGATGCTGAAGCTGAAACTCCAGTACTTTGGCCACCTCATGCGAAGAGTTGACTCAATGGAAAAGACTCTGATGCTCAGAGGGACTGGGGGCAGGAGGAGAAGGGGACGGCAGAGGATGAGATGGCTGGATGGCATCACTGACTGGATGGACGTGAGTCTGGGTGAACTCCGGGAGTTTGTGATGGACAGGGAGGCCTGGTGTGATGCGATTCATGGGGTCACAAAGCGCCAGACACGACTAAGCGACTGAACTCAACTATGCTCCTCTTTGTAGCATTATTAAATAAGAAAATGGTCTGACTAGCATTTTCCCTGCATTAAAATATGCAGATAGAATGCATCCTTGCCAAATATAATATTAATAATCAGTAAGGTTAAAATGAGTCATGGTTTCTAAGATGTTGCTGCCTATTGTCACCACTGAGTGCCTTCACAGTCTCCCCTTCTTCCTATGTAAGTAAAAAAGCAAAGGCAAAGGAATCTTTACATCCCTTGGTTTCAGTATAAAAGTAACTTGGATCAACACCTTACTCATCAGAAAAGAGTATTTCATTAGGAACAGGAAGTCCTGCTTCCCATCTCTCTCCTCTCTCTTTCTCCAATTTTTGTATTGCATTATGTGTATGTAATACACAGTATTAACATTATGAATATGGCTAATTAATCATGAAACAAATTAGAGGATTCTCATTTCTTCATCCTGATTTCTGTCTTTGAAAACCTTTTCAAAGACAGAAAAATGTGTACAATTTTATTTTAAATTTAAGGGCCAAAAGAAAAATTCTATTAAGAACTTTGCTTATTCTTTTACAGTCACATCACAAAAATCCAAAAAAGTAAATTCAGTTCCTTCTGTCCCAAATGAAGACGTAAGTTTATCAATATCTGCTTTCCATGATTTTGTATTATTTGAAAACTGAAGGTCCTGTGATCCAGAATGAAATCAAACATGGTGCACAACAAAATCAGTGAACTGGTTTCCAGTTGCACATGTGTGCGTGTGTGTGTGTGTGTGCATTTAATAATCAATTAAATTATATTAAAATGCTACAAGGAAATGTAAGTAATTTGATTAAACAAAAGTTAATTTGAAATCCATTGAAGAGCAATTACCCTAAAAAGTTTGGTCTGAAATTTAAGCATAGAGATTATTTCTGGTTTTGTTTTTCTTAGAAACAGATCCTTTAGGTCATGATTAGTTTTACAGAATAATATTATACATCTTTAAAGACATTTCACAGTTTGCCCTGTGTATTAATCCAGGCTGGCTCTGCTCAAAATTAGTCAAAATTGCAAACATTTTATGACAAACATAAGACATCTACAGCATTTCACCTATTGAATGGCATGGATTATGCTTCTACAGTATCTTATAGATCATTTTCCTTCATTAATTTGTCAGAGCAAAATACTTCAAGTAACATCTCTGTCTTAGCCTGGAGATGATGAAAGAAAAGTATCAATATGCATTAGCTTCAGGCTCTCAAAATCTAACAAAAAGCCCCACTTAAAAAGTCAAACAGTTGTCATCAAACTTTCAAGATACAGAGGACTCTGGGAATAGGTTTCCCCTTAAAGAATAGAAAAGTGGACCTTGAATACCTAAAATTCAAAAAGCAAAATCAACAAAACCCCTCCACTGTGATGTACACCATATTCACAATCTCCTGAGACAAGCTTTCAGCTACAAAGTTTTTACAAAATGCCAATCCCACATCAGGATAGGTGACAAATGATGGGAATTCACTTTGATTAGATGGTTTCTTTTCAGATGTGAGTCTATCATTATGCAAACATGTACGTAAACAACACTCATAAGGTTATTACACTCATTAAGTGTGTTACAATTACATCTGAAGCCCAGGGCTCACTGTGCACTTTAAAAATTGCCAGATCTTTAGATGGCCCAGATCTTTATGCTTTTATGCTCAGAGTTCAGAATGCTAGAAATACAAGATGAAGCACTTTAACAAAAAGCTGACAAAAGCTTATAGTAGATAATATTTTCAAACAAAAGCAGCAGTAATTACAAGGATGGCAGTTTAAGTTGTATTCGATGTCAATAAGATGTTGGGCCCTATCCTGGTGATACAGACACACTAGCAAGAAATCTAAAGAGAGATTACAATGAAACGGTAAGATATATACACACATGCAGACACACATGCACACAAGTGCAGGGCAAGAGACAGGTAAAGGCAAACTATTTATAGCGTGTAAAACTGGGACGTGCTCTGTGAACTTCTTTATCAAGTATCTTATTCAGGCCTAAGTTGGTTAAATGTTTCAGTTAAGTTTAAGGAGAAAACTTAAGTATTTCATGTAACCAGACACATTCTTAAGAAGGAAGGGGAGTGGGCGAGGTCAACAGTAGGTAGCCATGTGCCACCTGCTGCTGCTAAGTTGCATCAGTCGTGTCCGACTCTGTGTGACCCCATAGACGGCAGCCCACCAGGCTCCCCCATCCCTGGGACTCTCCAGACAAGAATACTGGAGTGGGTTGCCATTTCCTTCTCCAGTGCATGAAAGTGAAAAGTGAAAGTGAAGTCGTTCAGTCGTGTCCAACTCTCAGCGACCCCATGGATGTAGCCTACCAGGCTCCTCCGTCCATGGGATTCTCCAGGCAAGAGTACTGGAGTGAGTTGCCATGGCCTTCTCCGGCTACCTGCTGGGAGCTGACCAAATCTCAGGAGGAGTGGAACAGGAGGGAGAGTGGAGGTGGTGACACAGACTGCGTAACGCTGAGCCAAAGACTGACTTGCAAGTACTACCGGGGAAGGTCCTGCATCATCGGCAGAGCTGCCTGCCATCCCTCAGGCTCAGAGAATGGAAAAGACAGGACAGTTCCTAATGGCTTGAGTTACTTGGGCACAGCGCTAAAATAATTGCTCATGCTCCCAAGAGAAACCACCTTTCCAATGTTTAAATGCTATTAATCTGGATTTGTTGAATTCTGCACAGATTTGAGGGCTTCTGTAATCTTCTAGCAAAAGGATTAATCACTTAATATCCTACATGAATGTTCTATAAAAACATTTTTTAAAAGCCGAAGCAATTCACCAAAGCTTTCAATAAAAATAAAGACCAGAAATCAAGCACAAATAGGACAGGAATTTTCTATCATTTACAAGAATGTGCTGAATAAATACACCTCTAAATATACATGACATTTAGAATTTTTAATACCAGAATGGAAAGAAGCAATAATGTAATCAAAATATTCATGGAAATCTGATGTTTGAGGATGTATTTTTAAAATATTCTTAACCATCATACCCAAGGCGAAGTTCCAGGACAGACAGACAGACAGATACACACACACACACACACACACACACACACACACACACACACAGCAGGTTAAAAGGACCAACCACGAGGCAGAAAGTGTTGCTACTCTGGGAATTCCAAAGTGAGCAGGGACTGGGTGGAGATGAGACTTGAAAGACAGAAGTGGGATTTTAACACAATAAAAAAATATTGAAAGAAGATAATATATTATTTAGCATAGATGTCACAATTCTATCAGTTGTTTACAAATAAAAAATAACAGATTCAGTGGCTTAGTTAGAAAATAATAAATTCACAAAAGTGTCAGCTAACATAAATTTCTGATACTGCCTGAGAAAAGGTATGAATGATATCAAACTTACTACTTCAGATATAATATATATATACAAACATTAATATATTTACATACAAATATAATGATCAAACCCACCTAGTAGTTTTACTAAGTGGCTTTACAATATAAAGCCATTGTATATTTTAGTTTCACATGCATAAAAACTTCTTGGTATCTTCCTAATTGTTATTTATATAAATATATACTAATCAATGCATATGTTATGGATATATTATTACATTATTGATATGCTATATTACTTTGACATATGCATCTTCTTATTATTGCATTATAATAGGATATAGTAATATCATTAGGCCCATTTATGGTAATGTCAAGTTTTATCATTTAAGTTGTGAATATTCTCTTTGCTATTTTTTCCTCAGTGGTTGATGATGCCAGAGTAATTTAATTACTACTTTAGTAATTGTAAGAGAATATTTTCTGTCACTCATTTTGTGCTTTTATTGCTCATCCTTTGGTAAAGTAGAGTTTCTCTTCTCCCCAACACCCCTTACATTATTTATTGTGCCTGTAAGTAAGGATAGGCTTAAGGCTTATGGGGAATGGCTAGGGGACACACAGAAACAAGCTGGAAGAAGCTGCCATGGGCCACATTAGGGTCAATTTAAGTATCAAAGTAAATAATGACAGGAATTGACTACAAACTGAGTTTTTAAGGCTCCATAAATGATATTAGAGAAATAACAGAAAGTCATTTTTAAACACAAATAACATACTAATAGGAAAGTAACTCCATTGTATAATGACCTTCATCCATAGATATAACATCAAAGTAATATTACATTCTTTAATAAAATTATCTGAAATATATAGCTTTATACAAATTACATATATGTAAGCCAAGTATCAGATGTAATGAATATACTGCTTTTGCATTTATATTGAGTTTTCTTCCTGACTCAATTATCAAATAGTATTCATTGTGCTCAGTGACAGGAAAAGTTCTAACCACAATGAGAAGAGCCTGGTCATGCAGAGGATAAATACAGAAAGAGATGACACTATACTCTGCTATAATCACCAGTAGTAAGTAGAACTGTTCTGAGCACAGGTTCTAGGGACAAGGCTGACTAGGCTTTACCCTTATTTAAGAATTTTCTACTTACTCACCAGGGGTTTCCCCAGTGGCTCAGTGGTAACAAATCCACCTACAAAGCAGATGCAGGTTCGATCCCTGGGTTGGGAAGATCCCCTGGAGGAGGAAATGGCAACCCACTCCAGTATTCTCGCCTGGGAAATCCCATGAGCAGAGGGGCCATACAGTCCATGGGGTTGCAAAGAGGTGGGCATTACTGAGCGACTGAACACACACACACACACACACACACACACACACACACACACACACACACCAGACACCTGAAATCCCATGAGCAGAGGGGCCATACAGTCCATGGGGTTGCAAAGAGGTGGGCATTACTGAGCGACTGAACACACACACACACACACACACACACACACATACCCACCAGACACCTGATTTTCCCCAAATATAAAAAGAAGCATGTATTAAATTATTAAAAAGTAAAATGTCAAAACACTGGCACATTTTAAGTATTCAATAAAGGTTAGTCATTTATTATTATTGGTGTTATCAACTGGATAAAATAAGGACCAACAAAGAAAGAAGGCAAGGAAAAAAAGAAAGTAGATTCAAAGTAAGAAAGAATGCAAACCATTTAGAAAAACTGGCGAGTGCTGGAAAGTATACAAGGAAAATCTTATCTGTTACAGAATATAATAAACTAAATGGTATTTGAATGAAATAATTTATTTTTGAAACATATTCTTGAAGAAAATCAATGTTTTGCTATTAACGCTTTATTTAAAAGCATATTTTGATGCCATAGATATGGTTCTTCATTTTAATGCATGAATGAGAAGCATTTGTTTGTATATGACAGAAATAAATCTGAACTCTTGTGTCTCCTCTATTTCAAACATTTAAAGTTCTTAATCCTTTCTTTAAACTCTCATTTTTAATCTAGATACACTGTGTGTGTTAGTTGCTCAGTTGTGTCTGACTCTCTGTGACCCCACGAACTATCCATGGGATTCTCCAGGCAAGAATACTGGAGTGGATTGCTGTTCCCTTCTCCAGAGGATCTTCCTGACCCAGGGATCAAACTCAGGTCTCTTGCATTGCAGGCAGATTCTTTATCATCTGAGCTACAGGGAAGATCTCAGATACAGTATAGTAATGGAAATCTCTTTAAAGAACTGGCATTTCAAACTAGTTGTTCATTCTTTTGTAGAAAAAAAGATTAATGTTGTGATTATTTGCATGGATTTAAAAAAGATAAATGAGTTCAAATTGCCCATAATTTAGCTTTTTGAATATACATGTTAAGCCATTTGCCAATACAGCTGCAGGTAATTTTACTGAAAGAAAAGGACTGCCAATATTTTACATTTTATGCTGTAGCGTTTGCCCTTAAAATGTTCTGCTTTTCTCATCTGCTGTCAGTTAAAATCCTGAGTCCCTAAGGATATAACGTCCCATTTCTATATAAAACAAACAGTCACAGTGATCAAATTACCTCCCAACATAAAACTGTGACTCTGGACAAGTCTAATGAACATGCCACATTTACCAAAAAGGGAGAGAGCACTTGGAAAGGAACTTACTGAGATATTCTGCAGTATGAATTATTTTATATATGAATAATATATAAATATAACATACATTACAGTCCATGAACAGGGGATGTATGGATAGTCATATTAAAAGAATGAAGGTGGACCCTTTAAGTGTTAGCTGCTCAGTCATGTCTGACTATTTGTAACCCCATGGACTGTAGCCCGCCAGGCTTCTTTGATCATGGAATTCTCCAGGCAAGAATACTGGAGCGGGTTGCTATTCCATTCTCATGGGATCTTCCAAACCCAGGAATCAAACATGGGTATCCTGCATTGTAGGGCAGATTGTCTATCACTGAGGCTCCAGGGAAGCCCCTTTACACTAGATACCATACTTACCTTAAAGACTGAAAAAAAAAAAAAAAAAGGAGTCAATTTTTCATTACTGCATATTAAATTATATTTTTAAAATAGTGATACAAAGGCTCATAATATAATATCTACCATAAATGTGATTATTTCCAAGTGAGAATGAAAAATACTGTTCATAGATGTATTATGAACAAAAAAAACAAACTCATCCCGCACCCACCGCTTTAGCAACAAGTCCTTTGCACAGCTACCTAAGAATAACAAAAATTAATAACTATAAGACCACAGAGGACTAGACCATAAGTAAATTTTATCAATCACTAGAGAGAAAGAACTAGCCTGATTACATAACAGATAGTGAAATATAGTCGAGGTTACACCTTAATCCTGATTTCCTGACTGGTTAGCTCTTCTTTTTATTCTCAAAGTGTCCTGGTTTTGGTGGTGAATCATTTCATCACCCTATATACAGTCTGTATTTTGTATATTCTACTTTTTTAAAATGTGGTCATTGATATAGAAGGTATTCAATCACTATTTGCTAAATGCACATTAAATATGTCACTTTTCATTATTGCTAGTATTTGATTTTAAAGATATCATATTTCCTTACTATTCAGAACTCAAGAATATATTTAACAATATCTCACTAGGAGCCCAGCATGGTGTAATCAACTATTAAGACCCCATATGGAATTACATCATCAAAATGGCAATGTAGGGAACCTCCAGGGCTCCATCTTTTCACAAAAGCAACTGAAACACCAGCACAAAACTGTCAGAGTTAACTTTTGCGGAGCTCTGGTTTCAAGTCAGAATCTCACAATGACCAGGGGCAAACTTACTGAAGAAAGATGCTGCTGCATTTTCATAAGAGAGAACCCTGACGTTTTTAATTGCCTGCATCTCATCTCCCAATCTGTGATTACCAGTGGCCAGGGAGATAAGAGACCATACTCCTGGCACAGGCTACTAGTGCCAGAAGGTACAACATGGATGTTATCCTCAAAGAATTGTGGTTGTGTTTTCTGACCCGTTTGATACCTCCCCGAACAACTAGCTTCTTTTCTTTGCATTCAAATGGGTATATCTTTCCTTTTCTCCTTTGCTTTTAGCTTCACTTCATTAAGATTTAGCTTCTTTTCATTCAAAAGATAAACTTATTTGAATGCAGAGTTCCAAATAGCAAGGAGAGAGAAGAAAGCCTTCCTCAATGATCAATGGAAAGAAATAGAGGAAAAGAACAGAATAGGAAAGACTAGAGATCTCTTCAAGAAGATTAGAGATAGCGAGGAAACATTTCATGCAAAGATGGGCACAATAAAGGACAGAAATGGTAAGGACCTAACAGAAGCAGAAGATATTAAGAAGAGGTGGCAAGAATACACAGAAGAACTGTACTAAAAAGATCTTCATGACCCAGATAACCATGATGGTGTGATCACTCAACAAGAGCCAGACATCCTGGAATTTGAAGTCAAATGGGCCTTAAGAAGCATCACTACAAACAAAGCTAGTGGAGGTGATGGCACTCCAGTGGAGCTATTTCAAATCCTGAAAGATGATGCTATGAAAGTGCTGCACTCCATATGCCAGCAAATCTGGAAAACTCAGCAGTGGCCACAGGACTGGAAAAGGTCAGTTTTCATTCCAATCCCAAAGAAAGGCAATGCCAAAGAATGCTCAAACTACCACATAATTGCATTCATCTCACACACTAACAAAGGAATACTCAAAATTCTCCAAGCCAGGCTTCAACAGTATGTGAACTGTGAACTTCCATTCCTGAACATAATCCTGTGTTCAGGCTGGATTTAGAAAAGGCAGAGGAACCAGAGATCAAATTGTCAACATCCGTTGGATCATTAAAAAAGCAAGAGTCTCCCGGAAAAACATCTACTTTTGCTTAAACTGTGGAAAATTCTGAAAGAGATGGTAATACTAGACCACCTGACCTGCCTCTTGAGAAATCTGTATGCAGGTCAAGAGGCAACAGTTAGAACTGGACATGGAACAACAGACTGGTTCCTTATCAGGAAAGGAGTATGTCAAGGCTGTATATTTTCACCCTGCTTATTTAACTTATATGCAGAGTACATCACGCTAAATGAGGGACTAGATGAAGTACAAGCTGGAATCAAGATTGCCAGGAGAAATATCAATAACCTCAGATATGCAGATAACATCACCCTTATGGCAGAAAGCAAAGAGGAATTAAAGAGCCTCTTGATGAAAGTGAAAAGAGGAAAGTGAAAAAGTTTGCTTAAAACTCACCATTCAGAAAACAAAGATCATGGCATCTGGTCCCATCACTTCATGGCAAATAGATGGGGAAAAAATGGTAACAGTGAGAGAATTTATTTTGAGGGGCTCCAAAATCACTGCAGACAGTGACTGCAGCCATGAAATTAAAAGACACTTGCTCCTTGAAAGAAAACCTATGACCGATCTAGACAGCATATTAAAAAGAAGAGACATTCCTTTGCCAACAAAGGTCCATCTAGTCAAAGGTATAGTTTTTCCAGCAGTCATGTACGGATGTGAGAGTTGGACTATGAAGAAAGCTGAGTGCCAAAGAATTGATGTGTTTGAACTGCGATGTTGGAAAAGACTCTTTAGAGTCTCTTGGACTGCAAGGCAATCCAACCTGTTAATCCTAAATGAAATCAGTCCTGAGTATTCATTGGAAGGACTGATGCTGAAACTGAAAGTCCAATACTTTGGCCTGATATGAAGAACTGACTCATTGGAAAAGACCCTGATGCTGGGAAAGAGTGAAGGCAGGAGGAGAAGGGGACGACAGCAGATGAGATGGTTGGATGGCATCACCAACTCAATGGACATGAGTTTGAGTAAGCTCAGGGAGTTGGTGGTGGATAGGGAAGCCTGGTGTGCTGCAGTCCATGGGGTCACAAAGAGTCGGACACGACTAAGCAAGTGAACTGAACTGAACAACTACATGAGGGCTTACAGTTTGGAACTGAGGCATTCCCAGGCTGGGGTAGCATTTGCCAAAAGCACTTAAAGGCAAAAATACTGGCCACAGATGTCCAAGTCGAGGGACAACAGTCAGGACAAGCAATAGACCAAAAGCCAGGGAGAAAGAGGTTGGTAAAAGAAAGATGAGGCAAAATAAAAGCTTGTAAAAGATGTGTGTATATTGGGCAACTGAGAAGACCATGCACATGCCCAGAGCTGCACACCTAATACTGAAAAGAGCGGAGGACAAGCTACGCATTCACCTCTCTGTCACTTTCAAGATTCCTGCAAGCATAGTGAAGGCTAAGGCAGAGTTGTTGAGTACTGAAGGACTGAGCGGAAGAAAGGAAATTTATAAATATGGGAGCACAGATAAATCAACTAGAAGACAGAAAAACAATAGAGAAAAATCAACAAAACCTAAGGCTGATTCTTTAAAAAAATAAAGATGAATAAAACCGACAAACTTTCAGTTAGACTAACCAAGAAAAAAAGAGAGAAGATTCAAATTACTGTAATCAGAAATGAAAATGGGGACATTACTACATACCTTCTAGAAAGCCAAAGGATTGGAAGAGATACTATGAACAACTGCATACTGAAAATTTAGAGAATGTAGATGAAACGAACAAACTCCTAGAAACACAAACTACCAAAACTGATTGAAGAAGAAATAGAAAATGTAAACAGATTTATAACAGGTAAGAGGTTAAATCAGTAACCAAACTCTACCCCTAAAGGAAATCCCAGCATCAGATAGCCTCACTGGTGAATTAAGCAAGTTTTTTGTTTTTTTTTTTAATTTAATTTTATTTTTTATTTTTTTTATTTTTATTTTTTAGTTTGTTTTGCTTTATAATACTGTACTCATTTTGCCAAGTTTTTCAAACAAGAATTAACATCAGTTCATTTCTACCTCCTGCAGATAACTGATAGAAAAGGAGCGGGGAACACTCCTATCTCATTCTATTAGAAGACTGTTATCTTGACACCAAGCCAAATAAGGACATCGTAAAAAAAAAAAAAAAAAAGAACAAGAAAAAAATATAGACTAATTCTCCTTATGAAAATAGATGCAGAACTCTTCAGCAAAATACTAGTGTATTAAACCCAGCAGCATATTAGAAAAATTACACAACATGACCAAGTGGGATTTATCTCAGGAAGGCAAGTGTGGTTCAACATATAGAAACCAATCAAAGTAAGACACCACAATAGACTGAAGGAAAATCCCTGTCACACAACAATCTCAACTGATGTGACAAAATCCAAAACTTCATGATAAAAACACCGAATAAACTAGGAATAGAAGGAAAATTCCTCAGCTTAATAAAGGGCATCTATGCAAAATCCATAGCTGACATTTTATTCAGTGATGAGAAATGGAAAGCTCTTACCCTAAGATCAGGAATAGGACAAGATAGACAGTCTAGTCACTAGTATTCAACACTGTACTAACCAGAACTTTTAGACAATTAAAAACAAAATAAAGAATCAATATAGTGAAAATGAGTATACTACCCAAAGCAATCTATAGATTCGATCTATAGAAGCAATCTATAGATTCAATCTATAGAGGCAATCTATAGATTCAATGCAATCCTTATCAAGCTACCAATGGTATTTCTCACAGAGCTAGAACAAATAATTTCACAATTTGTATGGAAATACAAAAAACCTCAAATAGCCAAAGAAATCTTGAGAAAGAAGAATGGAACTGAAGGAATTAACCTGCCTGACTTCAGGCTCTACTACAAAGTCACAGTCGTCAAGAGAGTATGGTACTGGCACAAAGACAGAAATATAGACCAATGGAACAAAATCTCATTAGCCTTTTGCAAAGACTTATATTATTCAAAATCCACATGCAATTTAAGCACTCCAAACAGCCAAAATAACCATGATAAACAACAGAGCTGGAGGACTCAGTTCTCAACTTTAAAACTTAATACACAGCTACAATAATCATAAGAATGCAGCGCTGCCATTAGGACAGACATATGGGTCAATGAAATAGAACAGTCTAAAAATAAATCCTTACATTTGTGGCCAGTTGATTTTCAACAGGGTGCCAGAACTATTCTAAAGGGTAGGAATAATCTCTTCAATAAATGGTGCTACTACCTGGAAACAGAAAAGAACGAACTGGAACCTCGCTCAAACCACAGAAAAAATTAACATAAAAATGAATCAAAGACCTAAATGTAAGAGTTAAAACTATAAAACTATTAGAAGAAAACATGGGAGTAAGTCTACATAACACTGGATTTGGCAGTGGAATCTCAGACACGACACCAACAGCACAAGCAACAGAAGAAAAAATAGATAAAACTGGATTTCATCAAAATTAATTTTTTATGCATCAAAGCATATTACCAAGAAAATGAAAAGAGAAGAGCCTACTTTAGATTAGAAGAAAAAAATGCAAGTGGTAAATATGATAAGGGACTATTTTTCCAGAACATATAAATGAGCTTTACAGTACAACCACCAAAAACAACCATGTCCCCACCACAGACTTGGGTAGGCATTTCTCCAAAGATAAATACCCAACCAGTCCATGAAATGATGTTTAAATATACATGTTCAACAAGTCACTAGAGAAATGAAAATCAAAACCACTAGAGAAATTTACACCCACCAGGATGGCCATCATAATCACAGTCACAACAACAAAGAAAATATCAAGTGTTGGCAAGGATATGGATAAGCTGGACTCTTCATACACTGATAGAATGTAAAATGGAGCAGTCATTGTTTAAAACAGTTTGGAGATTCCTCAAGAAGTAAAACAATGAATTAATATGAATACATAAGACAGCAATTCCATTCATCTCTATATATTCAAAATAATTTTTAAAGGTATCACCAAAAGCTTGTACACAAATGTCCACAGAAGTACTATTTTCGATCACCCAAAGGTAGAAACATCCCAAATACCCATCAACTGATGACTGGGTAAACAAAATATGATATATTCATACAATGAAGGACTATTCATGCATAAATGAAATACATGCTACATAACATAGCTGAACCTCATAAAAAGTCACACAGTATACGATTCTATTTATATATCCTGAATAGTTAAATGCATAGAGACAGAGGCAAACTGGTGATTGCCAGGGGCTGAGGGAGTATGAAATAGACAGTGACTGAGTATGAATAGGGTTTTCCTTTGGGGGATGAAAATGTTTTGGAACTGGACAGTAATAATAGCTGCACAACACTATCAGTGTTCTTAATTCTACTTCTTAATTCTACTGAATGATACTTTAAAATGGTTAAGTTTACACTAACATTATTTTGCTTCAATAATATAATCTTTCTTAGAAAAGAAAAAAAGAAAAACTAATATGGCGATCAGCACTGAGGAGATAGCGATACAGATGACACAAATTCTTCCCTGTGAGGTTTTTAACCAAGTAAACCTCAGAGAAACAATTACAAAATGGGCATAGTTCATATGTGGGGTTGGAGAGTTGGGAAATGCATCCTTGGAAAATGACCCCAAATTGAATCAACACCATATGTTGCCCCTTTGGCACAGTTGTGAAGGCAGCAAGTTCCTGGGTCAAAATTCTTTGACTCTTCAAATAGCCAGCCAACACGATATATCTCCAATGATCTTATATTGCAAGTGAACTGGCTTCGGTGGTGAATTCCATATCCTCCAAAACATCAGAGGTCTTTAAAAATTCCAAATTGCCTCCTGAACTTGATCCTTGATTAGTGCAGCCATTTCCCTGAAGTCATCTAAAATTATCTTAAAACTTGCATTTTTAATTCTCTGCTTACTATCCTTCCTGGCTTGCTTTACAGGTTGCAAAAAACAGATACTGATTCAATTTTTTCCAGCTTAGGAAGAGTAACCCCTGACCTAACCAGAGCTGTGGAGAACTGGGTCCCCCAGGATTTATAATAATAATTACACACACTTCTATAGGACTCTACTGGTATCACTTTTCCAACCAAACGACTTACTTGATTTAACTCATTTACTCATCACTCCAACACTATTTTGCAGAGGAGACTAGAGATCAAAGAGGAGATAAATATCCCCAGGTCACATTGCTAGGAAGTGCTGGATCTGGGTTTCAAGATGAGACAGTCCTGCTTTAGAATCCATACACTGAACCAATATGTAAAGATTCTCACAAGGTCATTTTTTAAATAGAGGTGGTTTAAAACCAACATGTAAAAATCATCTTCTTAACTCAATAGATTCTATATAATGTTTTATTTTGAAAGAAATTAATTCAGGCCCTGAATTTACTGATGCATTCATTATGAGGTAGACTATTTACGACAAATGAAAATAATCTGAGTCATCTCTATTATTTTGAAGTAAAATAAGTGTGAAATATCATTCCTTCCCTCCTCCCCCCCATTTGTTTGTATATTAATTCAATACATACTTCTAAGCACTGGCTATGGGTCAGCCTTGTGCTATGAGAATGTAGTGAGAAATATCAGAAGTGATGTTTAACCCCATGGAATTCACAGTTAGTGAGACAAACACTAAAACAATATTCATACAGATGTATAATATAAGATTATGATTGTTATTATGTGAGGAAAATGGAAGTGGCTTCAAAATAATGACTGGCATGTAAAAAAAAATCAAATGCAAATTAAATTTCTATTGCCGAAAAATAACTTGACAAGCCTATTAAGAATCCTGAAAGATACTTAAAAATAAGAAGCCCATAAAAGATAATTCCAAATAATTTTGTTAATATTCATAAGATGAGCAAATTTATCCCATTTTAGGGAACGAACATAAATCAAAATAACATTAATGGTGAAATGTAATAAAAATAAAACATAAGTAAAGAAAGCCTGATTAATTATGCAAGGATTGTACACAATTCAGGATTATCCAAATCCTCTGATCCCTTATTTTGTTCCCTTACTCCATCTCTGCATATTTTAATCCCCAGCTTAAACCGTTATCTCCTTTCCAAAGTATCATTCTGAACTCTGCCCTCCTTCCAGCCAGCACAATTTGTTCTTTTCTCTCAATATCCAAAATACTTGATTGTGTCTTTCATAAGGCACTCAAAACATTTGGTGTTGCACTGTGTGTATCAGGGTTTTACCTCTACCTGAACCATCTCTTTGTACCACAGAACACCTGGAGTGCTTTTCACAGGCAACAGCTGTTGAGTGAACAATTATTCTGTTATCCCCTGGCAGTTGATATTTCTATTATAAAAAAGAATAACAGATTTGTAGCTACGTTTATTGCTACACCATCCAATGCATATTCTAGTGAACCAAACAATATAATTCACTGACTCAGAAATAACTTGCAAATTTAAGCTACCTACATTAACCATATTTGAATGAGTCACTAGGGGTAGGTTTGGTATGGCTCTAAACATATTTTACAAGATATACATTTCAAAACAAGCAATTCATCTTAAGTTGTACAATAGATGTTATGTACAAGATGCCCTATTGAATTTATTTGCTCTTGTCTTCTAATGCCATCCATTGAAAAAATGTTTCAAAAAGCAAAAAGGAATTGCGATCCTGAAACACCTACCACAAAATAGTACAATGAACAGAGTGACATAATTTTCAGTTTCAAAAATTAAATATAGAATGGTCCAGTGGTTAAGACTCTGTGCTCTCAACCCAGGGGGTCTAGATTCCACCTCTGGTAAGGGAACTAGACCTTGCATGCCCCAACTAAGAGCCCAAGTATGGAAAACAAAGATTCTTTTGCTTGCATACAGTAACTGAGACCCAGAGGAGTCAAATAGATTTTTTTTTTAAATAAGCACAGCTACAACAGAATATTTGGCATGTTTTTATACTATTTTTGACAGTAACACAGTATTATAACAATAATTGCAATGAAATGGTACTTTAACTTCACTTGGTATTGATAGAAGGTCAGGTTTTTTTGGTCCTGACTTAATATTAAAAAAAAAACCATAATTTACTAGGAATAGAAAGTATAGAGAACTGATTTTAAAAGTTGAATCTTCATGGTTTTTTATTTCTATTGTAAATTCAAAGCTGAGAGTAGTCAGTTAAAAAAAAATTAGCACATTGAGAAACAGTGGGATTTGAAATATCCCAAGAAGCTGCTGAATTTCACTACCCACTCACTCAGTATTCTCAACTATACAACAAACAGTTATTTTTCTCTTTAAAGATCACAATTTTACACGATTACTTTTTGTTTCATGTTCAGGGTTTTTCATAGGCAAGGCAAGCAAAATACACGTTTTTAATAAGAATGGACCTTCAAGGAGAAAAATGCAATTTTTTACACAATGAGGATAATAGAGAAACCAAATTCCACTCCTCAGAAGCAGTAAATGTTAGAAGACAGTGAAACTGTCTATAGGCCTTCTCAGTGAAAAAGGCTATAGCCATAGAAATACAATCAGCTACATTTTCGCTACATTTATTTAAATGTAGCTCAAGTTATTGTTCAAGTGTGAAAGTACTGTAGCAAGCAGATACTCCCACGGAGGCAATAAGTCAAAGGACAGGCATACCTCGTTTTGTTGCGCTTCCCAGAAAGTGCACGGTTTAAAAATGGAAGGTTTGAGGCATTCCAACCTCTAGCAGGTCTATTTGCGCCATTTTTCTAGCCGCACCTACTCATTTCACGGCTGTGTCGCTTGTTGCTAATTCTCGCCATATTTCAGACCTTCTACCAGCAAAATACTACTGGCTGAAGGAATGCATGATGGTTAGGACTGTTTAGCAGGGACGTGTATTTTAATTAATACATGTGTATTTTAATTAATGCATGTGCATTTTTCAATACAGAATGCTATAGCTCACTTAAACTACAGTGTAGTGTGAACACAGCTTTTATTTTATGTATCTACTTACTTATTTTTGACTGTGCTGGGTGGGTCTTTGCTGCTGCACAGGCTTCTCCCTAGTTGAAGCTAGCAGGGGTTGCTCTTCTCTGCGATGATGTGTGGGCTTCTCATTGCGGGGGCTTCTCTTGTTTCGGAGCCTGGACTCTAGAGCACAGGCTCAGTAGTTGTGGCACATGGACTTTGTGGCTCACCGGCATGTGGGATCTTCCTGGATCAGGAGTCGAACTGTGTCTCCTGCATTGGCAGGCAGATTCTTTACCACTGAGCCATTACGGGAGCCCCAAACATGGCTTCTATCCGCACAGGGAAACAAAAAATTCCTGGAACTCGACTGCAATATTCTCTTTCAGGCGATGGTCTGGAAGGGAACCTCTGATGGCTTCAAGGTATGCCTGTACTCACGACTACTTTTAAAATGTCCTTAAAAACAACTATTTAATAATAGCATCCTGCTAATCCAATGCCTTTCAAAATAAAGGAATCAAAAACAAGGAGGCTGTGATGGTTCATATAACAGTTAATATAGAACCAAGGTAAGGCATAAGAATTATAATTACAAAACAAGATATAAATATTGAAAACTAAAACAAGTTAGAATAGTATGCAAAAATCAGGAAGAAGAGAACCATGTGTTGACTTTATCAATTTTCACAGCAGAGAATAAAGAGATATGATCTTAAATTATCTTAAATATTATCTATAAATCTATATAAACAAAGAGAGATTTTACCTCAAAGGGATGAAACTGAGAGGAAAAAATTCTAATGTAAAAATATATCTATAAAATTTTCCTTGAATGCAGTAATATATATTCTCTGAAGATAAAAACATAATAAATTGGAAATAATTTAGGGAAAAATAAACAAAAGTATTTTTCAATACATTCATTAAAGTGCAAAGATAATACTTAATGCTATTCTGCATCCTGAACTTCTTACCACATCATCAATCCTGACTTACTGAAACAAAGCCCCAGTTCAAGACCCATCTCTGCAAGAAATTCCTTCCCACTTGTCTGCAATCTACTGGAAACTGTCTCTATCCCCATAAGCACAGAGCAGACAAATGTAGTACTGTTGCCAGCAGCCAGTCTTTAATTAGCCAAACTGTGAATAAGATTCATTTTTACATTCTGAAACCTTGCTGAAATACAGCAATATGTGTATCTGCTCCCTCTTGTCTCAAAATAGTATTATATTATGAACAATGAGCTTAAAGTTTCACCTTTCTCACTCAGTCTATCTATGGGTTTGCTATCTTTTTATATATTCAGAATAACTACAATATTAAAATTGTTCAATTTAACAAGTTTTAGGGAAATTTTTCACTAAAATTTTAATTATAATTAAATTTTAGTATATTTTTAAATTTTTTAATCTTTTTCTTGGGTTATTGTAACTTATATAGTTTCTTATATTTAATGACCATGGTTTAAAGAAACAATGCTTAAAGGCAGGATGCTGTTTATAATGAAATAAAATTAAAAATAAGATAGAGAATTATTCTGTTTTGTAAGATATTAAGAGAAAACAGGATAAAGGGCATACAGAATTCTCTGTACTATTTTTTGCTAACTTTTATGTAAAATTATCTCAAATAAAAAAGTTACAAATTATATAACTTTGATGCAACAATTCCACTTCTGAGACATTATCCAGGAGGTAAGAGGAATCCAACAGTAGCAAATATGTTAAACTAATTATGTAATATCCACAAATCATACCCATTGAAAACTGAAAATTTATTATGGGAAAGTAAAAATTATCTTGAAGTGCAAACAGCAGTCCTACTGTTTGCTGGGCTGTAATAAAAGTTCTGCCCTATATTTTATAACCTATATTCCCCACTGTATATAAGCCAGTCTCTACAATTTATAATCCAATCATTAGTGCAATACAAAGCAGAATAAGCTAAAGGCTGGGGTTCCCAGATGGCACTAGTGGTAAATACCCCACCGGCCAGTGCAGGAGACATAAGAGATGTGGGTTAAATCCTTGAGTAAGAAAGATCCCCTGGAGAAGAAAATGGAAACCCATTCCAGTATTTTTTTTTTAATGTATTTATTTATTTGGCTGTGCCAGGTCTTATTTGTGGTATGTGGGATCAAACCCAGGTCCGTCTACATTGGGAGCATGGAATCTTAGCCACTGGACCACCAAGGAAGTCCCCACTCCAGTATTCTTGCCTAGAAAATCCTACAGACAGAGGAGACTGGTGGGCTACAATCCATGGGGTTGCAAAGAGTAGGACATGACTAGGAAACTAGGCATTAAGTCAAAATCAAGTAAGTGCAGGAGCTGGAAATCAAATCCATTCAGTCGTTCAACAGTTAACATTTATGTGTCTCCTTCTCAGAGTCAACCATCAGACTGAGCACCGGTTAGGGCTGGCAGGGGGTGGTGATGGGCAAGAGAGGCAAGGTCGCTGTCCTACAGGGCCTTATGGGGATGAGTTCCATCTATTTCATTATTTGTTAATAGTATAAATGGGCTTCCCTGGTTGGTCATAGGGAAAGAAACTGCCTGCAATGCAGGAGTTGCAGGTTCGACCCTTGGGTCAGGAAGATACCCTGGAGTGGGGCATGGCAGCCCACTCCAGTATTCTTGCCTGGAGAATCCCATGGACAGAGAGGAGCCTGGTGGACTACAGCCCATGGGATCACAAAGAGTCAGATAGGACTGAAGCAACTTGAGCACACACATACGATAGCATAGACATGGCATCTACAGTATTTTGTAAATGGTCCATATTTTAGCTGTGCTGATTTTCTCACAGAAACTAAGACCCAAATGTTCTCTGTAAGAACACAAAATGTTTTAAGAAATTATCACTGGTATTTATGTTCACCAATCTACAAAATGTTAATGTAAAAGACAGTTCATAATTGCTTACTTAAGTTGAGAGTTCTATTTTAAGCATGTAACTAAAACAAAAGGAATAATATGGAAACACTTCAATACTCAGTAGGAAGTGGATATGTGTTTTCAATAAAGGAGGTATGAGAAAACAAAAAAAGAAGTTTGAACTCAAGATGTTTTTAAGGTAGTCTGAAAGTACTCCTTTGGGCTTTCATTTCCATATGGGTAACATTAAGGCATTGAAATATCATGTCTAAAGGTCATTTTTAATTGCATTTCCAATATTAAGTCAAGGAAAAGGAATTAATTCTCAGTGAAGTTTCTGATGCAACTTAATAACAAATCCCAAAATGCAAATGACAAAAGATTAAAAATCCTGGACAACTTTGGAGAGGAAGTATTCATATTAAGTTTGCTGAAGGCAGAGAGTAAGATCGAGGCTCATTACACACAAATGAACAGTGGAGAGAGAACAGAGAGCCCAGAAACAACCCACAGAGACAGAGAAACTTTGTCTATGAAAAACACTGCATTGAACCTGAAAGGAAAAGGACAGACTATTTAACAATAGCGATGAGAAAACTGGCTGAATATTTAGAAACATAAATCTGATCGTTATCTCCACACTACGAATTATTCCAGGTGAACTGACAAACCTACACATGAAGATTAAAATTGAGAATGGTTAGAATAAAATGTAGAAGAATATGTTTATGATATATAGTAGGTCAGGGAAGAAATTCTCCAATGATAAAAAAAGGTAAGTATGTATTTCTAGCCACAGTATGCTAAAGATCAAATAATCTTAAAGATAGTCTTGCCCAATGCCTTAGTATATAGACAAATACAATCAAGGGGGACACAATCGGAAAATCAAGTATATAGCTAGTAAGTAAGGGAAAGTCACTCAGTCCTGTCTGACTCTTTGCGACCCCATGGACTATAGTCCATGGAATTCTCCAGGTCAGAATCCTGGAGTGGGTAACCTTTCCCTTCTTCAGGAGATCTTCCCAACCCAGGGATTGAACCCAGATCTCCCACATTGCAGGTGGGTTCTTTACCAGCTGAGCTATCTAGTAGTATAGCTTAATTTTCTGATTGTCCCCTTAATTTTAATATTTTATGTGATTTCTTATATTTTAATTCAGAAACAGTTCTTCAATATTTTAATTCAGAATCATTTTGTATCTGATTACAGATGGTTAAAGGATGCCATTTTTTAAAATTCTTGTTTAAAAATAAGAAATTGCATTAAAGACGATTTAATGAATAAAATGAAATACTGTAAAATAAACTCAAATTTTCTTATATTTTAAAGATCTTACAAAATAAGCATAATTGTGGGATAATTGTAATTTCACGAGCAAATAAATTGAAAATCAGGAAAAAGGAATATAAAAAATAGGAGCAAAGCACTATAAACAATTGAAAACAAAGAGAGGGAAAACCACATATTGTTTAGAAATGACGGAAAAGGCTTTGTAAATGCAGTGACTTTTTAAATGGTCTTAGGACTTCCCTGGTGGTCAAGGGTTAGGAATTTGCCTGCAAATGCAAGGGCCACAGCTGCTATCCATGGTTCAGGAGGATCCCACATGCCTTGCAGTAGCTGGGGGCACGTGCCACAACTACTGAGCCAAGGCTCCAGAGCTCGTGCGCTGAAATGAAGCGGGGCCTCCACGCACCAAAGCTAGAGAAACCCCACACGCAGCAACAAAGACCAAGTGCAGCCAGAAAAAAACAACATGCTTTTAAAATATATTTTTTAAAAAGTTAAACGGTCTTAAGGACAGGTAGCACTGTGACAAGCCCATGACCGTGAGAGCAGGGCAAAAATTACACAGCACGTTACATACAAAGTATACACAATCAAGAGGCCGGAAGTGGGAAAACCCACCCGTTTTCTAACACACAAAAGGCACCATGGCAGCAATGATCTTATTTGTGCTGCCTATCCTGGCTCTTTCTTGCATTTTTTGGCTTGATTTCTATATAGCATCCTCACTTCCGATACTGATCATACCAACTCATACCTCAAATGCACAATTATTATTGTATTACTCGCCTGCTTAAAACTCCTCTTCTGAAAAATCAATGAATATACATCATGGTCGTAACTTACTATAACTCTAAATATCTTCTAAAGTCCCCACTCCAGAATACTTTACACACAAGTGGTGCTGGGTCACTTTCGGTTCACACACTCAGATATTCCATGACCTTTGCCCTGCCCAGGTTACTCCATTATTCACCCAATCTGTCCTCTACACCCACTTGATAAGCCCTCCTCATTCCTCAGAACTAACTCAGTCATCTCCACTGTGGGACCTTCTGGGTTCTCCGTAGCAAAATCCCCTCCTATATTCTTCACCATCTTCCCTTGCAAAAGGTGCATGTGACTCTCCATGGCAACCGTGTGTTTCACTTTGACCCCCTTATTAAATGTGCTCCTTGAAGGCAAGATTCGTGCTCTTTGCTTTGATGTGTCCTGGGCACCTACACAGTGTCTGCACAGAGCAAGACCTCAACCCATTCAATATTCAATTAGATCCAAGATACACAGTAACAATAGTTTTCCTCCAAGTCAGTATCAACCATTTAGAAAAAGTCATTTAAAAAGATTTCATTCCAAGCAGCAACAAAACCTTTAAAGTGCATTAAAAGTAAATACAACAAAATGTTGGAAATATGCAGACATGAAAAATTGGACCTGTTTACCAAGCTCATGGATAAGAATATTTAATAAATGAAGGTGGAAAAAAATTGGCTCACCATATGGAAAGCAATAGAGTACTCCTAAAATGAGGATTAACTGCAGGTTGATTAAAGATTGAAAGGTATACATGCTTAAATACATGAAAGCAACTGACAAAAATATAAAAGTAGCAGTTTCATATTACCATGTGGAGTAAATTCTTAAATAAGACACAAAAAGCATAAGCCATAAAGTAAATTTGATTTCGTTAAAATTTAAAATATCAGGAAGACACAAGAGACTATAAGCAAATTTAAAGGCAAGTCATAACGTGAGACAAGATAATTGTATAGTTTATTAACTGCATTTGAATAGTGTTCAAAATACAGTGAGAACCCTTGTGAACCATTAAGAAAAAAATCACACAGAAAAATGGGCAGTGGAACTGAAGAGATAGTTCATAAACCAGGAACATCAACTGATCAACAAACATATGAAAACATGTTCAAACTGTAGAGGATATGTAACTTTCACACACCCACTTCCCCATGGGAGGAAAAAGTCTCATCTGAAAATACTAAGTGTTGGTGAGGAAGCAGGGCAGAAGATATCTAACTCAGGAGAGAATATATCTGGATAGATCATCTGGGAACAATTTGGCAAAATCTAATACGTGTCGATCTATGCCCAAAAATGGAGAAGGAAATGGCAATCCACTCCAGTATTCTTGCCTAGAAAATTCCACGGACAGAGGAACCTGGTTGCCGACAGTCTATGGGGTTTCAAAGAGTCAGAAACCACTGAGCAACTGAGCATACACAAGCCCAGAAAATCCACCTCTAAGTATGTAACCTAGAAAAGAATGAATTGATAAAGATCTGGTACAGATATACAATGGAATATTACTCAGCCATAAAAAAGAAATGAAATCAGGTCATTTGTAGAGATGTGGATGAACCTAGAGTGTGTCATAAAGAGTGAAGTTAAATCAGTAAGAGAAAAACAAGTATCATATATTAACGTACATATGTGGAATCTAGAAAAATGGTAAAGATGAATCTAGTTCTGAAGCAGGAATAGAGACACAGACATAGAGAATGGATGTGTGGGAGTCAAGGGAAGGGTGCGATGCACTGGAAGATTAAGACTGACATGCACACACTACCATGTGTAAAACAGACAGCTAGTGGGAAGCTGCTGCCTAGCACAGGGAGCTCAGCTCAGTGCCCCGTGATGACCCAGAGGGGTGGGGCTGGGGGAGTGGAAAAGAGGCTCGAGAAGGAGGCAATATATGTGTACATATAGCTGGTTGTACATCAGAAACTTGCACAACATTGTAAAGCAACTATACGCCAATAATAATAATAATAATTTGTACAATTGTACTAGGAAATACAAATTGTGTGATATTTATACCAAGGAACAGTGTACAGAAGTAAAACTGAATAAACAGGAACTCCATCAAAATAACTAAAATCTCAAAAACAATCTTGAGCAAAGACATATTTTTCAGGAAGTTACAGAGTGTATGATTCCAATCAAGCAAAGCTGAAACTATGCAAAGCAACAGTAAGTATTATTCAAATAAATTTCAAAATGTAATAAATGTAGAAATACTATATATATACCATTATAACCTTAAGTGTACTTCTGAAGTTACTGTGTTGGGATACAAATTGAAAGTCGCTCAGTCGTGTCTGACTCTTTGTGACCCCATGGACTATACAGTCCATGGAATCATCCAGGCCAGAATACTGGAGTGGGTAGCCTTTCCCTTCTCCAGGGGATCTTTCCAACCCAGGGACTGAAACCAGGTCTCCCGCATGGTAGGCGGATTCTTTACCAGCTGAGCCACAAAGGAAGCCCATGCTGGGATGCAAAAGGGGCCTCGAATTGATCCATTTAATTTCTACTATAGTAAATATGGCAAAATATTATTTTTAAGATAGTTATATATACTCTACTTGAATTTTTCATAATTTAAATAAATATGGCAATAGCTCTTACTTCTGAGGATGTAATATAATAAGTTCTCTCATTTCATTGGAACAACTGAAACATTTGTGAGCAAACTGAAAACATCTAGCCAAGTGAAAATACACATATTTTAAAAATTGCAATTCTACTTTGAACCACACTCCTTGGAGAAACTTGGATATATGGGATCAGGAAGAATTATAAAAGTGTATTTGTTGAAGTATGGTTTATAATAGCAAAAACAGTAAAACCTCAGTGATGTCCATTAACAGAGGAAGTGTAGTTTATGTATATAATACAGGACAATACAACCAATGAAATAAACTAGATCTATGTAGTAATGTGGATAAAATATTGGATACAGTTGTTTGGTGTGTCAAAAGCAAGAGGTTCAAACAGCTCTTCAACTCTCAGTGTTTTTTCTATTTTAAAAAATTTGAAACAAAAAAATACAGGATTAGATTGGTAAAATATGGGTCGTCTGCATGTACTGGTTTGTAGTATGATTCCATGTAGCTTCCAGTATGTTTGAAACATTATGTGATTAAAAAAACTAAATGAAACAATAGTAGATATTGTCAATAGCTTTGAATTATAAGTTTTAGTTTAATTAGTACTCTAGGTAATGAGAACCCTAAGAAAATGTAAGAGGGGGGAATTATATGTTTCAAACTGAAATTTAGGAAAATTAATCTGGCAGAAGTACAAGGAAAATTGAGCTGGCAGTAAAAAGAACCATTGGAAAATCTCACCAACATTTAAGCCTGAAGTTAAAAAAAAAAACAGAATTTCAACTGGAAAGGGACCACAGAGGACAATGACATCCCCAGTCAGCACCAGTAAGATATGGCATTTGGTTGTCTGCAGTGACTCTGAGAAATGGAAGAGCCATTATCACCTCCGAGATCTGATACTGAGTCATTTTGGAAAGACTGACAGTGTTAACTGAAATATCTACTTACACATGTTTCTATATGACAAAGTGGCTGGTTTGAGGAAAAAATACAGTATGTTCTATGTAGACTCACTGCATTGGGGGTGCAGTATGGGTAATAAAAGCAGGAAAGTTTTCATAAAAATTTGGGCATGCCAATCTGGAGATTGGAAATGAGATTAAAGTTTAAGATATCTACTTTAGATAAATTTTTTGAGAAATAGGAATAAAACCGTACTGCATGCTAAGCTGTTTCAGTCATTTCTGACTTTTTGAGACCCTCTGGACTGTAGCTCACCAGACTCTTCTGTCTGTGGGATTCTCCAGGCAAGAATACTGGAGTGGGTTGCTGTTTCCTCCTCCAGGATATCTTCCCAACCCAGGGATCAAGCCCACATCTCTCATGTCTCCCGCATTGGCAGGCGGGTTCTTTACCACTAGTGCCACCTGGGAAGACCAAAACTGTAGGTAGGGCTCAGGACTAAAGAAGGATTCTAAGAATAGTTGAGTTTAAGAAACAGATGATTTCCCCTTGAAAATTAGTTTGCATACTTTTGCATGGATGATAATAATAAAAGTTTAAAACTGAAAAAAAAAAAAAAGAAACAGATGATTGAGAGAAGTCTTACAATGGTGAGTGCTGGGAGGAGGAGAAGAAGCCAGTGAAAGCTGAAGATGTGGCCAAAAAGGTAGAGGGAGGCACCAGTTCAGGGCAACCTCGCCTTCCACACGGACTAGACAGCAGGTATCAGGTGACAGCAGACAGCAAGATCAGGTGCACTTATGGCTGAAAATCGGTAAGGTATATATAATGACAAGTGCAGAAGTGGAGGGCTTTCTAGGAGAAACAAATCGGACAGTTGGGAAAAAAACAAAACATTGAATGACAGAGAAGAATGAGTCATCAAAGTCCAGGAGGCTCAGCACTCCAGGGAAGGAAGCATGGCAGCCCAGTGCAGGTGCAGCCAAGGTGTGATCCCCCTGGCAACCTTCACTCTATACCTTCACTCACATCAACCCGTGTGCGTCATTTTGCCAGACTGAAATGTCTAAAACGCCTTTCATCAAGTAATTGCTCTGGATTAAAATCCTGCCACGTTCCCACTGAGTATCAAATAAAAAATCTAGTGAAATGTGTCACCAGAAGCAAAGAAAGAAGTACTGTTCCAAAGAGGTGAAATGTATTAAATACTCCAAAAAGATGATATTTCTTCACTGTGGCAAGTCAAGTCAGTGCTTATTATTTAGAAACATTAATGTCAATAGATGAAATAGTGTGAGGTCTATTGCGTACCTGCACTTTGAATAGTTTATCTTATTTACAGCTAACAGTAACCCTATGGAATAGTCTTTGGTATGTGACAATCAATTTACAGATGAGATAGAGAGTTGGAAAGTCAACGGACTCAACAAAAGGTCTTTCCAGAGCTTCTCCTCTCCATGACCCTGTGCTAATGCTCGAGGCCTGGAACTCTTGAATTGAGGCTTAAATCTTATGAATAACCTGAAATACTGAGATTTCCTCAAGCAGAAGTTTGTGGAGAGTTGTTTCAGGGAAGAAAATAATGTAATCACTGCTAGAAGAGGGGGATCCATCAGTTTCATCTAAGTCATAAAGTGACATGTCAGAAAAGCAAAAATCAAGGAAATGGAAGAAGACCTATTTCAGAATTATGCTTTTACATATAGGGCTATTTTTTATGATGGTTTTCATGTTTAACAATAAACAGTGTGAATGTTGCTCAGTCATGTCCGACTCTTTGCAGACCCCATGGAGTATACAGTCCATGGAATTCTCCAGGCCAGAATCGTGGAGCAGGTAGTCATTCCCTTCTCCTGGGGATCTTCCCAACCCAGGGATTGAACCCAAGTCTCCTGCATTGCAGGCAGATTCTTTACCAGCTGAGCTACCAGGGAAGCCCTTAACAATAAAGACAAGGGTGAAAATTTCACAATTCTCAAACACATTTAAAGTGATGCACACACCAAAATTTCAAGGCTGGAAGATTACATGCAGTTCAAGGAAAGTGGTAACGAGATCTGAGGACCCACTGGAGACATTACCTTTGAGATTAGGAATTCAGACTCAGTAGAGACAAAATATTAGAAGAGAGACATTGAATGGCTCTCATCTACACTGGGAGGAAATCTACACAAAAATCTACACAAAATAGGAGTTTCATAATTTGTACAGGTCATAAAGAAAAAGTATTATTCGTTCAGCTGTGTTCTGACTCTTTGTTAACCCAGTGGACTGCAGCCTGCCAGTTCCCTCTGTCCAAGGCGTTTCTTAGGTAAGAATACTGGAGTGGGTGGCCATTTCCTCCCCCAGGGAATCTTTCCGTGTCTCCAGCACTGGCAGGTGGATTCTCTACCACTGAGCCACCAGGGAAGCCCAAGAAAAAACACATGCCACGTCCTAATCAAGGATGCCACATCAGAGGGGGGCCTCTAATGGGGTGAGAGTGAAATGCATTGTCATCAAAATGTGTGCAGTGGTTAGCACTGGTATTCTGGGAAGAAACTAGAAATGACTGTAAAAGAACGACACATTTGGACACACGGTATTTTATCTTACCTCGCTTAAAATCTCCCTGTAGAGAATAAAGATGGTATCTAATCTCCCCAGTGAAGAATGTGCTATTTTAAAGGAGGACCATACAGGAAAGATTGTTTCAAAATGTAAAATGCTGTAAAAATACAAGTTGTTGGTATGATTCTTAATGAAAAATTCCTCTTGCTCGAAAAGTTATCACAAGGTTCTAACTCATATAACTATTTGAAATCTCACAACCAATATTAAAAATCAATGCACACATAAAGCATAGTCAAAATAGCAACTGAAACAAATAACACAACACAATATAAGAAATACATGCGATGTTGGAGAACTGCTTTTTTTTAATTTTGGTAGCCTGTAAACAAACATTCTCTCCAAAAAACAAACACACTTTGGGGGGGTTCTGTTGTTACCTGGAAAAGCTAAATTTTAGTGCTTTCTCAAAGAATTTTCAGAAAGGGTCTTTAGATGAAGTTAAAAAATATTACAGAAAAATGAAGCACGGGGTAACATCTTTTAGGTAAGATGTAAGGCATATGCTAGCTGATATATTGCCTACTACAGCCTTTGTATTGCAGTTCAATTGATATTCCTAAGGCTAATTACAAACAGGAAAATTACAAAGTGCCTTCAAGACAGCAGTGCCAATACTACTTTTGTGTCCATCACATCCTGGTAGTGCAGTTCTGAATAAACTTACCTAAAAATTTAACAAAGATGTCTTGACATTGGGTCCTACTCATCTCAGAACCCCACAGAGCAGAAACCACTGCTAGAATTGCAGGTTGTTCAGCCGCTAAGTCGTGTCTGGCTCTTTGTGACCCCATACTTGCTCCTTTAGCATGCCAGTCCCCTATGATGAAAAGGACATCGTGTGTGTGTGTGTGTGTGTGTTAGCTCTAGTAGGTCTTGGAGGTCTTCATAGAACTGCTGGACTTTGTCTTCTTCAGCATCAGTAGCCATGGCACAGGCTGGGATTACTGTGATGTTGAATGGTTTGCCTTAGAAATGAACAGAGATCATTATGTCATGTTTGAGATTGCATTTCAGACTCTTCTGTTGACTATGAGGGCTGCTCTACTTCTTCTAAGGGATTCCTGCCCACAGTAGTAGATATAATGGTCCCCTGACTTGCAGCCATTGATGCAAATTTTTCTTTTCCTTCCTTTTACTGCTTCATCTTGATATATTTCATATTAATATATCCTTAGTTAATATATATTTAAAAATAATCTCGATATTTTTAATTGAAAAATGTACCAAATAGGTTATAGATTCTAATTACACAGAAAAATGATTATTTCCTTCACCACTGATTCTGAATCCAGTATGCTTCAGGTGTCATACTATTTTTCAAAAGTACTCTTACAGTTCCCCTCTTCACATCTTATCCAGCTACTGAAATTGACCTGTCATCAGACAGCATAATAACTGAAACTGTTCCTAGATGCTTTATTTGGGACTTCATTTACTTTGTATTCTGGGCAGTTTTATTATCATTTAAAAAGGAGCTGCAATGAGGTAATATCTTAGGAATCGAAATAGCTAATGGCACTTTTTGATGGGAATGTAGCCAAGTGGTCTCTTACTGGAGATATAAAAAGAAATTCCATTGAAATTGTTGCTGACCTTTATCTTCCTCTAAGTAAAATGGCATTTTTCTAGAATTTGGACAAGGTGGCTCACTTCGAGTTCAGAAACACGGGTAAAGAAGTTTTCATTGCTGTTTACTTCCAAAGTTAATGGAGTATTCAAGCTGCTTGCCTCCTAGTAATTAAGGTGTCCTGTGGGCAAACCTCACTCATATAAGCCTCCTTCACAGAGACACTCACTTGCAACTGCAAAATAATCAACATCTGTATATTTCACAAATCAAAGAGAGAGGACCTCTACTTCAAACTAAGTAAGCTTCTGCACAGCAAAAGAAACCGTCAACAAAATAAAAAGGCAACCTATGAAATAAGAGAAAATATTTGCCAATCATTTATCTGATAAGGGGTTAATATCCAAAATAAAACCTTAACAACACTATTACAAATGGGCAGAGGACTTAAATAGATATTTCTGAAGAAGACATGTGGATGTTATACAAATGAAATCACATAGCATATAACCTTTGGGGATTTTTTTTTTCCACTTAATATAATTCTCTCAAGATTCATCTTTAGGGGGTAACAAGAAATTAATCTTTTTTATTGCTGAGTAGTATTACATAATGAGGATGTCCTACAGTTTAACCATTTATCAAATGAAGGATATCTGGCTTGTTTTAAAATAAAGCTGCTGTGAACATTTGAATGATTTGCATGCGAACAAAAGTCTTCATTTCCCTGGGATAGATTACTGATGGTACTGCTGATGGCCATATGGCCACTGCATAGTTTAAGAAACTGCCACATTATTTTCAAGAGTGTCTGAACCAAATCACCTCCCCAACAGCAGTGTATGAGTGATTCAGATTTTCTGTCTCCTGTCAGTATTTGGTGGTGTCACTGTTTTTCATTTTAGACTTTCCAATAGGTATTTACTGATAATTCATGATGTTTTTAATTTGCATGTCACTAGGCATTTGGATGCCTACTCCTTGGAAGGACAGTTATGACCAACCTAGATAGCATATTCAAAAGCAGAGACATTACTTTCCCAACAAAGGTCCGTCTAGTCAAGGCTATGGTTTTTCCAGTGGTCATGTATGGATGTGAGAGTTGGACTGTGAAGAAAGCTGAGCACCAAAGAATTGATGCTTTTGAACTGTGGTGTTGGAAAAGACTCTTGAGAGTCCCTTGGACTGCAAGGAGATCCAACCAGTCCATTCTAAAGGAGATCAGTCCTGGGTGTTCATTGGAAGGAATGATGCTAAAGCTGAAACTCCAGTACTTTGGCCACCTCATGCGAAGAATTAACTCATTGGAAAAGACCCTGATGCTGGGAGGGATTGTGGGCAGGAGGAGAAGGGGACGACAGAGGATGAGATGGCTGGATGGCATCACCGACTCAATGGATGTGAGTTTGAGTGAACTTCGGGAGTTGGTGATGGACAGGGAGGCCTGGCGTGCTGCAATTTATGGGGTCGCAAACAGTTAGACACGACTGAGCGACTGAACTGAACTGAACTGAATGGCTAATAATGTTGACAACTGTTCATGTTTTTATCAAATTTGTGTAGTATCAGTTCATGTTTTTTGCCCATTTCCTAACTGAATTGTTGTTTTTTAAATTTAAATTAAGAGTTTTTTACTCTTGTTATCTGTTAGAGACATGTAGTTTGTAAATAATTCCTCCCCCCCCCCATAGCTTTTTAAAATTCTCTTAACAGCCTCTTTCATAAAGCAAAAGTTTTCATTTTGATGAAGTTAATATATCAGGTTTTCCTTTTAAGGGTCACACTTTTGTGTGAAGTCTAAGAACTCTCTGTCTAGTCCGAGTTCCCAAAGATTTTCTTTTATGTTTTGTTACAAATTTCATACTTTTACTTTTTACACTTAAATCACTAATCTATTTTGAGCTATAAGGTGTGAGGTTTATGTTGAGATTCATTTATTTTGCCTATGGATGTCCAATTTTTCCCAGCACATTTGTTTGAAAGATATCCTTTCTTCATCAAATTGTTTTTGTATCTTTGTCAAAAATTTGTTGGGTATATTAGAAAATCTTTTTCTTTATTATATGATCTAAATGTATGCTTCCATCGAAGCTCCTAAACTTCTCCATGGATGAGCAGAGTAATTCACTAAATATGCTCTAAATGTCCTCGCTAGGAATGACTACAGCAGAAAATGAATTCTAGCATCTACATATTGCTAAGGACAATTACTTAATCATCAATGCTCTAAAAATTAGTTACTTTAGAATATATTTAGCATATATTGGATTTACGTATATTTTCAAATTTAGTTTCATCACTTCCAATAATGCTGTCTTATTTGTTGGGTGTCTTAGTTGCTACTCGTTGTGTTCAAAGCTGACACTGGCTGATTCAGATGAGAAAACATTTATTTAATATTTTATTACCTCAAATCAGGAAGAGCAGGCTAGAGAACCAGGTAAAAAGCACTGTATTCACAGTTGAATAGAAAATAGTGAACTGGAAGGACTGTCGGTAGTAAACCTCTATCTTGAATCTCTGAGACACAAAACTATGGCAAAAGAAGGAAAAAACCAAAAGGCACAGGGCATGTGGTACAAACGACTTAACATGCGAGGAGAAAGAACAGACAGAATTAATGTGTGAAAGAGTAATGGTAGATCATCTTTCAGAGCTGCAGGAAGATATCAAACCATGGAATAAGCAGCACTATACACCCCCAAATAATGAACAGAATAAACACTGCACCTCCACATTTCATAGCAAACCCCCTGAAAACCAGGAAAAGGGGAAGTTACAAGCGGCCAGAAGAAAAAAGACCAATCTAAAAGGTAACAGGATGCCTGATAGCTGACTTCTCAATGCAAACAATAATGGGTTGAAGAACTGGTTCTTCTCCGTGCTGAGGAAAAAAAAAACCAAATATGTCAGTGATTCTCAGAGCTAGCCGCTAGAATTATCAATGTCTTTCCAAGACGCTAAAACTCACCCTATTTGGTCTCCTTGCCAAAAGTCATACTTGACTGCAATCCTTTTAGACACCCAAGATTTGTGGATGCTGCTAATTTGAGAATAAACATTTAACCTTTCTTGTAAACACATTAGTGACCTTCCAGACCCTCAACATAGCGCAAGCCCCTTTAGTCTGGTCCTTTACTTCAACATTCCATACTCATCCTGGGAATGGCAATATACAGTCCCTCACAAGTACTGAGAACCAGTTTTTTTGGTTAAGGGCTAAGTAATGTACAGATTTCGGCAAAGTATCAAGGTGCAACAGTATGTGTGTTAAGTAGCCTTTGGAGTTGTAAACAATTTGCTATGTTCTAAATGTACAGAAGAGTACATTTCATACTTATTCATAAATTTGGTACCTTAAAGTTATACATCATGATTTGTAACTGGATGTACTATTATTTAAGGCTCCCTTGAAAGGTCCATCTAGTCAAAGCTATGATTTTTCCAGTAGTCATGTATGGATGTGAGAGCTGGACTATAAAGAAAACTGAGTGCTGAAGAACTGATGCTTTTGAACTGTAGTGTTGGAGAAGACTCTTGAGAATTCCTTAGACAGCAAGAAGATCCAACCAGTTCATCCTACAGGAAATCAGTCCTGAATATTCATTGGAAGGACTGATGCTGAAGTTGAAACTCCAAAACTTTGGCCACCTGATGCAAAGAACCGACTCATTGGAAAAGACCCTGATGCTGGGAACGACTGAGGGCAGGAGAAGGGGACGACAGAAGATGAGATGGTTGGATGGCATCACTGACTCAATGGACATGAGTTTGCGTAAGCTCTGGGAATGGGTGATGGAAAGGGTAGACTGGTGTGCTGCAGTCCATGGGGTCGCAAAGAGTCAGGCACGACTGAGCGACTGAACTGAACTGAACTGAACTGGTGGTTCAGATGGTAAAGAATCTGTCTGCAATGCAGGAGACCTGGATTCAATCCCTGGGTCAGGAAGGTCCCCTGGAGAAGGGAATGGCTATCCACTCCAGGGAATGGCTATCCATTCTTGCCTGGAGAATCCCATGGACAGAGGAGCTATAGTCCATGGGGTCACAAAGAGCTGGACACGACTAAGCAACTAACACTTTTGGGGACTTCCCTGGTGGTTCACACAGTTACAAAACTAATACTTAAAGATTCCAAAGTGTAACGAAGTCGATAAAATCATCAGTAAAATGACATGGGTCCTTTCTACAGCACAGTCCCAAGGGTCTTTAAAGCACTCAGAGAGATATAATTCCTTTGTCCTAATAAGTTAAATGAAAGGCATAGCTTTTTAGGCAAGTTCAAATGTCAAAAGTATTTTTTCATATTTTTTCTTGACTAACGTGAAAAGTTTTTACTAGACTTTTATAGACAGAGATATAGAATTTTCTCTTACTGGCTGCCACCCTTTAAATTTGTAATTTTTTAAAGGTACACTAAAATTCAATTTTAAACTAATACCAAACTTTTTTCCAAATAAAAGTATAATGTGAAGATGTAACAATTTATATAATAAATATAAGCCATTTTATGAACATTTTATTCCCCTGGAGTAGGGCTAGGTGCCTTTACATAGTTACGGAAGATAACAATTCATCACTAACTAATGAGGGCTAACAAATCATTGGGAAATATATATATATATATATATATTCTACTTAATATATAACATAAATTATATATATGCATATATTTAAGTATGTGTACATATGTCCATTCATAGACATGTACACATGCATATTTTAAAGGTTAATGAATGATCAGAAAATGTATTTCATATTTACAAAAAAATCAAGAGAAAAATAACTATACATATTTACATATGTAATACATGATATATTTAAACATTTACAAATATAACTGAGAATGGCATATAGCCAATTTTAAAAAATAAGGAAACTAAGAAAAGAAAAGGAACATCACTGAAGTATGCATAGTTCAATTCCTACCACTTAAAAGCAGCTGGCTACAAAAATAAACAAATAACTGATCCCAGGCTCTTAGATAGCGTTCACAGTATATTTCAGTGCTCTCTGATGTTAAAGACGTTGGGCAGCTTCTTGCTGAATAACTGTATCACCCCTTGATTTGCCAGATCCCAGTAAATGTGTATTATTTTTTAGTTGTGTTTTTCTTTAAATAAACTCACTTTCCATTAGGTTAATTCAAACATAAGCTTTTATATAACCACCTTAAATAAAATACCATTTTTCATAAATAAAAGTAATGATAAACAGATTTAAATATTTGTAAAGCATTTTAAATTCTACCGGAACACTGTCAGTGTTTGAAATTTGTTTTCTTTACTTAAAAGGAGAGACCATCTGGGTTTTAGATGGTACAATGGAAATGAAATCGTGGCCCTTCGAAATGGACTAGAGAAATATCAGTATAAGACTCCTTATTGTGGCAAAGATTCTCTTACTACCTAGCAGCTTTTCTAGCTTTACTGAGATATAATTGACATAAAATATTGTATAAGCTGAAGGTGTCCATCATAATGATTCCATATGCATATACTGTGATCTGATCAATGCCATAAGTTTGTGTGCTCAGTCACTCAGTCACTCTGTCATGTCTGCCTCTGGGCGACCCCATGGACTGTAGACTGCCAGGCTTCTCTGTCCATGGAAATTTTCCAGGCAAAAATACTGGAGTGGGTTGCCATTTCTTTCTCTAATTCACATGGCTTATTATGATTCAGCTGGAACAACATGTTAGAATAAAAATACTTCAAAACAATGGCCACTATTTCAAACGCATAACTTCAGATGAAACTTTTTTATATATTATTTTATTCTCATCCACGATATCAACCTTTACAAAGCACCTCTGAAATACTCTTAAGGAAACTGGGAATGTAAATCTCATAGAGAGAATGACCACTCTTTGGTTACCCTACGTACAATTTATTTTGGTCACCTGGAAGATGTCCCTGAGTGCTGAGCATAATCTTTGTTATCTGAGCAGAAGCCATCTTCTAAAGTTCACCTTGCCAGCAGTCGTGTATAAACCTATCAAGACAAAAGCTGAGATATGAACTGTCATATCTCACCCCTGATTTAATGACCTCCCCCAGGTATTGCATGGGAATAATCATTTCATATCAAAATCCGGGAAAATGTTTTGGTTTGGTTTTTACTGGTAGGCTTACTTTTATTTTCTTTGCTTTCTGGCTTTAAGGTTTGAAAATGCAAAAAAAAAAAAAAAAAAAAA